>WOVY01009341.1:0-396659 GCA_013436015.1 Rhipicephalus annulatus
GCGTCCCTACTGAAATTCCCACATGTACAGGACCTGCACATACGATGTTATTGGATACGGGGCATACAGGTGTCACGGGTCATGCGGGTGGTACGGGTCATGCGGGTGGTACGGGTCATGCGGGTGGTACGGGCCATACGGGTGGTGCGGGTCATACAGGTGGTAAGGCCTCATAAAGGTGGTATAAGTGTAACGAATGTATGGGTATTACAGGTTATGCAGGTGATATGGGTTGGATTAGCTATTTGGGTCAAAATTAACATGCAGTAAATGAATGTATTAAGAAAGGCATGCTAGTTCATGAAGCACACAGTAAAATAAACAATGTAATGTAGGTATGCCGCAATGAATATCAAATAAACACAATCAGGCTAGAGTAATGTTTGACGACTCATTTATTTAGGTCGTTCAAATTTCGGCAATGAATCTGTTCATTTTTCTTAGCCTATCCATAGGTGCCGCTTCACTTGGTGTCCCAGCAATGTACTTGCTGAAGGCATCTGTAAAAATGAGCAGGAATATGTAGCAATTAGGGACTTACTGGTTCATATAAATGATAAATTTTATTGTCCCTAAATTCAGCAAAATATACTAAGCATGAAACACTTACTTCCGACTGCCTCCAATTTCTTAGGCGTGAGTGCCCTCCTGGGTGGTGCCTGGTTTTCTGAGTGCACATAGCGCCGACAAGGGGCTCCTGTGATGCTCCTGTTGTGGAGGGCACTCACACCCCACAGAAGCTTGGTCGCCTCCTTACAGAACAAGCTGTCTCTCGGACGCGAAAGCAGCCATGCCCATTTTTCCTGCTCCAGGAATATGCCGTTTCCTAGGTGAATCTGCGCGAAAAAAATGTGGAATCATAATAAAAGACTCAAGAGATATCTTGTTTTTGAAAATGTTATTTGCGCTCTTTGGTCGTGCGAGTATAGTTTTGCTGGTATGTATTCAAATAGTTCTGATGAATCTTACAATTCACTTCTGCAACTGCATGCCATCTTGTATAATACTGGCATACTAACGTTATCCAAATATTCTTTTTCTAAAGCAAGTACAGTTCACAGAATGTATGTAAGTCTACAGGTGCATATAGTGCTCATTAATGGCAATACTACACCAGCCTTCACAAGGAGAATCATTAATTTTTAGATACTAAAAGACTGGGCAAAAAGTGGGGTGGCATAGTAAGTTAGAAAAACATCAACACAATCCCTATTTAGAAATTTTACACTAATGTGGCTACAGCGAAACAAAAAAGCATTCGTTTCAATGTTCAATGATCAATGAAAAGCAAATCACATACATCATTGCTGTCTTTAAGTCTCACCTGAACAGTTTGTGAGAAGCTGTAAGACATTTTAAGAAAAAAGCATATTTACAATTTTGAGTGCTCTAGATATGTGTGAAAGTTAAATTAACAACTATGTAACATATCTTACAGTTGTGTTACAGTTGTTAGTAATGCTTGAGTCCATAATATTCTACTAAAGACCACCAGACACCCTAAAAGGCACTTAGAGCTGGCACTGACAAAAAGTGCTCTGGCACATTGCAGATAAAAATTTTCTTTTGTCAACTCCAATAATGAGGAACTCAGGAATCAAAAGACAGAGCCTCAATTCATTCCCCTTTTTTCTAACATTAAGACTTGTCACAAAAATATTTATGAAGCTTTTACTGAATGCCGTGACATTCCAAAAAAGGGTAATGCAGAAGATTGCACTGGTCATATTCGTGAAATAACCTCCTGAATGTCTGAATTCACCAGTTCATAATTTACAAAATTATCCGTAGTAGATGAATAAACTAAGCATAAACATACAAAGAAGTGAAAGTGCAATGCAAGTTGCATAACTATGTATTCAACCCAGTAGTGAAAGTATTGCACTGAATAAACATAAATTCACAAAAAGTAGAGCTACTTCATCGTTTAACTGAATAAGGGCATGCACACAGAGACGGACACTAGAAGAAGAAAATGCACACAGCATAAGCAATGTTCAAGTGTCTGTATGTGCCCTTATTCCGTTAAAAGATGAACGAATACCAACTAGCCTAAACTATCCAAGCTACTGTAAAGCTACTTACTTGATTGTCCACCTGGAAAAACAGCGGCAGTTCATCACTGGCACCCAAACCCTAAAAGGCAGAACAAAGGAAAAGTCGATCAGCTATAAAAAATATTAGGCACACATATGCCAGCATGGCTTCCAGGTATGAAAGTTAAACATCATTTCCAAAACTTTTTTTTTTATTTTCAGACACAACATAACTATCAGCCCTCATTTGTGCTTTGTTCAGCCCAATAACAGCTGCTGAAACTTTTATCCCTATTGTTTTTCCAGCTTATGCTCCATAAATTGTTAAAAGCCCAATCACTGAGCTGCACAACGAACTGATCAGTGTTCTACATTGTGTTATTAAAACAACCTAATTTTAATCCCACTTAAAACTAAGTTCATGGTTATGTTAAACTGTTCAAGCTTTAGCAGTGCATTTTGGGGGCTGTTAAGTCAGCCATTGGAGTCTACCCGGTTACTGCCTCCAATTAAGGGGTAGCAACAATAACTTTTCTGCACCATGTATCTACTTTGCCATTATTGAATAAGAGAGCCCTGCGGGTGTTTGTAAACACTGCCTTATTTCAGAGCACTGTGTCGATTAGAGAAGACCGGCAAGTCCCAGACTTCCACGTATTTTTTACCCTATTGTCATCATTTTTAAGCATGTAATAATGATAGCAACCAGAAGTTTATACTAATTTGTTCAGAGCCTTGTCTTCTATTGACCGAACCAAAGAATGGTTTATTTTATTTAAAAATTGCATTTTTGCTCCTGTACATGATTTTGGACATTTTGCACACTTTCTTTTAGATCAAATGAAAGTTATTCTAAAGGATCAAGTTCAGTTCAGTACACCACCATGTGTTGCTTGAGTATGTGCACAAACAATCAGCATGACATCTTTTGCCATTTCAAAATTATCATACTGACATAATGAAAAATTCCATTTCGAGAAGATGGAGCTCTACTTGCGCAATGAAAATTGCAGTTTTTTCTGTGCTGACCTATTTTTTTTACTGTGCCACCTTATCTATTTCACTGTGTCTGACTTCGGTAAATGCGTAAACATTACTAGTTGGACAGCTTTTTCTTTTCGCTAAAAAATGCTAAACTTCATGCTTTTCATCAATTTACAAAGAAAATAAGCTACAAATATACCATATATAAAAGGGCCATTTGCTTTCAGGTCGCTTTTTTCAGTTGATTAAAAAAAGATGCGCAGGATGAGGACAATACTATAATATCTCAAGCAAGCGCCCCCACCTAAGCGAGTTCCATCCTCTCTCTTTCAAGATATTTAAAACATGCATGAACAACTGAGCAAGCACTCCCCCCCCCCCCCGCCTTCCTGCCATTTCTGCAGTTTCCTTCACTTTCTTTATTTAGAAGCGCAACAAAGTAGCAGAAGCATAGTGAATTCATGCATATTTATTAAAGTGTATCAGTTTCGTTGGAAGCACATGCGACTTTTTCACCACAATCTTGATTTTTG
This sequence comes from Rhipicephalus annulatus, assembly GCA_013436015.1. Lineage (NCBI taxonomy): Eukaryota > Metazoa > Arthropoda > Arachnida > Ixodida > Ixodidae > Rhipicephalus > Rhipicephalus annulatus. Next base: position 3,554 of record WOVY01009341.1, read on the forward strand.
ATGCAAGACCGAGCAAGAACCCCCCCCCTCAAATTCTCGTCACCTTCACCATAGTGGGAGCACTTGCTCAGGATTGCACAGTACACGAAAATTGTGGAAAAAGAATCTGCTTTCATATCTAGTAAACAATGAAAAAGTACTTTTTTCTAATTTTTGCTTGCCCTGCTTCCTTCATACACAAAATTAATAACAGAACCCTTACAAATACTATTTAGTTCCTGCACACCATTTAGCAATCGAATATGCTGCCCGCTGATATTGTGAACTCCTCTTCTGTCAAATTTATAAACAGAATTCAGAACTTATGTGAACACCTTGTATTACAATTTGCATATTTCTTGCTCTTAATTGCTTTGTACATAAGTTCTATTTATTTTCCTCACACTTTTGTGTATTCAAGTTCAACCCATTCCTGCATGGGCCCGAGAAGGGGCCTGCAGTATTGTAAAATAAAATAAAAATAAGCTACTTTGAAATTCACATAAACTTGATTCCCTGCACTGACAGACACACGTAGTTTCAACCCTGTTCAAGAAGCATGAAGTTGGCAGACTTGTCAATTTATCTGCCCATCGAAAACATCAATGCTATTGAAAGCTAAATTTCTTAACAGTACACACTTGCCTGATAGCTTCCTTTGGAAGCATGTGAAGCCCTGTCAAGGTGAGGCATCATTGGGAAGGACTGTGGTAGCGGCTCAAAAGTTGTAATACTGGTTGTGATGCAGCAATGGCTGAAGTGAAATATAGGCCGTGGTGGTGGTAGCAGCAGCTGCAGTGTTTCTGCCGAAGGTGCCTGACCTGGAGGATATGACTGAAACCTAGGGGGTGACAGATAATAGGTATTAAGAAATCATGAAAAAGAATGTTCACTACATTATAGAAATTTGCAACTTGAAGTGATGGACAGCTGAGCTTGTTGGTAGAGATTTATGTTGGACTTCTGTGAACATAATAAGCGAGAAGCGTAGCATGTAACGGGTGTGTCGTGGGTAGTCCTTACATTCACAACATAGCTCAGGGGCTAAAGAAAGTGATAAATAGATACAACATCAATGCATTATGGCCACCAATAGACTAGGTACTAGGCGAGATATAATGTCATGCTGAAAACAATGAGAGGGGACAAGAAGCTGGACTCACATTTGTTTTGTAAACACACCAAAAATTTTGTTGATTACCATACAGGGGTAAAGTAAAATGTTCCTTTTAGCTTCGGCCATACCTACTTAGGGCAGATGGGCCAGTGTTAACTATAGATGAATGAAAAAGAAGAGAGCGCAAACTACAGGCTCACCGAAAATTCTATCTTTAAATTTTCGAAGGTGTGTTGAAAGCACAGGCCGACCAAAAAAAAATGTGAAGCTCACTCAATCACAAAATGTATTTGCACATATGGCTCATTCAGATTCTCATTTATGGCCCAATCCGAGTTTGAGTGACTCGGCTTGTGAGGGAGTTTGCCGACCTATGGCTGAGAGGGGTTCTGAAGTCTGCTATTCCTTTCCTCCAAAGCCTCTATTTGTTGCTCAATCCACTCGTTCCATTGTAAAAATTTTCTCTTTCTGGAGGAGGCTCAATCAAACAAGCTTCTAATTGCCAGAGCCATCCTACAGGGCTCTTTTTTTTCTTGAATTGCTGCCTTCTGCGACTTTTTTTTTTTGAGGGGTGGGGTGGGGGGGGGGTCATGGGAGTGTATATATAAACTTAAAATATTACCACTCAGTAGAGACGCTCTTAATGCCATAAAATCCAGAGTAAGCACTTCTAACAGAGCAAGCACCTCCCTACTTTCTTCAAGAGGTGCTAAATAAGTAGCCTCTTCTCCTCTACCACCATCTTCACTGTTTCTATTTGCCGAGTGAATGCGAAATAAAGCCGTGTATGCATGGGCATTCAAGAAAGTGCTTAAGTAGACGCACAGATAAGCATTTTTTATTCTCAGTGATTCTTTCACTTCCACGTTAAATATTGACCGATGACTGAGCAAGGGCCTACTCTTCAAACCTTGTTGAATTATCATTCACTCTCCAGGAGCACTTGCTGAGAATTTTTCGATTAACAAACATACTACGAAGTCTGTACTTTCCAGTAACGCGTACCTCAAGACTAGAGTTGCAGTAACTACCTTACTAAGTCATATATTACTTCATGGTTGCCATGAATATTCACTTGAATATCATACTGTCTGCTGTGTTGCTGACCGCAACAGCTGCATGTGCTCCTTAATTTATAACTATGCAATAATTGTACATCACATTTGTAGACTGATGTTTATGCGGTGATTTAGCCACATGAATTTATGCAAATCATTACAAAATTAATTGCTTCATGATTGTAACAAACATACAGTCAGCATGAGTGTAACTTGAGAAGCTTGCTTTGGCATGTTGACACTCCTGAGATACATTTCAGCTCATAAAATACAATGCCTATATTTTTCAGTCAAAATGGCCCCCGAATAAAAAGCAATTAAAATTTCATGATGCAACGCATATGTGTTGTACAATTTCTTTAGTGTTCCTGTCCATCTTATGAGGTCACAGCTTTCAGTTCTTGACGCAAAGCACCCATGTAGGCATGCCTCGGATAAGTGTGAAGTTTGTGCTAGAATTCGATTTCAGGGTGCTGAGCAGTGCAGTGCAGCTGAAATTCATCGAATATTGAGCAATGTGTACAGCACTACTTTCAATACATGACAGCAAGGGACTGCAATAGTGTAGGAAATTAGAAGCATGATGCACAATATTTACAATGCAAACTGACTGGGAATGAAGCAAGTGTAAAACAATGATTTTGTTGACTGAACGGATCAGATAATTTGGGAAAATCATTGGGTCAGAATTTTTGGGCTGAGTAATTCATTTCCCAAAATATTGCAGTCAGCTCAATACAGCACAGATGGTATACCATGGTTGGACGCAGAGTGAGACTCTAGTGCTGCAAACTGCGTGCAGTCAGTTACTAAAATGCTGACTGGTCATGAAAACAAAACGATAAACGGGTGCCATTTTGACATTTCTCTGGCACTACCATGATGTACTCCAGAACTGAAGGTGCAATACTAACAGTGGAAGCATTCCAATGAGCACAAAGAAAGTCAAGTGAACCTTCTCCAAGAAGAAGTGCATTGCTGCTGTGTTCGGGGAGATAAATGGTGGTGTTTCCTTGATAAAATAGGTGAGGCATAAACCCACAAAGACTCGTGAGATTTGCCATCTGCATCGGCTCCTAGTTAAAGATATCCGTGGCACGTTTGCTGGCCACGCTTTTGGAGACGTAGACAGGGCTTTTCTTTCAACTGTGTTGAAATCTTGTCATTTGCACAATCATAGTTGGCTATGCAGCTGTCGAAAATAGTGCCAAACGGGAAAAAACGTTCCAATTCCCTTGGAACAAAGATAGAAAATTGAAGTGGATTTTGTGGAGAGATATGGTGAGTGGTATAGCCTTTGGATGCCTAGCGTAAGGTGAGTAATATTTATCGACAATCCTGCATGGATGGTTTCGTTTGACACATTCGGTATTTATGTACAGGCGCTCCAAGAAAAGATCCATGGCAGGTTGACTACGTGCCATCAACATATTGGCACGTCGAAAGAGAATCTAAGGCGCCAAGACTGAAGTACAAAAGTCGTTTGGATGTGTAGTTTTCATCATCACAACCACAATCACTATCTACACAGCTACGACAAGCATACGGCATTTGCTTTAAAATGCACGGCCGCTATGCAAAGTGCAGCTGGCTCTGAGCTTGATACAGAAAATAGCAAGACAGAGCAGCCAACAGCCGCACGATATCATGCCAGGGGTGACACCGTGGAATCCATGGCACCAATTGCAGTGATGTATACACAATTAGTAGCGGTTAAGAAGGCGACGACTTCGCACCAGTTGGAAAAAATGATGTGTCAGTAATGCAATTAAGAATAAGCAAAGAGAGATGTCATAAGACACTGTCTTTTTTTTTCATGACAACATGGGGCCACAGAGGAAGCAGCGGGAAGTTCAGTCGCCCAACACCATACAGACTCAACTTAGCTATCTCTGATTGCCATATTTTTGCTAACATGAAATGCTGGCTAGGAGGCCTGTGCTTTCACCCAGTCCTGTTCTTCGCTCTGCTGCTTGATGCAGACTCGCTTACTGAACTTCTAGGCGGAGAGTAAAGGAAGTTGCAAGGCAGACAGTTCTGATGAAGCCCTTGATCAACATTTGTTGTGCTGAATACTAAATCATTGAGACTCTTACATTACTAAGTCAAAAGTGTGGTTGCTAACTATTAGTGCTGTTCTTTTTCTTTGTAAGAATCATCCTAACAAAACTGACGTATTTACGTGTGGTGCCAGTATTGTTAATAATTATTTCTGTACCATTCTCCTTTCTTGTAATTTCACTGCAGCTTGGGCTATGCTAGGCTGCTGTATTGTGAATAAATAAATTAATGAGTCGGTGCTACACACTGACAAATGTCTGAATCAAAATGGCAAATATGTACAGATGTAGCTGGTATATGTACCTAAACGTTTCAAATGAAGCAGTCTTCATTTTCGCTCTGGTTACTACTTCACGACCGAACAGAACTTGAAAAAAAAAATGCAACATAGAATGAGTGACCCTTGCCTAGCCAATTAGCACAAATGTACTTGAATGAGCGACTATTGTATAGACGTGTGGCTTGTGAAAGCAACCAGGACATTAGAAGTTAGCATTTTGTATATGTTGTTAAAATCTGTTTTACTATTAAACCACATTTACCTTCAAAGTTCTGACGTTCCTTTCACAGTCACTCTGGTAGAAAAGATTGTGTTGCACGGCGAGTCGTTTTTTTTTTCTCCATCTGCACGAAGTCAGTAAAAATTGTTTAATCAGAGAACACATAAAGTTGGAGAGCAGGCTACTATAAATAACCACACAGAAATGAAAACGTAGAATATTTGACTATTACATGCGAACAATAAATAAATGCAATGTAGTGCAGGTTCGCCATCAGGAATAGCGACGTCGACTTGTTCATATATTAATAACTCTACCGGTGTCACACCGGACATTTCCAGCCCCATCAGGGCCGACCCGAATGTGGTTTTGATCAACAGTGCCAGCTACAACTTATGTCACTGTGCAGCCGCACATAATACATTTTAATCCAGATCGGTCATGATTGCGATCGAAAGATCCCATGGGACACGAGCACGCAATATCAGGTGCAGCATGCCAACATACACAACACACGGATAAAATGTGCCACATAAAAAAAATAAAACACACACGCACTCAAACATGTTTTCGTTGTGCCTTCCTTTGTTCGCCTAAACGCACGCCAGCGAAAACGTTATGGAAAATAAAATGACACTCACCTCAAAGAAGGTGGACATCCCTGTAATAGCAGCTCTTCTTGATGTCCTTACCCGGCTCACTTTGCCGATAAAGGCCTTTTTTGCCATATCGGCAACGCTCAGCGAAATGAAGCATTTCTCGAGGTTGTCCACAACGGCGCGGTACAGTCTCCGCAAACGACGAACGTGACTTTTGGTGTACCCCGCATTTCAAATGACTCTTCACGGTTTTACTTAACCACATCTGTTTCACACCTGCCGCACAGTTCGAAGAGGCATAGAGGCTGCACACAGGAAACGTTTAAACCCGGTAGCACAAGACAAGCAACAAACCCCATCGCACAACTTGCAAGCGCCATATTGACGACCAATGACTCCGAAATGGGCTTGTCTTGGCCGCTTGTCGTTAACCGACTCTCCTGAAGTTACAATGAAAAAAAAAAACTCGAAGCTGGCGAGAAAGAGAAAACTCGTTGACACAATTTCAAATTAATAAATTCACGTTTTTTCGCGCGCACAAAAAAGCATGCAGTAAGTTTGACTGGTCTCAATAGTTTTTTTTTTTCACGCAACCAAAAACTTGTATTTTGGCTTCCGTAGTGCGGCTGTCAGGTAGTGTTGACTTATGGCTCGTAAACATCCGGTCGCGCAAAAATGCAAATGGCCGTTAAGCATTCTGCAATGATCCCGTTGATTCTCATCGACGCAGTAACAAACTGGACCTACCTACAGCGGAGAGCATGTGAAAAAAAAAAGCTCTTTTGAACTTCACTAAGCTTCCCAGCAGATTATTGTTCAGCAGCACGCCGTGACGGCATACGTTAACTGGCGTACATAAGCATACATAATCGCCAAAAGAACGCGACCAGTACACCCAACTTCGAGGAGACCAACAGAAAAAAAAAACATCAAAGATAAAATTCATTCGTGTTATTCTAGATTAACGACGAAAGCATAAAGCGCAGATCTGCGAGATGTTGACTATATTTTGTTCAATACACAGGGTAATGGTGGAGATATTCTCGTCTGGGCCCCGTAATTAGTGTGTGGTGTTTAGAATTTTTTTTCACGAGCCGTAAGTGTTACATAGATGAGTATTCAGCTGACGTTACTGTATCTGTAAGCATTAATATATTCTTTATCTTGTATATGCATATGCCGGAATTCAGTGTAAGTAATAGTGTAAAAACAGCTGAGCTGTGGAGAAGAATTATCTTTGGCTAAGTTGTAAATTATGCGTAAAGCTCTGTTTTGAATAACGTGGAGCTTCTTTAAAGTGCTGCTAGTAGGAAGAACAATTAAAACGTGAGACAGCTTAACGCACGAGACTGGCCTGCACATCCCTCAGCAACTTTTATGGTAACCAAACACCTAGGGTTTTACATGGCTGGCACAATTTTTATGTTTCTAGAGCTGCAAGTCAGTGATTCCTGTCATAGCACATGCTTTACCCCGCGGCCAAAAAGTGATCCCTCTCGTATTAGCCACAACAATTTCTAGTGCACTTTTTCCAGTCACGCTCCATTTTTACTAACCAAAAATTCTACGAAGATTACGACATTACTTAACGCAAATTCTACGCGCAGCTTCTTGTTGAAGCAATGCTAACTGCATCCACATGCACTCCGCTGTTGTAGAACCATAACATTAATTCGCTACATGTTGCCACTAAAACTGCCAGTGCTCAAGCTTCACGCACACCACTATGTGCATTCAAGGAGCCGCGAACTATGCGGAACGCCTACAGCCACTTTACGACAATCGAAGCCTGCCGCACTGCATGCGCACAAACTTCACCCATAAGGAACGAAAGCGAGAGGTGGGGAGAGAGCCTTCGTGACTGTGGAAGAAAACGAGGCTGCAGTCTCTCTTGATGTCTACAGACTCCGCGCTTACTCTCTCGTCTTCGATCTATCGGTTACGCCTCCAACGCAGACAGCGAAGCCGCATGACCCAGGAGCACACGCCTTGAGATCAGCTCTCACACACAACTGTATTATCGGTGCCATAAGTGCATGGTCATCGGCAGGATTCTCTCTTGAGGGGTGCAAATGGCTGTTGTAGGGCGAAAGCAATGCCGTAGCTTGGGTGGGTGCAAGTGCTAGTGAGGCTTGCGGGGGACAACTACCCCATTTTTTTCCTCTTACTTACGCCCATGCATAAGTGTGCAAAACAAAATGAGTAATAGATACTGACAATCTTGTTAATAATAAGTTAAACAAGAAACAACCCAGTATGCTTCTTTATGTGACTCCTAGCTGGCGTACGGTCCCGTGTTTCTCATGAGTGCTAATCAATATTAACATGCTGATGTCGAAGCGACGCACAAGAATTCACAAGTTATCAGACTCGAATGCCATCATAATACGGAAATACAAGCTTAACAGAAAGTATTTCTTGGTTTTGTTTTATAAGTGTAAGACTTCCTTAAAGTAAATAAAGAGGGCTAACACTAGACACTTCTCTTCAATTCTTTGAAGAATGAATTCTCTCTACAGTTACACTACACCAATGTTTATTTTAAACCATGCTTGCATGGCACTGCAAGATTACGTTCCTCAATAAAATGAAAGAGATGTCTTCAAATGACATTTTCTAGGCCTTTAAAGAAAACTCAAAACGGGCAAGCAGAAAATGCACAAGTTTGTGTCACACAATTACTCAGATAACACATTTCAAACAATGAACATTCATGCATCACATCATTCGAATTGAACAGCCAATGGTCACAATACTCTTGACTTGCAAACAAGAGGGGCTCAAGTTGTTGTTTTGAGCTTCCATGCACTGCTTTAAATGGTTTATCAGTGTGTTTGCTGGCACAAGCTTTCTTCTTCCTGATACTTGGCTGGGCTATCTCAGAGAAGGCGCACAATAGCATATAATTCTCCAAGCTTTGTTTTGTGCACTTCCATCTGAACCATTGAAAACGGCTTGTTGCACCCTTTCGTGTACAGCATCATCCCCGTTGGATAGCTATTTGTAACGATACACATGTCACAGCGCATGAGCATCTTGTGCACAAAGCAAAGCGTGGAGCATTACTTACTATTGTGCACCTTCTCTGTGATAGCACAGCCACGTATCAGGAACAAGAAAGTTTGCGCCACTAAACACTCTTGTCAACTATTTTAAGCAATGAGTGGAAGCTCAAAACAACAACTTGAGCCTTTCTTGTTTGCAAGACGTAACTACCGTGACCATTAGCTGTTCAGTTGGAATGATGCGGTACATGAATCCGTACAACAAGCTGTTTTCAAGGGTTCAGAAAGAAGCACACAAAACAAAGTGTGGAAAATTATTTCCTCTTGTCCACCTTCTCAGTGATAAACACAGCCAAGTATCACAGACAAGAGTACTTGTGCCACAATAACATTCTCATCAACCATTTAAAGCAATACGTGGAAACTCGAAATGAAAAATTGAGCCCCTTTTGTTTGCAAGACATGAGTACCGTTGCAAATAGCTGTCCAATCAGCATGATGCTGTACATGCCAGCATACAACAAGCCGTTTTGAAAGGTGCAGATAGAAGCACACAAAACAAAGCGTGGAGAATTGTTTCCTCTTGTCCACTTTCTGAGTGATAAACACTGCCAAGTATCACAGACAAGAATTCTTGTGCACAATAACAATCTCATCAACCATTTAAAGCAATACGTGGAAGCTCAAAATGAAAAATTGAGCCCTTTTTGTTTGCAAGACATGAGCACCGTTGCAAATAGCTGTCCAATCAGCATGATGCTGTACATGCAAGCATACAACAAGCCGTTTTAAAAGGTTCAGATAGAAGCGCACAAAGCAAAGCGTGAAGAATTATTTCCTCTTGTCCACCTTCTGAGTGATAAACACTGCCAAGTACCACAGACAAGAATTCTTGTGCCACAATAACATTCTCATCAACCATTTAAAGCAATACATGGAAACTCAAAATGAAAAATTTAGCCCCTATTGTTTGCAAGACATGAGTACCGTTGCAAATAGCTGTCCAATCAGCATGATGCTGTACATGCCAGCATACAACAAGCCGTTTTGAAAGGTGCAGATAGAAGCACACAAAACAAAGCGTGGAGAATTGTTTCCTTTTGTCCACTTTCTGAGTGATAAACACTGCCAAGTATCACAGACAAGAATTCTTGTGCACAATAACATTCTCATCAACCATTTAAAGCAATACGTGGAAGCTCAAAATGAAAAATTGAGCCCCTTTTGTTTGCAAGACATGAGCACCGTTGCAAATAGCTGTCCAATCAGCATGATGCTGTACATGCAAGCATACAACAAGCCGTTTTAAAAGGTTCAGATAGAAGCACACAAAACAAAGCGTGAAGAATTATTTCCTCTTGTCCACCTTCTGAGTGATAAACACTGCCAAGTACCACAGACAAGAATTCTTGTGCCACAATAACATTCTCATCAACCATTTAAAGCAATACATGAAAACTCAAAATGAAAAATTGAGCCCCTTTTGTTTGCAAGACATGAGTACCGTTACAAATAGCTGTCCAATCAGCATGGTGCTGTACATGCAAGCATACAATAAGCCGTTTTGAAAGGTTCAGATAGAAGCGCACAAAAAAAAGCTTGGAGAATTATTTCCTCTTGTCCACCTTCTGAGTGATAAACACTGCCAAGTATCACAGACAAGAATTCTTGTGCCACAATAACATTCTCATCAACCATTTAAAGCAATACGTAAGAACTCAAAATGAAAAATTGAGCCCCTTTTGTTTGCAAGACATGAGTACCGTTGCAAATAGCTGTCCAATCGGCAAAATGCTGTACATGCAAGCATACAACAAGCCGTTTTGAAAGGTTCAGATAGAAGCACACAAAACAAAGCGTGGAGAATTTTTTCCTCTTGTCCACCTTCTGAGTGATAAACACTGCCAAGTATCACAGACAAGAATTCTTGTGCCACAATAACATTCTGATCAACCATTTAAAGCAATACGTGGAAACTGAAATTGAAAAATTGAGCTCCTTTTGTTTGCAAGACATGAGTACCGTTGCAAATAGCTGTCCAATCAGCATGATGCTGCACATGCAAGCATACAACAAGCCGTTTTGAAAGGTTCAGATGGAAGCGCACAAAACAAAGTGTGGAAAATTATTTCCTCTTGTCCACCTTCTCAGTGATAAACACAGCCAAGTATCACAGACAAGAGTACTTGTGCCACAATAACATTCTCATCAACCATTTAAAGCAATACGTGGAAACTCGAAATGAAAAATTGAGCCCCTTTTGTTTGCAAAACATGAGTACCATTGCGAATAGCTGTCCAATGGGCATGATGCGATACATGCAAGCATATACCAAGACATTTTGAAAGTTTCAGATGGAAGCGCACAAAAGAAAGCATGGAGAATTGTTTCCTCTTGTCCACCTTCTGAGTGATAAACACAGCCAAGTATCACAGACAAGCATTCTTGTGCCATAAAAACACTCTCATCAATCATTTCAAGCAATACCTGAATACTCAAAATGAAAAATTGAGCCCCTTTTGTTTGCAAGACATGAGTACCATTGCGAATAGCTGTCCAATGGGCATGATGCTGTACATGCAAGCATATGACAAGACGTTTTGAAAGGTTCAGATGGAAGCGCACAAAAGAAAGCGTGGAAAATTATTTCCTCTTGTCCACTTTCTGAGTTATAAACACAGCCAAGTATCACAGACAAGCATTCTTGCGCCATAAAAACACTCTCATGAACCATTTCAAGCAATACATGTAAACTCAAACTGAAAAATTGAGCCCCTTTTATTTGCAAGACAAGAGTACTGTTACAAATAGCTGACAAATGGGGATGATGCTGTACATGCAAGCATACAACAAGCCGTTTCGAAAGGTTCAGTTGGAAGCACACAAAACAAAGCGTGGAGAAATATTTGCTAATGTTCACCTTCTCTGTGATAGCCCAGCCAAGTATCAGGAAGAGGAAAGCTTGTGCCACTAAACACTCTTGTCAACTATTTTAAGCAATGAGTGGAAGCTCAAAACAACAACTTGAGCCACTCTTGTTTGCAAGACGTAACTACCGTGGCCATTAGCTGTTCAGTTGGAATGATGCGGTACATGAATCCGTACAACAAGAAGTTTTCAAAGGTTCAGATGAAAGCACACGAAACAAAATCTTGAGAACTATTTGCTCCTATTTAGCTTTTGAGCAATAAACACAGCCAAGTACATTTCACGAGCAAGCAAGCTTGTGCCACCCAAACACTTATTCAACTATTTAAAGTAATGTGTTGAAAGTTAAACTGAATATTTGTATCAATTTTGTTTAAGACAGGAGTAGCATTAGAAATACTTAGTTGGCCAGTGGTGAAGATACTTTCATGCAGACGTACAATAAGCTGTTTTCAAAAGCTCAGATGGAAGCACACCAAACGAAATTTTGATAATTATATGCTCTTATTCTGATTCTGAGGAATAAACACAGTCAAGTACTGTTCACAAGTGAGCAAGCTTGTGCAAAGCCAACCAAACTCTCAGATCGACCGTTTCGAGCAGTGCATGGAAAATTGATCTGAATATTGGATGTAGTTTTGTTTCAACAACACCAGTATTGTAAAACCTTTTTAATGTGTTTGTATGTAATTATTTTGTACTTGTACAGATTAAAGACTTCATCGATATCTTTCAGTGTGTGTGTTTAGACCAGAGAGTGCAATTGCTATGTCATAACAGAGATGCCTTGCAACTCGACTGTGTCGTGTGCACTTTTTCCTCGGGGTCCAAGCTTTGTAGAGCTCATTCGCACTCTTTCTTGGTAGTCCTGCATTGCCCCTTGTGCTTTGTGCCTTGGTGCAATGACAGAGCACGTGAGCGAGGCTTGGTCTATCTTTCCTGAATATAAGGATTAATTGTCTTTTATCTTCTTGTGTATGTTCATATAATATAAAATTACTCACTCACTATTTTCTGTTAGAGATTTCTCATAGATTATATTCATTGCACAAATACAACATTTAAAATATTGTTTTTTGTCATAAATTGAACAGCAATATTTGTGCAAATATAACACGTGTACAACTAAGGCGATCAAATGAAATAAAGTACTTTGGTAATTATCTGATATACTTATCTGTTATATTTTGCACATATTTGCATTTCATGATATGGACTCCTTAAAATTGGTTATTTCTTGAGGTTGTGTACAGCCAACTAATGGAGCTGAAAAACTGAGTATTTTAGACCTTTCAACACAAAAAAAACAAAAATGTTATGCGTGCCTAGGTATTTGGTCTAATAAGTTTACTGGTGTACTACATTGACTATCAAGATTGACATTGAGCCCTATCAAATCCTATGTATGGCCCCCATTCAGCCCCATTAGCTCCTATATTGTGCTAGATGAGAGTCCTACATACCAAACCCATAATGCCTATATTGCTCCTACATACCCCTATATGTCCTGCCCAGGTCCCATTCAGCTCCTACATACCACCATATAGCTCCTGTATAAGACCCACTTACCCCCATTTGGTTCCTGTACAGCTCCTGTATTAGCTCCTGTAACCCCTGTATTGAAGCATACGGATCCTGTATGGAATTATGTAGGTTTTTTCAGTAGGGTGCGTTTACGGTCGCGTGTGTGTGTTGCCGTACGTGTGTATACGTGTATGTGTGTGCGCCTGTGAATATGTATGCGTGTGTATCAGCCCGTGCGCCCTCAAATTTCGTGTGTGTGTGCGGGGGGAGGGCACTGCTTTTTAGTGTTTAAGGTCCCACACCTGTTCAGACTGGGAGTCTATATGAGAGGTGGCTTAAGAAATGGCGGTGGTCAACGCACTGTACACGGACTATTCAGTACATGGAAAACAGCTGCACACTTTCGTACCAAATCATTGCTTACGAACTTGCTGTGGTAGCTGATTAGGTCCGCTGAGGCGCTTCTACGCTCGAAAACGTGGGTTATGACCAATTCACACGGAAAGCTGTCACTGCACTTATGCACAACCATCGTTTATATTAACAACGTTTAACAAGAACGTGCCCTGCCTTTGCTACAGGTGCTTAGCTAGCTCATTGGGCAACCATAAGGAATTATGTGCTGATCATGTGGTCAGCAAAAAGTTTGTTATAACAACCTCGGCACGTTTCGTGGTGCGTGACAAGCCTTGTAATAAACATCCGCGACTGTGGACTAATTTGTGCCAGCTTCGACTACGCATTCAGTGTTTGCGGCACCATACGCGGAATAGCCAGACACAGACAATGCGAAAAGAAATTCCTCTGGAAAAAGGTGTGGCGATGCTCTCCCGCTAATGCCACCGAGGACGAAATAATTATTGTTTCTGGCCATTTAATGGTGCACTTTGTTTTCCGCCAGTCTTGCTTCACTACTTTTCGCCCACTGCAATCGCATTCCGTCAAAATACTCAAAAAACCCGAGGCTGGTGAATAATCTGCGTCGCTGTGCGACTGGCTGGGAGGAGAGTTGCCGTTTACAAGGAGTCATTCCGCGCCGAACGGCCGTCCGCCGTATGAGCCATAGCGTTGGCCTTTCGGCGCCGCCTTGGCGGGATTCCTCGCTCCTCCCCCCCCGCTCACCCCGGCCAGCGGTGCTCCCACAACGGCGGCGTAGATAAGCGAAGAGTTGCGTCACCGAACACCTGCGTGGACAGCTGCGGCACCGCCACGCCGCCGCCAGTGCCTCCTCCTTCTCCCTCTCAACGTTGCTCCATCTGTCTCATCGTCTTTCAAATGCGTTGCGTTGGTCTGGGGTCTTGGTCGCTGTGTGTGTTCTAGCGAACAGGCGCATATTCAATGGTGGTCACGCATGACACCGTGTTCGAAGTGACGCTCGGATTAAGGAATATTCATGGAGTGGCGGACACGGACAACGTGGGCCTGTTAACGGTGAGTGTACTGTTTTCGTAGGTAGTAATCATACAGCGCTAGCTGGGCGCCTGCAGCAGCTCTGCCGAAGTAGGCTGCCAGCCATTTACAACAGCATGCGTTCGCGGGCCTGTTGCAGATGCCCGATTAAACGTGTGACTTAACGAGTTCACACTGCTATGCGCGATGTTGTGTAAGTGCCTGCATCACTCATACAGTGAGTGATGTGATCACCTAACAAGGGCGGGATTAATTGCTGATCGCACATTGTCTCTACACTGCACAAAGTGATTGATATTGTTTTAAGATGTGCTTTGGGCTACATCGTAATAACATTTCTATTAATACTCAAATGTGCAACGTGCTTCTGTAGGTGTAAGCGTAAAAAAAGAAAGAAAAAGCAAAAATTATGTACAGAGGCGCACTGTACAAAATGGCTTTTCTTTTTGCTTAAAGATGGTATAGTTGGACGTGCTGATATGCCGCGATGCTCCCAGCACGTGCGCCTCGGTCTTTTAAGCTATTTAGGACAAGTGCCACCAGAAACAGGGAAAGATCTAGCAGACTTCCAAAGGCGCGTTGTTGTGGCCATCGCCGTGCGTTGTTTTCCCTCGTTTCTGTTTGCTGTTTTCGTGCTTCGCTTTCATCTGCGATAATGTTCGGCGTTATAACAGAATCGAGAGAGTATACGTGACTGTTGGAGCTATGTGCGGTTGCTCTAGCATAAGCCATGGCTGCTGCAACGTAGTCGGCGTCCGCGCGCGTTGCCGCGTTCGAGCGCTCTTACTTGCGTGATTGTGTTTAACTGAGTATTTAGACACGGGTTACGTTTGTAAATCCCGTAGTCAATAATCGCTAATAGCGTGCCCCTGATTGCCATCAGAGGATGGGCTTGGTTGTCGAAATATGCCAGACGCTTTTTCTGAAAGCAAGCTTTGAATTTTTTTTAAAGAAGTACTTAAATACGTGCAAGACAGTGCCTATTGCAGGCCCGCAACTCTTTAAATACTGGACGAGCTATCACATCTTTTATCAAATCACAATGAATTAAGATGATTGAATTATAGATGACGAACTTCTGTGCTAGATTAGGTGCACAAAACACATGTTCGCAGCCCTACGTCTAGAAAGCAGGCAAATAGGAAGCACAGCGTCAAATTTGGATTAGATTCCATTGACGGAGCGTCTTGTGAGGGTAGAAAGAACGAGAAAATTGTTCATTTTTGATGCCCTTATAGAGGCAGTCAGAATTGCATTGATTGGTGACTTGTAATAATTCCTCAGATTGTTAGAGGCGTGAATAAAGTCAGTAAATCTTTTACTTTTTTTTGCAGACCTCTTCGCTAGTGCCACGCCCAAGATCATTTGTTCTCATGTAAAAGAAAAAGCGGAGATGTCTTCACTGTTTGTACATGAAGAGGTGAGTTTCTTGTGCATTTTGATTAATGTTACATGTTCTGAGCGTTGCACTTTAGGAATTGTTTTTCACACTGGCTCACTTCCCTATAAGGAATTTGATTCTTAGGTGAGTTGAGGCTTTCGTAAGTGCCATTTTCGAGCTGTAGTCTTACACTTCACCTTATTTCGGGAATTTGCTGTATGGTGGAAAACTCTTATCTTTATCATACGAAATTATTAGAATGTATGGGTTGTATGCTTCGAGTTCAGTATAATGTCAATTACATGCCATTTCGAAGGATACACACTACACATTCTTTATATATGGTGCTGCCAGAAAAGCACAAACATCATTTTAAGAGAAGTCATATTTGCTCTTATTACAGGATGAGAGGGTGCCGCTGACGTCCTGCGTAGTCTACCCCCCGGCCCCAGTCTAGAGCAAGCCTAATTCCTGAACCTCAACTGGATAACCGAAAAATCTTCCGTGTCAGTAATGACGAAGAAGGAGTGACAGCACTGAGGAGTTGATTTTTTTTATTTTCAACATTGTCTACGGCCGCAAGGCCTTTAAAAACCACCGTGATTGAGCGGATTTTTCTCGGCGTGAGTTTGGAGTTTATCAAAGAAGTTGTTCAGGCAGTACGACGCTGAAAATTTTAGTGTCACAATGCCTGAACAACTTTTTCTAGTGTGGTAATGGTAGATGAACAAACATTGTTATTTGTGTAAGTTATTTTGCTTAAATATAGCTGGACCATTCCATGCCAAATGTCCCAGCCACTTTGGCGACCATCTGAATTGTATTTGAAAAAAAAGTGCTGACTTACTGCGTTGAAAACAGTGAACTGCTAGAATATTTCAGCGAGAAAAAAAGTTTTGTTCATGTGGCTGGCTTATAACTTCCTGGCATAATGCCGTCTGTGTGCTGTTTGTGGAAAATTTCGTTTTAAAACTACCGCTTATTTTTTCTAAAGCAAATTCGGTCTACCTGTTAAGTAAATGTGCTTCTGTAAGGTATTTGAAGCTCAATAGTAATAGGGCAATTTTTTAGCCACATTTGCTTCCAAGAATAAAGCCAAAATGTGTTATGTTTGCATTTTTTATTGCAATATTGCACTTTTTATGAATATCTGAGCAGTGAATACTTACTTCACAGAAGGTATATTTTGAGGAAAAAATATCTTTTGACCTCTCAAGCTGCTGAAATATACAAGAAAATATCACAAATTTCACAAAATTGTGATTTTTGTCCGTATTGAGATGCAAGTTGCTCCATGTTGTGATACAATGAAAACTCATCATTATACCTAAATTGTAAGAAAATGAAATTCTTTCTGTAATAAAAATCTTATCGCAAAAAGGACAGGAAAGAGTGCTGTCAACTGAATTTTATTGAAGGTGCTACGAGCGTTTTTATACTGAGCACAAGACCAGGGCTCATCTGCAACAACACATGTGTGACCATGGCAAAATAATTTTCACCGAGAAAAGTATACTCTTTTTCGGAAAAGATAAGTGAAGGTGTACTGATGCATTGATCCTTGGCCTTCCTGATAAAGAGTTCTAAAATCTCTCATTTTTCTGCTTGCTTTTTTTTCAAAAACCGTGTTTTATGAAACATAGGACTACACTTACATTCTTTATGGTGTCCGGCCATGAGACTACTATAGCTCTTCTTAACATTTAAAGCATGCTGTCTTGCTTGATCATTGAAGCATTGCCCAGTTCGTCCTGTTTACTTTTCCACATGTTAGCGGTATCTTATACACATTAGATTGGCATTCAGTAAACCTATTCTAGTGACGAATGGTCCAAGATTGACTATTCCTGTTGCTCTAAGTACATGCACTTTTGAAAGCTTGCAAGGGGTGGAAAACAACAATTTCATATCTGCTGGCTCTTTTCCTAAAATTGTGAGACACCTTATGTACGTAGTACCGTGTGACATGCAAAGGTGATTGGTCATTCTCTTTTAGATGCGGAAGCATCTTATACTCGCGCCTTGTAGCGCGCCGTCCGCGCCGTCCGCACCGCTTCTCGAACATTCGACAGCTGACGCGCGCGCATGCGCCGTCGCGCCGTCGCCCACCATCTGTGCCGCGCGCGCTTCTCCTTCGAGAATATTCGACAGCTGACAGCGCATGCGCCGTCGCGCCGTCACCATCTGTGCCGCGCGCGCGCTTCTCCTTCGAGAACATTCAACAGCTGACAGTGCATGCGCCGTCGCGCTGTATATATACTCAAGGTCGGCGCTCGCTCGCTCAGTTGCCGCTCGTCGGTTGGTTTGTACGGCGCGTCGACGTCCAAGGTCGCGGTGAAATGAATTCCAACGAATCCACAAACACAATGATCGACGTCCCTTCGACCAGCGCCGTCCTTTCGCATACGTGTGTACGTGTTCACTCATTTAACACCCCCTCCTACAACCACGTTAACCAATTTAGCCATCGACCCAAGTAAGTCGCAATTTAACACCCCATTTCACAACCACGTTAACCAATTTAGCCATCGACCCAAGTAAGTCGCACTTTAACACCCCGTTAACCAATTATATGCTCCGCATCCTCCTCAGTGTTCCCCCGAGGGAAGCTGCGGGCAATATTTTTCTTTTGGTCCTGCTTCCTTTAACTATACTTTCTGCAGGAAGGTTTCACAAACAAGTGTGATGATGCTGTTGGGGTATTGGCTGGTGCTATCAGCCCAGGAGTGCTAAGAATGTTCTGCCTTTTGATAGTGGGCATTCAAAATTAGTAGAAAGAGGAATTGATACCACATGTACTCAGGCCACCCTTCAGAAGTCATGTTAGCACAAGGGTGAGGTCAGGTTTAAAAACCAGATTAAAAGACTAAAAGATGCTGGGTATCCCAACAGAATCATCACACCCGTTTGCAAAACTCTCCTGCAGAAAGTAAAGTTAGACAGGACCAACAAAAAACAATGACCAAAACCTTTGCATGTTATACCACATCATGTGTCTCACAATTAAAAAAATAGCCAGCAGATATGATATTAGCGTGTTGTTTTCCACCCGTTGCAAGCTTTCAAAAATGTGTGTACTAAACAGCAACAGGAATAGTCAATCTTGCCCCATTCGTCACGAGAATAGGTTTACTTAATGCCAATTTAATGTTTGTAGAAGTATTTTTTATCAGGTAAAACAATGATCAGTGCATCACTACACGTTCACTTATCCTTTCCGAGAGGGAGTATTTTTTCACAGTTAAAGATTATTTTGTAGTGCTCACACGTGTCGTCACGCATGAACACGGTTCTTGTACTCCGTATAAAAGCACTCGTAGCACATTCATTAAATTCAGTTGACAGTCGGTGCTCTTTTCTGTCCTTTCTGTCTCTTCCGAAAGTTGTCGCGCTGTGACTAGCACACAACCACGATGAACCAACTCTCCCAAATTAAGCTCTTGTTACGTAACACGTAGACCGAGTTTCGTATGAAAAGAAGGAGCGGTGCTTTTAAAATAAAATTTTTCACATACAACACCTAGACGGCATTCCAGGAAGTTCAGAAGGCAGCTACGTGACCAAATATTTTTTCTCTCCTAAATATTCCAGAAGTTCACTATTCTCAATGCAGCACGAGTTTTTCGAATACATTTGAGATGGTTGCCAAAATGGCTGGGACATTTGGCATAAAGTGACCCAGCTGTGTCATTAGCCATAATTATGCATTACCTCTTTTGTTTTTTGTGTGTTTTGACTCAGTTTTGTGTTCGTTTTTAGCTTATTGTGTTTCTGATCATTGTATTGGTTTCTTAAGTATTCGCTAAAGTTATATGTGCAAAAACCCGTATATGTTTGCATGTACATCATTTCTCATAACCAATTGTTATACATCCAGGAATACAAAGCTTAATCCACTGTGATTATATACATTTGAAAACACTATCCATATATATTTTTGTGTGCATCACTTCTTGGGAACGATTGTGTACATGAAGGCGTATATAGTGAAATCATGGTGATTGTATATATTTGAAAGAATCATAAGTATATATATGCTTGTATTTCATTCCTATTAACCGATTGTGTACAAGAAGGAGTATTAAACTGGAAACCACTGAGATTGTAGGCACTTGAAAGAATTATAGGGATATATTAGCGTATATTTCATTTGTAGTCTCTATGTACTTGAAGCAGTATACTAAACTGAAACCAGTGTAATTGTATGTTGCGAAGAATTGTCAATTAAGTGAAACTGAATAAATATAATAAACATTTGAGGTGTTGCATGTGTAGTGTACGTATACGTGAACGTATATCTTGTGAAAAAGTTGTGTGGCAGAAGAAAAGTTTGTTTTATTTGCCTATAAATAAACGCAATATGCAAGGGCAGCAAGGCTTCATTTTCTGTAACGCGCATTATGCATATACTGTGAAGTATATATAGATCCAGCACAAGTTCATACACGATGGCACGCGTTTATATTTTTGCCCAGACGCAATGAATGGAGCTCGCCAGGTGGCGCACCATTAATAATGAGGACCACTTTCTTCAAGTAGTGTGTAATCAGTGCACGCTGATATCTATTAGTGCAGTCTAAAAGAATACTGGCACCCCTGCCATGGGCACTCAATACCCTTGTGCACCCTTCTCGCACCCTCCTCAGAGGGTGCTAAAAAAGTGATGGACATCGAAGGCACCCTTCCTTAAGGGTGTTTTTTAACACCCTACAGTTTTTTTACATGTACACCCTATTCTAAGGGTGCATGAAAAAGCACCCTTTTTGGAAGGTGCGGAATTAACACCCTTAGGGTGTTGTCCACGGGACAAGCTCATTTACACCCTTCTGGGTGTAAAACTTTTTACTGTGTACGCATGAATTCACCCAACTGTTTATTTTAGGATTAAGTTCGATTGATAAATCTGCTTATACTAAACGTCGTTTCAAACAATAGGAACCTTTCAAGAGGGCACGCTATTGCAAATGTACGAAGTACCATACATATCATACTGATGAGTGCGGGTATTTGCCCAAATGCTGTAAGATGTACGAAATGTTTGAGTTAGTGTACAGTGAGGCATACGGGAGTGTTCCCACAATTCCTACAATACACCGTCTTGTATACAAACAAGTTCCCGAGGAACTCTTGGAGCTTTGCCAGAATTGCCCTCCTGAAAACGAAAGAGAAAGTCCATTAAGCTTTATGTATCCAAAAATATTAATGTTACTAAAGAGTCACACTTGAGCATTCTGTTGAACGCTTTTTAGCAAAACAAAATTCAAAGGGCAGATGCTGCTTAGTACTCTCTTGTGAACTTTTAATGTAATCCACGGAGGGCGAAAAATACATGACAATAAAGAAGTACGAAACTACACCAGAAGCTCCTTTTGTTCGGTGTATCACCATTCGGGCACTTCTCGGTGTGAGTGACCTTAGCTGGGCAAACTAGCCCAAAAATCAGTAAGATTAGCTTTGTATTTACACGCATTTCAATCGAGGCATAAATGCTGAAGGCTCTTGTATTTAGCTTTGGGTGCATGTTAAATGTTAAAAAGTCTCAGGTGATCAAACTTTCTGAAGCTTTCTACTACGCCGTCTGTCAATCATATTGCAGTTTTGGGATGTTATAACATGAACAATTATTATCGATTTGTAGTTTAACGCGTCGAACACTAGCGTCTTGATCAACAATTGCTGATCTGTTTAGGAATAAAAATTGGGCAACATAGTATTGATTTATGGCAAAAGTAAACAGTAGACTTTTAATGAGGACAAAAGAAGGCCTCAACACCATACCAGCTTTTTTTACCTTGCCAGAAATTGCTTCAACAGTCAAAATACTTTGTGCTGATTATAAACATTATGACAGCATACCGCAAAACAAAATAACGAGAGGGAAGTAATAAGGCGATTTAATAACGAGGTTTAACAAATTCAACTGGCTTATAGCGATGCAAATAACTGACTTATAGCAATGCAATTAAATTAACCTTCGCAAGTGACATAAATGCGTAAATGCTCTAAATATGCACATATACCTTTGGCAAAGTCGCACACTGATATGTGGCTAATCAAGTGTTAATACTATAAAATCATGTGTTTCACAAAACACACTGTCACTAATCACGTGTCTTTTAGTTCATGTGACCAGCATTGTGTCTTTTTAACACGATTTATTCTTTCTATATAATGAATTCCACCACGTGATGTTAATGTACCTTGGTGTGTAATTATTGTGTTGTGCAGGAGATGGACAAAGTGCACAATGCAAAATTTTTGTCAGAAGGTCTTTTTATGTACTTATATTCTGTGCATGAAAACAAAATAAGTAGAAAGCAAATTTGACCCTAATGCACGTTTCACCACAAGACAGTGTAATAGCAGCCTTTTGCTGTTGTTCCTTAAATGTTTACTCTCTGAAAGCACTACTTCATTCATGCTCCTTCACAAGCGAGGAAACTGTGTCGTCGAAGAATTCTTTTTTTAAAGTGCACTCGCTTGAATCGGCTGGCAGCGCCGAGATTGTGCCATATTCACAGGAGTTTCAAAACACGCATTACATATCGCATTGCATTTTTCACGCGACTCAGCGTGCAGAACGGCACCTGCTGCTGCCCAAGCGACGATAAAGACGAGTGAACAGAAGAAACATTGTTATATTGTACCAATTTCAGTTCGTGAATTTGCCGCGAACGCGGTTCACCCATCAGCAGCTGCTTTCATGAGTCACCGGCCATTACCAAACCATACCAACCGCAGTGCGGCATGTTTCATTTTCGTCAAACCACGCATTTCACGTCCATCGATAAGAACACAATAAAGCTTCCCTCACGAAACGCGGACACGTGATCGACGTATAGCACGATAGTTGAAAAAAAGTCGCAGCTTTGCCGCAAAGCAGAAGCAATGAACGTGATAGCAACAAATTGGAAGGTCACACACGGAATGGCCAGCAGATTGAAACGTGCCCCGCGTTTCTCACGCACAAACAACGCACGAAACGTACTCTCAGGTACAGATGAACGCCAATAAGCGTCTCAGTTGTTTATTTGCTGTGTCTGAAAAGCGCGCTCTTTTCGCAAACGTAGACTGTGTACCAATTGCAGTGACATTTGTGCACCTGGTAACTAAAACAGAATCGTTCCAGTAAAAGCCGAACGCCAACGCATATGTACGATCCTCCAATCCGCGAGATAAAGGCGCGCAAGCGAGCGTTAATCCTCCGGCTATTTGCGCGGAAAAGTGTGCATGGGAGATGAGAGCATGGCCGCCACGGCGTGACGATGCTGCTACGCGCGCTCATTGTGCCATCTTGCTGGTAATGCTGAAAACACCACGAAGTCCCGACCCCCCGAGACGCCCGTCAGTAGCGGTGAGTGGTAGATATAGATAGCTTGCTGTTTGAACGGTGAAGGATGTGCTCCTCGGTGGCTGAATGGTTAACGCCTCACACTCGAGATTTAGAGGGCCCAAGTTCGTTTCCGCGCGCCGGAGTTTTTCTGGATTTGATCTTTTTCTTTCTAGCGTTTCCTATATATAAATACGTATACATATACGGCGAGTGATGGTGGCGCCCACGTCGATGCCGGCAAGAAAATCCAGCCGCGAGTGTTCATACAATAAAAAACAGTCATTCACAAGGCTGAGAGGTTATCCCTTGATGGCTTCGCTTTGCTACTACTCACGCAAGCCGCTGGTCCCAGCTTGCATAAGCGCACAACGGTTCTCTTCTATCTCCGCTAATGCATGCGCATGTGACGGTTCCTTTCACCTCGGCGCCGTCCGTAGGTATAACACCGAGTCGAAACAGTGATAGTCGGTACTACGCTGAAGAAGTCCCATTAAGAGACATGGAGATTCTTTATTTCGAGGATTTTTCCCTGCAAACATTAACGATATTCCACCATGTTTTCCTGTACAACAGCCCTAATTTCTGTCCCCATCCACGCACACACATACAATAATTACAAGTGTCTCACGTACTGGTGTTTTTTGGAATCATGACTTGCTCCTCCGCTGCCGCACAACAAATGCATGACTTTATTACTTCTTATACTGTTAGTACACTGCACATTGTTGGCGTGTAAGTCTAACCCAACAGTGAACTTGAAATTGCTCAGGTAAGTATTAGAAATAAATCTCAAAGGCTATGTTTGCGTGGTGCGTGCAACATAACCGATTACCGCAAATGAAGATGCACTGTGTGACTGCTAGTTATCAGTCGTCATAGAAATATTAAAGCATTCCTGAAATTCCCTGCAATATCACGAAGATTCCCTTTTTGCCTTTGGCTCAAAATGACAGGTGAAAATTTGCCGAAAATGGAAAATTCCTTGCACGGAACATCACTGAGTCGGAGGGCATTTTTGCTCGCTTCGTCTCTGTCAGAGCGGGCTCTTGAGAAGAGTCGTGTTTTCTTTTAACTGTGAGTACATTTCATTGTTGGGGCTTGTCAGGCGTCTGTCGGTGTCCGCACGCAGGCAGGTGTTATGTCTCAGCTTTCACTTCTTTTCCCATAGCATCAGCTGCGGGCGCGTGCGCGTATCTTCACCCCTAGCAACCGGAGCACGTGGTACAGGTGCAGTAGCGAGACTGAGCGAAAGAAGCATGCTCGCGCCTGAGGGCGCTCGTATCACGTGAGCTAGGTGGAGCCTTCGCGTTTGTGGAAAGAGTGTAAGAGAAGATACGTGCAGTGCGTCAACGCTACTCTCTCAGGCACTGCGCCGTGCTCTCAAAAACGGGCTGCACATATTAGCTTCCTTCTTTGTCCTTCTCTAACCCTGCTACCACCACTCTCTCGTCATTCGCTCTCTCTCCCTCCTGCGCCCAACTCTCCTATCCACTCGCTCGTACGTACATGTAAATAGAGTGAAGCGTGCGCGTCACTCTCAACTATTTTCTGGCTGATGCATGTGTAAATAAATTGTTACCCTATAGAAAAAAACCTCCATCATGGGAATAGTAGATTCGGCTCGTGTGCTCAGATTTGGGTGAACGTTAAAAACCCCAGGTGGTCAAGATTTCTGGAATTCACCACTACGGCGTCTGTCATAATCATATCGTGGTTTTGGGACGTTTAAGCCCACAAATCAATCAATCGGAATAGTAGATTCCACCATCCACCATCTTGGTAGATTATGGTGCTCCAAATATTGGTGGCAGATGGTGTATGGTGATGTATAGTGGATGCTCGAGTGCCGGCAATGCTGGAGTGCAAAAACTGCGCCCGAACAACTGTGACAAGCTGCCACAAAAAAGTAATAAAAATAATTGTATAGAAAGCGATGTAAAAAGCACCCGTGAAAAAGAAAAAAATAACCACGCATATTTGAACATAACACCTTCGGATTCCCAACTGAACACACTGACCACTGCGTCATTCCGACACATGCGAACTTTGTTGTTAAATGACTAGTCCACTTACGAACTGACTGTTCAACTTCAGTTCTGTTTGTCGCGTACTCGAGATCGACGGGATCTGCACCAGCTACTAAAATTTGCAAATTTATTAAACACGGAAAACTGCTGCCTGTAACGACTGCCACTGCGATAATGGCAACAGCGCTATGTTTTCTTACAATTCACAACCGCAAGAAAATAAACTCTGTGGACTGAGGAGCAACTCCGGTTTATCTGCAGTTATTGTCAAGTTTAATATCCGTTTCTCGCTGGTTCCAAAGGGCGACATCTGCTCAGGCTTTATGAGGCCTCTAGGCTCATTTCATAGATACACCCGGACAGTTGATTGAGTATTTTGATGTTTTTCGCGCAACGCACAGCGCAGTCGTGCCAATGCACTGCTGTATCTCTATCGTTAGCAACAACTATATAACGGCTTGGTCAAAACGAATGCAGTACGCCGAAAACATAATGCTATTATACTGGTTCAGTAAGCATATGAATGGACGAGACTGTGTTTTCGCATAAGAGCTAGAGAAGTGCCGGTGAGTGCGACCAGCGGCTGTCGGTGAACGAAGGCGCGCGTTTGCGGAAACCGCGTCGTATCGATGTTCGTAGCTTCTTGCGCGGACACCGAACACAATAGAAAGAATTCATTTAGGTTAAATGAAGCCACGGCAGTGTTGTATTGTCATTCTTACTCGTAGAAATCATGTATTTTGAAACTCATAAGCGCCGATAACACAAGTACGTGCTCGCTCGGTAGGCCTAACTTTCGCTGGAAATCATGGTAGTAGAACAGAACGATGAAAGTCAAACTCGCTGGGCCTTGCCTCGACGCATGTCGAAGGTAAAATTTTATCCATATTAGCGTCGTACGCACTTTGTTAACTTAAAAGTACGACTGAAGTAATTGAGTGTGCAAGAATTGCCAGAGTTTCGTTTCTAGCGTGGTGACATAAGGACCGCTGTATTCTGGTCTGTTGAAAGGGGCAATTGCGAACTGGAGCTCATTTATTTCTCCACAACTGTGTGGTGAAGTAAAACATTTATTTTCGTTGTTCACAGCGAACCACTTCTAGTGTTCTAAACATCAAAACAAAGCGACACATCACGGATGTTACACTGATGTATGTACGTGCACGAAACGTAAGCATTCACGGCCGCAGTTTACGCTTCACAAAAATTGAAGCGTTGTTGACACCGAAAGAATAAAAAAATTGGGCTAGAAAACGTAATGAGCAGCGTTGGATTTTATTACCATAAACATATGTCTCTGCGCTTTTAAGAATGAAACACTACAAATAAGTGCTTTCACAGCCTATCGTGTGCTTTTTCATCATGCCAACATCATCTACCACGCTTCCATTACGTCACCGTAATCCAGCTTGTTCACCAAGCCTTCCATCAAACACGTTTTGCATAGCCACCATCAGCAGGCATTTTCCTCTGTCACCACCATTGGCTCGCCACCACCACCATCTGCCACCACTTTTTTCCCACTCTCGCCGTCATCAGCCATTGTGACCACTACATCCTCCACCATATCCACAATTATTTACACCATGTCTAGTATTTTTCCACTATATCAACCAACAGTTCCAGCATTCACCAACCGGGAATTGTCAATAGGGTACGGTACAAATCCACGTCTCGTAATTAATTTACGGAATTAAAACTACTACGGTGTGTACTCTCGTCGCAAAAAATGCATTAGCATTTCCTCACGAGTCCCTTCGAGGAGGGGGGGGGGGTCCATTTTTTGCTTTTAGCACCGGGTTTTCTCAACAGCAGATTTTATTCTATGCATTTACGCGCGCCACCTGTGACTAAGTCGTGGTCCAAAAGGGTATACTTAATGTACATTCGTTGCTTATCAGTCACAACGAGAGTTTGCAAGCTCGCAAGCTCTTCTTTGTTGTTTATTTTTTAATTGATGGCAAAAAAACACAAACGAAGTCATTCTGTGGTCGAAGTGCTGCGTGAACACCATACCAACGGTATAGCGTGCATTCCGTACGACCATACTTCGGATAAAATAGAGGAAAACATGCCACTGAAAGTGAAATAGCAATTTCTAGTTTGTGACCTCCAGTTGACAAATGACGTAAGATCTTGAACTTTGCTCCCTTTCGTCTACCTTTTATCCACATTATTCTTTAATAAAGTAAAATTGGGGACGCAGTATCTTACTACGCCAATTTTATTAACTCCTGTAAGGGAGTATGATCCAAAATGAAGGTAGGTTCACGCCCTTAGAACGCCCAATTCAGCTACATTGCGTTTACAGTGTGGCACGTCGAGCCTGCAAGCCAAGCATGCTTTATCGGAGCGTTCCCCGCCACTCTAAAGCCGGCATCGTATTGTATTGAAAACTAACATGTGCTAAAGCTTACAGTCCGTGGGTACCCATGCTTGGTTGTAGAAGGTTTCAATATTTGTGTATTAATTATTAGGTAAATAACTTACTTCTTAATTCATGGTTAAAGTAAGAGTAAAAGCGCCATGAGTTACATCATGTTCTTATATTGGTTGTAAAGCTACCAGCTGGAATGCTTGATGATGGTAGTTTATTAAGGTAAAGAAAGAGACTACACTTTCTGCGATTCCGCGCATTGATATTGATGGAAGAGGAAATAAAGTGAAAAGCAAGACCGCTTCTTGAAATAAGTGCCCATACTCTACCGTGGATCAGACCTGAGTGTCTCTGTGTTTATTCATAAAAACTGGCTGGTGAACAAAAGCACTATATAAGTGGAATCCCATCTCCTGCATTTCAAGCGTACGCTTCATGGCGTCCTTTGTGAATGCGCTTTTATCTTCTTATTCTATTCCCCCTTCCCCAAAAAAGCAGATGTCTTGCCGCTCTTGGCGCTATAAATGTAGTTGGCGCCCAGCCATGGTGGTCTAGCGGCTAAGGTACTTGGCTGCGGACCCGCAGGTCGCGGGATAGAAGGCCGGCTGCGACGGCTTCATTTTCGACGGAGGCAGAAATGCTGTATAGGCCCGTGTGCACAGATTTAGGAGCACGGGAAAGAACCCCACGTGTTCGAAACTCCCGGAGCCCTCCACTACAGCTTCTCATAATCATATGGTGGTTTTGATACGTTAAACCCCAGATATCAATAAATCAATCAATCACTGTAAATTGCACCCCGTTGTTCGTTAGCGCTCACGTTGTTGGCTTTTGTGTGCTCAGTCTCTTTTACTTTTTTAGGTAACTTGTTCTAACTAGCCTTTAAGGAAACCCTGCCGCATTTTCAAAGTTATTCATTGCGTATAAAATAATCGCGAATAAGTATGTGGGGAATCGCCATGGTAAACACGCACATGTGGCGTTGTAGGGGTGAATGCATAATTCGCTTTTAATTGGTCATCTGATTTTGCCTGGACTTGAAGAAGGAATGACATAAATCGATACGCGAGACGCCAATCAACGAGCTAGCACTGATCGGGAAAGTACAGGATTTCGTACAGGCTACTGTACAATCGATGACATTCATACTATAGATTAGGTGGTAGAAAAATGCTCAGAATACACCGAACCACTATACAAAGCCTTCATAGATTATGAGAAGGCATTTGATTAAGTGGACGTATAAGCAGTCATGCAGACATTGAAGAATCAGGGCATTGATGAAGCATATATAAGTATCCTGCAAAAAGTATACAGTAGATCAACTGCCACCATAGTGCTCTAGCGGCAGAACAACAGTAAACAAGGTTGTAAGGGAAGTGGATTTCATCTCCCCAATGCTATTTACCTCGTGCTTACAGGAGGTCTTCAAAGCCTTAGAATAGGAAGAGTTATAGATATGAGTTAATGAAGAGTACCTTAGTACCACGCTTCGCCAACGAGGTTGCATTGCTGAGTAACTGAGGGGACGAATTGTAATTCATAATTACTAAGTTAGACAAGGAGAGCAGGAAGGGAGGTCTTTAGGTTAACCTGCAGGAAATGAAATAATGTACAACAACCTCGGAAGAGAGATGTTGTCAAAGAGGACGTGATACTTAGGACAGAAGAATGGGGTGGAGCACATTCAGCAAACCCTCTCAAATTATCACTGACAGATTGCCACTATCCTTCAAGAGGAACGTATATAGCAGCTTCTGCATCTGACCGGTAGTTAACTACGCAGTAGAAACCTGGAAGATTAAGTTGAGGATGACGCAGTGAGCAATGGAAAGAAAAATGATAAGCGTAACACTAAGGCAAAGATGAAAGCAGAGTGTATCAGTCAACAAACGGGTGTTGAGGACATTGTAGCGGGCTGTGGTGGCTGCATTTCCGATGAGGCAGAAAGATTGTAGACCCGTGTGCTCAGATTTGGGTGGACATTAGAGCACCCCAGGTGGTCAAAACTTCCGGAGCCCTTCCCTACGGCGTCTCTCATAATCATATGGTGGTTTTGGGACGTTAAACCCCACATACCGAGGACATTGTAGTCAAAATTAGGAAAAAGAACTGGTTATGGGCAGGGCACGTAGCTCAAAGGCAAGATAACCGCTGGTCATTGAGGATCACAGAGTGGAATCCAAGAGAAGGCAAGCGAGTGAAGGGAAGATGGAAAAATAGGTGGACGAATGAAACTAGGAAGTTTGTGGGTATAAAGTGGAAGCAGCAAGCATAGGGCCGAATCGACTTATAAAAAAGGCCTTTGCCCTGCAGCGGGCATAATCAGGTTGATGATGGTGATGGTGATGATGATCATCATCATCTGATTTGAAGCGTGACCCCATCACCGTTTCTTTCCCCTGGTGAGTTGGCTATGCGGCATGATGTTGCAAAAGCGTAGGCCACCTGCTCGATTTTCAGCCTCAGTGGCGCTCTTTAGATGGATCTTGCCAGTTAAGGATGCTTGTTCACCGCACTTAAGCGCACGGTAAAAACGTCATGAAGTCAAAATTGATCCGGAGGCCTCTGCGATAGCGTCTCCTGTAGGCTCCATGCTGCTACTGGACATTATTATCAATCAATCAATCAATCAATCAATCATCAAAACTCACTTCAGGAGGAGCAAGCGCCTTCAGTATTGAAAAAAGGGAGCTAGTGTGGCTGTGAGACCGTTTGGCGTTCGCACTCATCATCGTCTTGGAGTGGCTGATTGCCATGTGCTTACTGAGTTAGATGATTAGGAGGCTTTCGTGGTGTTGGCGTGCAGCGAATGCGGTGCTCACTGTGTGCTTGAAATGTACTGCGGCTCTAAGGGGAAATAGTCCTTGATGCACTGGTATCAGTTCTGCGCTCGTATGCAGCCTCCTTCAATATAATAAAACTTTAATGTCATCGTAGGGTTATGCCCAGTTGTCAGCCTGACCTCTAAGAATGAACACTAAGGTGTCAACAAGAAACAAACTTTTACTTGACAAATACTGGGACATGACTGTCTGGCTGTGCTGTACAAGGGGAGCGCGAGTTCCGAGCGTGAGTGCCCCCTAGGCCGCTCTTCATCGTTACTTTCAGCCTGAGTGCACCCCCCGTATCCTTGACGCCTTCTTGCTTACGTATTGTGCACTCTTTGCATTTATGCAGAATTAGGGTATTATCAGTGCCCAGAAGCGTTGTCTTTACAGATTGGTCCGTTTTATGGACCAATATGCGCGTCTTCCTTTAGCAGATATACTGTTACCTTAGCCTTATCAGCTGTTTTGGCCCACACGTGCACTGTATTGATTGCGTATGAAGAGACCCTTGTCTCAAGGAACCAGCCCATTGTGACGATACCCGCGACAATTGCCTGCTCTAGTTACACATTGGGACGATTCTGCTCAGTCCGCCAGCTGCTTTTCGCCTCTGTTTGACTGAAACTGAACTAGTATTTTGTGACCAATCGTTAACTCAAAGTTATTGACCCCAAAGAACAATGAAACATTACCAGCTTTTAATAGCACATAAGCAAAAACATAGACGCTTCTGGATTAGTATGTTTACAATCATTCAATTCACTATGCCTTGTTCCGGGTTTTGATATCATGCAAGATCCTATAGATTGTAGTTCTGGTTTGCGAGTAATGAAGCTAGAAAAAAATTACTGGTTCTCTTTACTGAAGATGCCGGTCATTGTGAACATTCGTTTCTCAATATCAAAGGAACTTGCGGCTTCAATTTTATGACCATGGCTTCAGCTTGCTTTAAAAGTGCCTTCCAGCGTCTTCGCAAACAAAGCTTTCTTTAAATGAAGCTTGGGATAGGGTCACTCTCCGAGAAGACGCCGACAGAAAATTTTCCAGATGCATGCCTTCTATAATTACAAATGCGAGCAAACACCAATACGATCAAGTAAAGACCGTGCCCTTTTACTGCAAAAATCCTAATGCAAAGCCACATTCCAGCGAAGTCATTGGGACGCCTGGAATCAAGTTTTTCTTTTTAAATCCTGCTCCGGACTTGTGCGAAGAACATTATAGGCCGAATAACCGGAAGTGAAACGACATTGGTATCTTTTGCTGTCAAAACGTAGATGACACCCCTTCTTTGCTATTGCACAGATTGTATTTTTCAGTTTATCACAAACTACTATCAAAACTATGGCAATCATCAAACTGTTGCACGTTACATGCAAGTGACGCGCGCGGATTCCATGGCCACGCCAGTTTGAGAGGCAGGGCTTTTTTTTTCAACACGCTGCCGAAGAAAAGAAATGAAGGACATTGTTGACTGCAGCTGTAAGAGGAAAAAATTCTTCAACCATATTTGTTACGCAACCATCCCAGTTCTTTAGGCAGCTAGCTACGCTCCAGCTGCTCCTGGCGAAAGGGCTTCATTTGGCTCGAAGCATACCGGCATTCTAAGAATGAAGTTACACCCATTAAAAAGTAAATGGGCATCTCCTTTTGTTTTACTGCGCTGCAGAAATAAATTTCTGTTTGCGTATGCTTTAGAAACGGGAAACAATAATTGAGGTACATAGCACTTATACAGTTTAAAATGATTTCGCAATAAGAAAGAGCGGTAGAATAACCACGAGGAAAAATATTTCTTCAACGCAACCTCAGTCCATGTAATGAGAATCTGTTACTTGCAGGGTACACTCACAATTTGCGAAGCATTTTAGTGTTCTCAGTCAGAAACAAAGTCCGCAGGCAATTTTCTCGGACTCTTTTCACTGAATACTTGGTGTCGACGGGAGTTCTTCACTTCGAGCACCCCTCTTTCGCCGCACAATGGACAACGCTTAGTTTTTTTTTTCAATATTCTTTCTTTCATTTCACGAAGTACTATATTTGCTGTTAAAAGCGTGTTCTTGTTGTTTTTGTGTTTGAACTTTACTTTTGTGCGTAGTTTTACAGATTTCAGTAAAAAGAACTCAATCATAATCAAATAAAGTCTTTAAATGCCCCATTTAGCAAAGCATGCTCACGCACAACAACCAGTGCTTGTGCGATAGCGTGAACTGTTTTATAATCTCGCGCTTTTTTCCCCCCACTCAGCGTATCAGTTTGTTCTCCCCATAAAAAGAATTCTATGAAAACTTGCTCTACACTCTTAATCATGTCCCGCGTAAAGTGCTGTTTGAAGTCAGGCCATTAGATATTTTTGTTTAGTTTTCCGGTTATCACTAAAACCTTAGCCGAGACATGACTACGAGCGTATTAGTGATAACGTGCTGGTAAATTTATTTGGGAAGTGGGACGAGTACAATTATTGTGCAGTAACGTCACCGACTCAATCTGTAGAGAAGGAAGTCTTGTGATAGGATTGTGCGTTGAATATTCTTCCTAACTTGTATATAACTTAGGGCAGAGCAATACTAATAAATTTGGCTGAATCTCGGAGAGAATACTATGGCGCGAAGCATTGTGCGGCAAATTGCAGCGTGAGAAGCCGACGCGGGTCGAGGTCCATGCGTCCGCGAAGTGGTTTCGGCTGGTAGACGGTGTGAAAGTTCTGGGCATCACCTTCCTTCCAACGTCCGAAAATTGCGCATTTCATTCTGCATACGTCAGATACCTTTGAAAACACGAGTGGATGTGTATTCGCTGTTGACGCCGTATATACACTGTGAGAACAGGAAAAGAAATTACTTCTCGCTATTTTTCGTGAGCTCCGACTTCTCCCTTTCGTGAGCTCTGACTTCCCTCTGATATACAGGTACGCGTTATTTTCTTTTGGAGGTCAACACGCTCGGAGAGTCGCTGAAGGCGAGACTTTCGAAAAGGTAGCACACTAACTAAAAAGAGTGACCAGAGTGTTTTTAGATGCGAAGCAGATCTTTGACTCACGTGTGTAACGCCGTACGTATGTGCGGCCGTACGAACACACCGCAACGCGTTACCCTCGCCAGAAACGTAGGCAGAATTTTTTTCGGGGAGGGGGCAACACGTAATTGTTCAAAAGAAAGTATTCTCGTGGCAAATATAAAGTTGCCCAGGAATATAGAAGGTGCCTAATGTAAAATAAAATGAGAATAAGGTAGAATGCAGCACAAAATGAAAGTTTATAAGCGATAGAAGGCAAAATTTTACACTGCACTAAAGCTGGAGTGTGTGCGCCGTGAAGAATGCCTTTCTACCAAATAATATTGACCGAGAAGGGCCATACCGTCAGTAACGGGAAAACGAGTGACAAAAGTAAGGGGAGGGGTGCAAAGAAACCGGTCGTTCACCTACACATGTGCAGCAAGAAAACAAAATATCAGACAATCTCTGCTGAACAGGCCTGCGAGAAGAACAGGAGCCATTTTATGGCAGAAACTTTTTCAAAAAGAACACACACATTCGGGAAAACAATTTTAATGCACGACTGTCACAGAACGAGCGCTAAAAACGGGCGCGCCGCCAAATTCTTGCGATAACGCGCAGAAGAGACGCGGCGAAGTCAACGAAAAAAAAAGAAAAGAAAAGAGAAAACAAGCATCCAAGGCTCCCCGGGCGCGCGACGCCTCTCCTCTCGGAAGCGTGGCTTCGCCGATGAACCTCCTCACCCCACAGCGGCGGCCGGGAAAGCGCTAGAAATTTCCAGAAGGAAAGGGGCGTGTATGCCGAGATGAGTCATCTGTCGGGGACGGCCCCCGTACAGTCTCGCGCCTCTCCACAGCCTTCGCTGCGTATTGCGCCGACGAAATGACGAGAACTTTCTGGAATGTCGCGCGGAAGGTATTTAACCGAGCGGCCGAGACGAGAAAGCAGGAGAAGATGGAAGTTAGCGCAAGAGCGCGTAGGGTATACCGCCGTGTAGTCGGCGAAGGTTTTGTCTGTAGAGACAAAGCAGGAGAAGCAGATGATTTCCACCTGAGGGGTGACGACTCGAGCTACCGGCAAGAGTGTGTGTTTACCGCTATTGAGCGAAGACGCGTGGCAACAGCTGCGTGTGTGAAGCCGACGTATTTTCGGCGAAGAAGTTTGAAGCTTGGAGAGTGGCCATTCGAGGACGCGAGGTTTCCTGGAAGAGAAACTTCGGCGAGGTTTCCTGGAAGAGAAACTTCGGCGAGGTTTCCTGGAAGAGAAACTTCTGGGGGCAGCGGAACGACAACATCGCTGGATTTTGAGTGAGTGAAATTGGCAACAGCAAGCACAGGACCGGGTTAACTGGCGGAACATGGGAGAGGCCTTTGTCCTGCAGTGGACGTAGACAGGCTGATGATGATGATGATGATGATGATTATTCTCGGAAGAGTATCATTCAGACTTTTGTTCCAAGGACTTTGGAATGAATAGGTTTTCTATCTCTTTAGTCTTTGTGTATCTTGGTTGTTCAATGCATGTGACTGCATTGTAGTGGGTATTGTTGTCTGTGTCAGTTGTTTTGAGTGTGGCTGATTGTACTGTGTAGTACGTTGGTTGATTGGTGACATATTGTGTTCAACAATTGTGGAGTGTGCATACTCGTGTATTGTTTTCGATCTGCCATTATTGAGAATATAATTTTGTTTGTTTATCAACTCTCGGCTCTGACTTGTTCTTTGGGCCACAGCCGGCGTCCGCTGGCGCGCCAAAAAGGACCACTTCTAAATTGTCCACGCTTTCGCGGTGCGGTTCGGGGGGCCGATACTTCGGCCCTTGGAATTAGCCCGGCGATCGCCTCTCTAATTAATGGGACCTGTGTGACAAATAATCTGGCGTCCGCGACAGGACCTTTTGGTGCACAGTGTGTCCAAAGTAGTGAGAAAGAGCCTCGAGTTGGTGATACTGCTATCGGAACGATTTTGTGTGTTGCTCAGTGTTCTCGTTAACGAGTGCAGGAGAGTGTTCCGATAGACTGATTTAGGCAGATACTTTTTGCACGTGGCAAGGTTTTATTTGCGAGACACCAAGGATCTCGAAAAGTTAGTTGCTCTTGGTGAGAAGAGGTGACTTTCTGGCGCCGAACTACGGAAATGGGTAAGCCAGAAGGAGAAAGAGGCGGTGGAAAGAGAGAGGTTGGCAGCTGAGAGGGCCAAGGAAGAAAAAGCAGCTGAGTTGGAGAGGGAAAGGCTGGCTGCTGAAAGGGCGGAGGAGGAAAGAGAGCAGCAATTGAAGTTGGAGCTGGAGAGAGAGAAGTTGGCAGCCGAAAGGGCGAGAGAAGAAAGAGAAGCGAGGGAGTGACAGCTGAAAGAAGAAAGAGAGGCAAAGGAGCGACAGCTGAAAGAAAAAAGAGAGGAAAGGGAACCGCAGCGGCAGCACGAGATGGAACTCGAGCGGCTCCGTTTGCAACAGTGAAGTGAAACTCCCGTCCAAGCTAGAGTTGAAAGCAACAAACGGGAAGATCATGGCTTCCGCTTGAACCCAAGCAAGCTGCTCGTAGCGTTTGATGAAAGGAAGGACGACCTTGACGCGTACCTTCACCGATTTGAGACGATTGCAAAGAGCCGGAATTGGCCGGAACATCAATGGGCAACTGCTTTGAGTACCTGCTTGAGTGGTGAAGCGCTCAGTGTGTACGGAAGGCTGACGCCGACCGATGCAGCTTACTACGCAAAGGTGAAAGCTGCTTTGCTGAAGCGATTTAGATTTACTGTGGAAGGATTCCGGGACAGATTTCGGACAGGAAAGCCAGCTGATGGGGAGACCGCTACGCAGTATGCCGCCCGACTTTGCCATTATTTCGACAGATGGATTGAACTTTCAGGGACAGCGCAGGAGTACGATGAACTTAGAGAGCTCCTAATTAGAGAACAATTTCTTACTAGTTGCCACCCAAGCCTGTCGCTGTACTTGAACGAGAAGAAGGCTGAATCACTCGAAGGAATGCTTGAATTGGCTGATCAATTCTTGGAAGCGCAAGGTGGAACTAATTCGGCCAAGGTCAAGAAGGAGTGTCCCGATGATTCGAAGAAGTTGGCTCCCGAAGAAAAGAAGCGTGCACCAGAGAGCATTCAGCGATGTTTTCTGTGTAACCGAGTGGGTCATCACGCAAAAAACTCTCGAAAGATCTTTACGAGCCCTGCGGTAGTAAAATGTTTTAAGTGTGGTCAGACTGGGCACAAAGCAGATGCATGTCGAAACGGAGCGAGTCAAACTCACCAGGTATCCTGTGTGCAAGCAGCACCGAAATCCGATAATAATGCCGTCACCGACGGATTCGTAGAATTGAAAAATGGGGAGAAAATTCCTATTGTTGGTGCTGTAATGTCAAAACAGTCAACCGGTGTTTCGAAGGGAATGCCAATGCTGCCTGCAAATGTTGCAGACAAAAAGATTACGGTGTTAAGAGATACCGGCAGCTCCACTGTTATCGTGCGGAAAAATCTGGTACGGGAAAGTGATTTAACAGGCAAATGAAACCGGTTTGCCTAATCGACCGCACAGTTCGGATGCTTCCCGAAGCAGAAATCGGGGTTGAAACCCCGTACTTCAGCGGGAAGGTTACTGCTTTATTCATGACGACCCCCCTGTACGACCTTGTCATCGGAAACATCGCCAGGGCGCGAGGACCGAATGATCCGGAATGTTTGGGAGAAGACCCCAAGATAGAGCCCTCGCCAACTCAGCGACCACGAGATACAGTGGAGGAGCATCCGGTGACGGATCTCACTAGAGCCCAAGGAGAAGCCGCGGCGCAAGAGACAGCGAATGAGAAGATGATCGAGTTGAATGAGTTCACGGGGTGCGCAGCCGGACGTACGTCGGCACGACCCCAACCGACCGAGAGTGTAAAAATCACGGAGTCGGCCAGCCAGGCCCAATGCCGTGACATGAACAAGCTGGTAAATAAACCGACAGGACCCGTTGAACGTTATGACCCGTTAACGGCGTCGGAAGTGACAACGATGGCTGAGACGCCGCCTCAGATATCGTCGTTGGAAAGGGCTCGCCGAAAAAGAACGTGGAACCACAAGAAGAGATCGAGCGAACCCCGCAAGAAAGGGCGCAAGCGCCGCTCAAAGTACACAGGATGAGTGCTGAGGTCGAATCAGAATGGGTTTGGCAGTGTTGAGTGCCATATGTTGTGTTAATGTTGTGTTATCATGTGTCACAAGTGTCGAAGTGTCTGTGCTGTGGTGTGATGTATAGTATTGTATAATTGTTGTAATGAGAGAACTTTGTACGTTTGTATTGTTGGGAATGAGTGATGAAGTGTTGAAGTCATGTACCTGTGGCTATATTTCATGTGTTGTGGAATTGAACTACAATGTAAGATTGTATTGAGCAATCTATTGCGAATGTGAAGTGTCATGAGCGACGGTTTGTGTTACAGTCTTTCAGAAAGTGTGGTGACTGTTCGCGCTCGTTTGTGTGGTTTTGAATATTATGAGATAATATTCTTAAATTGGGGGCAGTGTCACAGAACGAGCGCTAAAAACGGGCGCGCCGCCAAATTCTTGCGATAACGCGCCGGAGAGACGCAGCGAGGTCAACGAAAAAAAAGAAAAGAAAAGAGAAAACAAGCATCCAAGGCTCCCCGGGCGCGCGACGCCTCTCCTCTCGGAAGCGTGGCTTCGCCGATGAACCTCCTCACCCCACAGCGGCGACCGGGCAAGCGCTAGAAATTTCCAAAAGGAAAGGGGCGTGTATGCCGAGATGAGTCATCTGTCGGGGACGGCCCCCGTACAGTCTCGCGCCTCTCCACAGCCTTCGCTGCGTATCGCGCCGACGAAATGACCAGAACTTTCAGGAATGTCGCGCGGAAGGTATTTAACCGAGCGGCCGAGACGAGAAAGCAGGAGAAGACGGAAGTTAGCGCAAGAGCGCGTAGGGTATACCGCCGTGTAGTCGGCGAAGGTTTTGTCTGTAGAGACAAAGCAGGAGAAGAAGATGATTTCCACCTGAGGGGTGACGACTCGAGCTACCGGCAAGAGTGTGTGTTTACCGCTATTGAGCGAAGACGCGTGGCAACAGCTGCGTGTGTGAAGCCGACGTATTTCCGGCGAAGAAGTTTGAAGCTTGGAGAGTGGCCATTCGAGGACGCGAGGTTTCCTGGAAGAGAAACTTCGGCGAGGTTTCCTGGAAGAGAAACTTCGGCGAGGTTTCCTGGAAGAGAAACTTCTGGGGGCAGCGGAACGACAACAACGCTGGATTTTGAGTGAGTGATTCTCGGAAGAGTATCATTCAGATTTTTGTTCCAAGGACTTCGGACTGAATAGGTTTTCTATCTCTTTAGTCTTTAAGTATCTTGGTTGTTCAATGCATGTGACTGCATTGTAGTGTGTATTGTTGTCTGTGTCCGTTGTTTTGAGTGTGGCTGATTGTACTGTGTAGTACGTTGGTTGATTGGTGACATATTGTGTTCAACTATTGTGGAGTGTGCATACTCGTGTTTTGTTTTTGATCTGCCAATATTGAGATTATAATTTTGTTTGTTTATCAGCTCTCGGCTCTGACTTGTTCTTTGGGCCACAGCCGGCGTCCGCTGGCGCGCCAAAAAGGACCACTTCTAAATTGTTCACGCTTTCGTGGTGTGGTTCGGGGGGCCGATACTTCGGCCTTTGGAATTAGCCCAGCGATCGCCTCCCTAATTAACGGGACCTGTGTGACAACGACAGAGGATTAAACTCGCATGCTTCCATCACACGAAGAGGCAGAGAGGCAGAATGCATATTAGTAAACAATTTTGAATAGACATCAGACTCTGTTAAGTTGCCGCTGCGCCAGCGCCCCCCCCCCTATTGCTGCACCAGCCATAAATGGGTACTGCAATGAGAGCCGTTCGAAAGCGAACGCGCATAGGTTTTTTTCTTTCGTTGGTCTTGAGGCGCGGTTTCTTGATCATCGAGGACCTGGCAAGCTTCTTCCTTCAATCCAACCTCGTTTCAGAAAAGTAGGAAGCTCATCGAAAGAAACTGGTAGTACAATGAAAAAGATGTTTCAGTGATTTCGGTGTGCTGTAACTGGCAATTTAAGTGAAAGCGAGCATCGCGTGACATCAAGTTCGAAGCAAGCACTCCGACGTGTGTTCTGTAACGCCTGATTGTGTTAACTTTGGCCTACAGATGATGCCGAAGCGATGAAGCGCATACAAAAGCAATTTATCTTACGATCAGTGGTACGAAGCTCGCTTTATCCGACACAAATGCCCCTTGCAATTCTCCCCATTGGAGCTCACTCTTCATTGATATCTTGCTTCCAGTGCGTTGAACTTTTTTATTACGCATGCTAAGAGGTTCAGTTGAGAAGTTGTATTCTGTTCGTACATACTGCAAATATACTGCATGCATGTCCACTTTCTCGTTGTACAACGAAAGGATATTAAACCGAGGCCACCGAGACAGCTCCAGCAATCGCGGAAACAAACGGCAGCAAAAATGTGATTGTGATCGCGATCATTTTGTAATTTATCTGTACGGCGTACGTATTCAAACTTCCTAATTAAAGCCCGAACTTAGAGACTTCAAAGTCTAACGTGCGTAATGGTGTGTGGTGGCGACAACTTCAGGTTATCGGTGGTGGTAGCGTGTTCGATGTTTATCAGCGTGTAACCTGTCTACTGTTGCATGGTGCGCACTACGGTCAGTGCCTCTGTTACGCTTCAAAATCAAAGTTACCATGGTTTGCCGTCAAGGCTACTCAAAACAATACGAGAAGACTACATTATCCCACTTTCTCATGTGACTGGCTGTGGATAACGCGAGTAATTCGCTTAGGCAACGCGTTCGCAGCGGCTCGTATCCAGCGATCTTACCGTCCTGCTTCGCGAAAGCTGCGAAAATATGTAAAACTGAAGTAATCCACGTCCGTGGCAATTAACAACGCAACAGTAGCGTGGACCTTGGTCTTTTTTTTCG
The DNA here is from genome assembly GCA_013436015.1 of Rhipicephalus annulatus. Lineage (NCBI taxonomy): Eukaryota > Metazoa > Arthropoda > Arachnida > Ixodida > Ixodidae > Rhipicephalus > Rhipicephalus annulatus. The sequence continues at coordinate 43,640 of WOVY01009341.1, forward strand.
TAGGGCACAGAGCTGTTGCGTCTGCTCGTGTTTTCGCCGTCGTTCTATCGTATGAACCAGCAAGCACTTCATGGTGGTTCGGTGACGCGTCTGACTAGCGGGTGGAAATTCAGAATTCTTTTTCTAAGCGTTCAATGCGCAAATGTACATAATATTTAGCTCAGTCGCTGTTTCGAATGTTGCAGAGCCACGTGGTTGCGCAGCAAACTGGGCAAGGGAGTTGGGTTTTGCACTACTCCAAACTGCGTCGACAGGTGCTGCATGTCCTCAAATCACCAGTCTGACGTCTATGCTCTTGTCAGTGGTTTTACCATGTAGTAAAAGTCAATGAAAAAAAACGAACGTTTAGTCTAGCCGAAAAGAGTGGCTCGCGCTACGCTTTTCTTGCGTCGCGGTTCCTCCGTAAACACAGTTATAACTTCGTGCACATTGACTTGTATCCAGTGAAAGGACACTAAGGCCTTTCACTGGATACAAGTCAATCAAGCTGCTCCTCAGCTGTCCGGTTCCTCGAATATGTTTTCATTCTTTTCAGGGTCGAGAAGCTGCGTTCTGCAGCAGCTGTACTCATTGGAAGCATTGTCAATCTCTGACCTCCCTGATTTCTTAATGCCATATACATATCTCTCTATCGAGGAGTGTGTGAATGTACGCAAAGAGGGCTTTGTCACATTCAGCCAAAGCGCCCGTCACGAAGCGGGAAAATTTGTCCTCTTGTATGGCTCGCCATTTAATTTTCCAGATTCCCCATTCACCTTTCTGTGTAATGATATGAGCTGTTGTCATATCTCTCAGGTGAAAATCGAAGGCCGACTCCACATATTCAAGTTTACCTTTGGAGGCGCGCTTTGACACACAAATTGTTAACTTTTCAGTCTTTTGCGATCGTTTGCAAACAGCCGTTTGAGAGAAGCTTTCCCGTCATCTAAGTACGAAATGAACAAGGCTCGCCCGCAGTACCCTTCCCCGCAGAACTACATTCGTAGTTTACCCGGTATCTCTGTCTTCCCGCTACCCTTGAAATCTCGTACTTCACTTCGAACTCCGCCACTCTATCTTGATATTATGTGAATTCTGTCTCAGCGTTAGTTCCCATCCCTTCCAGCTTAGTCAGTACCAAGTCAACATGATCCGACCTTGTAGCCGCTTGTAGACTTTTTTCACGACTGCTGTTCTTTTGGGTGACACCCAAAATAGAGTTGACACATAGCTAATTGTGCCAAAGGCCGGCTGATTGTCTTGGACAGCTGAGGTGTCAGTCAAACAAAAGTTCAGGGAGTACAACGAGCAACGCATGTAAAAAGCCATTGGGAAGTCGTTCCTGGAGAGCACCCGCACCCCTAGAGGTCAACGACACTCTTCCCTCCCCTTTCGCCCTGTCGAATTTTCATCCTCACTGCCGGGCCATCGAGTCATCTGATTAGCGTGTGCTGTAGACACCGGGGGCCACAGGGTTGTCCGAAAGATGGCTATGTCGACCGAAGACTGTTCTAATGTCAGCCAAAGACACTCGCTTCCACTTCTCTTCTCTATCCTCATGAGATGTAAATAAACCTCCGCCTGTCCTCCAAGAGTACATCTTAGTACAAAGGATGGGTCCGGTGACGAGGGCCGGCTATCAGTTGAGACCAGCCGGACCCAGCCCCAACAAAGTGGAGGCAGTGGTGGGATTATCCTAAGCCCCGAGCCCGAACACCGCACAAGATCGGGGGAACTCGAGAAAGCGAAGTGGCACCGTCTGATTACACAGACAAATATGTGAGAAAAATGTGGCCCTTTCCTCACAGCTTTCGCTGTACTACAAATACGTGAATCATGCAGAAGATTCACTGGCTTCCTGGCCCGGGCCCAAGTGCAGAGCGATGGAGGCATGGATGGTCAGTCATCGAGGCGTCAGTTAGTAAAGTCTGTTGCTCAAGGGGTAGCATGGTTCTCTCGATCTAAGGAGACGTGTTTGGTGATGTAGTGCAGTCAGTCGCACTGTTAAAAAGTATCAACAGATGACGCTGTGGGAGCAGTGAAAATTTCTGGAGAGGGTTGCCGAGGACACATGTCATCGCCTCCTACTGCGAAGGAGAATAAACCGTCAGCGCTGCTGTCTAGGTAGAGTGAATTGTCAAACCGGTGAATATGATAGGAGCTTCGCGAAGACCAGCGTAAAGGGCCAAGATATGAGGTGGACCTCGTGGTTAACATTCGATTTGTTTTGATTAAAAATATGACGTGTAAATCACTGCTCGTTCAGAAGTCAACAATTGCCCCACTGCTCTTTCTGTATATAGAGACCGTTCGAGTGACGTGCCCTTGTACGGAGGTCAAACCGAACCAATACATGCTCAGGTACGATAACTTTGGTCGTTTACCAGTGTCAACATGGTCGAGTGCATCCAAAGAGCGCTGATACAGCAGAATGAAATCTTGAGAACAATGAGCGGCGCATCAATCGCACAATGTTGTAGCGGCTCATCTGTCCCAACGCACGGCGGTGATGCACTGCTTCCGTCACTCTATCTCATAAAGTCATGCGGTAAATGAGTAAAACCGTGTTGCGGGCGAGCTTTTTTAGGTGTTGAGCACCCCACCTCAGAGAAATTTTTAAACATCCCTAGAAGTTGCAGCCACCACAGATACGAAGAACGTTGCAATTTTCTGACGGAAATAGAAACGCGAACAACGCGGTACCACAAGTACAACGACGTAAGTAACAACGGTGGTCGTCTGCTTACTTTCCCGAGAGTGATGAGCAAATTCACTAACTATGGCGGTCACTTTCGTTGGCGTGCAATAGAGGAATAACTGAAGAGCCACATAAACACTCGTTCACCCAGTGAGGGCCCTAGCCATACTAATTGTTTACACTGTTTACTCTTTCTTCCACGTGACCGCCTGCCCGAAACAGAGGCAGCGGACAAAGGATCGTGGGGTTCGCATAGGTGTGAGTGCAATCTGAAGTGTTGATGGGTTGCCTTAGCCGTCGCAATCTGTGCTAAATTTTCCCATTTCAAGCTCTCCGTGTATAGAGTGTCATCGGCTGTCTCCCTAGGTGAACGGTCTTTGGCAATAAGTAGAGAGCATGTGGTCGTAGGCTTGTGAGTCAATCAGATGTCTTCTTTACTGTAGGGGTAATGGTTTCGCTAACGCCTCAGACATATAAGTGAGTGATGTTTCTGTTGTGGTGTTGATTCACAGGCCAGACGCTAAATTTGCAGCAGTGTTGCCGTACTTTCAATGAAGTTTCTGTGGTAGCTGTTCTTGGTTAGTTCCATAAAAATCACGTGTTCTTCATTTGTTTAAATGCGCACGCCGCTACTTGTACTTGATCCATTATACTATTGCGTTATTGGCCTAGTGGACGAATTTCGGAGAAGGGGGCCGGGTCACCCCGGGGCTTCTCTTGCCTACGTGCCTGCCCCTCGCCGCAGGTGGTGGAGCGGTGCCAAGTACAGGTCATGCCGCAGATGCGCGTTGACGTCACGCTCCCCTCGTTGGCTTTTCTCGCAGGTGCACGCTCACAACACTCTCTCCCTCCTCCGCCTCCCCACAACGCACGTCTCTCTCGCTTCATCGTCGCCATCGCCCGCAACACTCGACCGCACATCAAGTGGAAACCCTCTTTCCGCTTGTTTATCTGCAGTGAAACTTACACGACACCCACCCAACTCGCCATCCGTGTCTTTTCGTTTCAAACAAGCGTTCACTCGAGTAAACGATACACCTAGTTTCGCTTCAAACCGTCCTTCCAGCACCAGCGTCGGTGCCCGTTTCAAACGGGTCAAAGCCGTAGGTGCCGCTGCTCTTTCGCATCCAATCAGAGTTTTCTTCGGGGAGATAGTGTATAATTTTTTTTAATATAGGGGGCGAGATTTAGTGCCATCAGCTACTTCGCATGTTTTACATCCTACCTGCTTGTTTAGCTCCGTGCAGTGATCGCGAAAATGATTTCAAAAAGAAGAGGTTTGTTAGTGCTGCATGAGAAGAGAGAAGCCCACGTACGAATGTGTATGTTAAATAATTTTTCCTGTCTTTGTGTGCAGCCCTATCGCGCCCAACACGACGGTTTTTACAACTCACCCACCCACATTGTCATTCGATTACTTTTTCTACCTCTTTTTTTTCCAACAACTGCAGGCTGGAATGGCCTGACTGATCACATCGCGGAAGGCTCTTGTCGTGTACTGTTGCAGTACTGCATATCTGCAATCACGTAGTATGGACCCAAGTACTACAATGTATACTGATGCATTTGAAAATTGTGTTGCAAAGAATTTCTATTTTTACGTATCCATCCGCTATAAATTTGTATGAATTAATTAAAAAATTTGTGTTTATAATGTAGCGTATGCAAGAGGACAGGGGCACTCACGAGACTTCTCGTGAATGCATCAGACTTCTCTCACTAAAAGAATTGCAACCTTCACGTTATTTGCAGTGGCATTCCTTCTCCATACCGATATTATTTTAAATATCATGAAACGCTGCTACTGTAAACTCTAATGCATATGTGTCTTTTATCTCGGTCAAGTGAAGTGCGTTTTTTCTCTCTACAGTAAGTCGCGCTGTGGAAAGCAACGTAGCTCGCGCACCCAATCTTGCACGTAGTTTGCAGCATGTAGAAACGCTGGGCAAACCAGGATGGCTGGCAGCTTCGTGGGAGCTGTTCTGCCGCGATGCCACGGAGTGTTACACGTGGCACTATCCCTAAGTTTCGCGGGCAGGTTCAAGCCTGAGGCGCTAGATGTACTCTTGTCCGTCTGCACTGTTCAGGATTTCCTGCGCGCGTGTGACGCCATGCTTGTTAGTATAATTTTCAAGTGAACGGCAACGGGCTTATTGGACTACAGGAGCAGTTCTAATTATTCTCAAAATTTGGAAGTTTGTGCCCAAGCACCAGTGGAACTGACATCATCGCATATTTTCAGCTTCGCGCACTAAAACGTTTTGATATTGCAAAAGCATGCACTGCAAGCGTTCATCAGTCAAGTTTGGTAATGGTCTCAAAGTACCGACGGCATCTTTCGGAAAGACCTTGGAAAGAGCTGGCAGCGCTGATTTCATTCTGCGCTAGTTCATCTAGCCATACAACATACTGACTGACAACAATGCACGGAAACCAAGGAAAAGCTGCCTTGGTAGAATTTCCGCACATGTGTTACTCCGCGAAGTAGACCGGCATTGTTCATCGGAGATTTTGGTTTCTTGGAATAGGTACTGAACGAGCCGCGTCGTGTGTCGGATTATAACTTTCTCCGAGGCCTGAGAGGAAAGCACTAAAAGATTAGAGGTTAACACTCAACTGTCTGTGTTCATCTCATGTCGTCAGTTGAAGTAAGTTGCTTGCGTTTTCTTCTATCCAATTCCAATGAGCGCTCTTTAAGATGTGGGACCTCTTTCAAAAGCGCTCGTGTGCGCGCTCGGCCTCCGTAGTTTGTTTCTTTCTCCTTATATTCACAAAAATTTTTCTGCGCGTGCACGTATATATGTGCGGGTGAGTAAATTCTAGGCCACTTTCTTGTCGCAACGCTTCGCTCTCGATAGTAGGCCCCCCATTATCGTTCATCGTTCACGGTAGACTAATTTCATAAGACACTGCAGACGGAGCGTCGCTTTGATCACCGGCGATTAACGAGGAGTTCGAAATGGAAGAGCGTCGCACAACGCATCGCTAATGATGGTGGCCCACGTTTCCTTATTCTGCAATACAAATATTTAGGGTTATGTGATTGAGTGATTTTGTTTACTCTAACTAAAAAAAGAAACACGTTTCTCGATCTCGTTGTATGAAGGGACCGTCCGCTCAAGAAATCTGCTGCCATAATTGAGGCTGTGATCACTCGCGCGCGTGCAGCTAATTCTAATAGCTGATATGTTGCTTTCCAGTGTATATATATATATACATGATTTCGGAAGTTCTAATGCGAAAATACTCTTTATTTAGAGCTTGGTTGACTGCTCAGAAGCCTGACTATACAATATCCGAGTTATATTAAGCCTGATGTGCGATCAAAATGATGGCGTGACTTCATTATAAATGCAGGGAAAGCGTGATTATTTCGCGCGTAGATGAGCAGTGCATATTGCCGGCTGGTTTTCAAATGTCTTGTATTTTAGCTCAGTTCGCCTATAGTATTTCAGCAGTATATGGTTGCGAGACGTACGTAAAAAAACCATGTAAATTACTTTGTGTTGTGCCACTCTTTTCCATTTCCATTCATGTTCTCTAAATGAGTCCGTTCGTAAGCGTATGTATACTTTTTTTTTCAATGCTAAACCTGTTCTCAGGTTCTTGTAACATGCACGATCATTCAGGACTCCCGTTGCAGTGTTCTTAACGCGTATTATAGGGTCGCAGTAGCTCTAACTTTTTTTTTCTTCCGGCGCATAAACGTGTTCCCACCTGAGTTCACTATTTATGCATGACTTGCGTTAAGCTAGAGTTTTCTTGCGAACGCTTTTATAACAATTTTATGCTATAGGTAAGAACTAAAGTGTGGTTTTTCCTGATTTGTTTTCGTGCGATCTCCTATTGCTCATTTTATTTCGTTCCTTTGCGGTACTTATTGTCCGCTACTGCGGCTATATATACCTGCGGTAGTTCGGTATTTTGATCATCGGTCATGGTTCAGGTAACGGGGTGGGCTGGGTGGATTGATTGTGTCACCGGTCGTTCAATTTATCTATGAGCCCAAAAGAGTGACGAGGTCGTTTTTAACAATCCGCTACAAGTAAGACAAGTGGGCGTAGCTCTTTATTTTCTCACTGAGTTTTGTTTCGTTCATTTGTCTGTGCGTCAAGCTGGCTTCACCTTTTTTTGTTGCGCTTTTATAGGGTTGAGTTGTACTGTGTTGTTTATTTTATAGTGACCTACTTTACGAACCATTCTAATTGATGGTATTACGGGGTTAAGCGTCCCATATTAATTGAAGCTAGGATTGATGTTTTGTGTCTCCAGATCACTTCGACCTCAAGGGGTCATTTACCGTGAACTACAGCTATTCTACCATCCACCAGATTCCGTCGCGGGAATCTCATAATATGTTCGGAAAGTAATGTCGCAGTGCACTGCCACAATTCATTAAGGGCAATAACAAGTTATTTTTCTATAGAAGCGTGAATTCCATCTGATAGGCAATATGCTCACAGCCATGGTTCACGCCAGATCATGGATTAATTTTTAATTGTCAGTGCTTTTATCCGTACCTATAGCACCGAAGGAAAAGAATACAAAGGAAGGTACAGCTGGCAGAAAGTGACAGGGTGGAGAGGAAAACGATGGGGGAAAGCGTCTCCTATCTCGATCAACACAGACCATTCTAACTGGAGCGTTGTTTAAAAAGTTATATTGAGTAAGCTGTCGTTTCGACCCAGATACGCACAAATTAAGCGTCAACAAGGGCAGGCGAATCCTCAGTTCTGCTCCGAAGTATGTACAGTTTTGGTAGTGAGGGACTGGGTTGATTTTTGCTTACTTCATTTTGCGCTGGCGTGAGTAGAAGTGCGGTTAAAGCTGGTATAGTAGAACTATTAGGACACTGATGTGTTCCCCAATAACCGATGAATTGAAGCCCCATTAAACTTGTGTGCGCTACTTGAAGTACAAGTCCCAGCGGTCACCTTTCGACGAAGGCGAAAGTTCTAAAGGCCCGTGCACTTACATTTAGGAGCATGTCAAAGAAACCCGGGTATTCAAAATTTCTGGAGCCCTCCACTACGGCGTACCTCATAAACGTATCCTGGTTTCGGGACGTAAAATTCTAATAGATAATATATCTCACAATAAAACAAAACTGAAACGTACGCTAAACTTATTTTCACTTGATCATTTTCTCCCTAGAGGTGGGATGAGGCATCTAAGGTTTATACTCTGCTTGCAGTGGTTGGAATTTTTCCTTCACTGGCAATAAACTTAGCTTGTCGCTAATGGTACTATTTGTTTACCATCCCCGTGCTATGCGCACACACATGTTTAAAAATCAAGCACCTACAGGACCTCTTTTCAAGTTTACTTGTGTAGGGTGCGTTAGAATTGTTATACTAGAGCATGGCAAAAAATGAGCTTTATCTTGTAGCATTAAACGGTTATAAATACAGTACATTTTGATGAAACTTTCCGTTTAACTGAAGCGTACATACAAGTCTTCTTTTCTGTGTGATAACAAAAGATAGAGCCAAACATTTAAATAAAGCATTTAACCACAATTTCTCGATCACCTCAAATCTTTAGGTCTGTCAGCCACATATCAGAGACCTATAAAATCTAGTCATCGAAAAGGAAGAAAAAATTATCAGTCATAATTTTAAAGAGGTTTTATTTGTGAATTGACTGTTGGCAAAGTCATGTCGTTAAACATGTTCGAGGAACAGAATGAGTCTTCGCTTTGACATGTTTCAACTGCGCCAGTTTTCGGCTATTGCATGTTGCTGAGGTAACTTGCAACCATAATTTTGTAAAGTTTTACTGTTTTGTCCTTGCATTGAAGTCTTACGTGACCTCAAAGTAGCAAGGCATGTTTACGCTGAATTCATATGATTCACTTTTATTTATTAAAAGTGAAGCATTTATTAACAAGCTTCGGCGACTTCAATAAGCGTTTCTATCTATCTATCTATCTATCTATCTATCTATCTATCTATCTATCTATCTATCTATCTATCTATCTATCTATCTTCTATCTATCTATCTATCTATCTATCTATCTATCTATCTATCTATCTATCTATCTATCTATCTATCACCGCCTGCGAATTCAAGGTCTTCTGGCCGTTTTTATAATAGTGCCATACCAAAATTGGTATGGCATAACGTGACAGTAAGACGAGCATAAGCGACCATTCATAACATGAAAATTGTATGTTTTTCATGAATGCCATGATTTACATTTCATGCTTTTGCTGCGCTCGCAGGGGTTTCGTTCACATGACATATTGCAAAACTGGTATCGTATGACACGACTGCATGACGGACATAAGTGACAGACCCTAACGTGGATTCATTGACATGCATGTCATGTAAGTTATGACTACACGCCTCGCTCATGGTGCGCTCGTGCTCGTTTCGCTAGCTTCACATATACCAAATTTGGTATTACGGGACGTGAATCGATGGCGAAGGTTTGTGACTGGTGCAAACATGAAAATTATGAGATGCATGCCACGTAAGAATATGACAACATATCAAGATCATGATGCGCTCGCGTTTGTTTCGATAGTCTTCAGTAAGTTTCCTTATAGCGCCCGTGAAAAGGAGGAAGAAGGCAGATAGACAGACGGAGCACTCACATATAACAAATTTAGTATTAGGTGACGTGAATTCACGAAAGTAAATGACACGTCCAAACATGGTAAACATTGATTGATTGATGATTGATATGTGAGGTTTAACGTCCCAAAACCACCATATGAATATGAGAGACGCTGTAGTGAAAGCACCGGAAATTTCGACCTCCCGGGGTTTTTTAACGTGCACTAAAATCTGAGCACACGGGCCTACGACAATTCCGCCTCCAGCGGAAATGCAGCCGCCGCCGCCGGGATTCGATCCCGTGTCGTGCGGGTCAGCAGCCGAGCACCTTAGCCACTAGACCACCGCGGCGGGGTCAAACATGGTAATCTTGACATGTGTGTTATATACCAACATGACTATATTCCACAGTCATGATGCGTTCGCGGCCATTTCGCTAGCTTCAGATATACCAAATTTGGTATTACGGGATGTGAATGGATGATGATGGTATGTGCCTGGTGCAAACATGATAATCATTATATGCATGTCATGTAACAACAGGACTACAGGCCACGCTCATGATGCGCTCGCGGCCGTTTCGCTTGTTTCACGTATACCAAATTTCGTATTTCGGGACGCGAGCGAACGACGAAGGTTAATACCACGTCCAAACATGATAATCATGGCATGTGTGTCATGTAAAACATGACTATATGCTACGCGGCGCACTAGTGACCATTTCTTGAGCTCAATATATACGAAGTTTGATATCACGTGGTATGAATAGACGACAAAGAGATATGACACGTCCAAACCTGATAATCATGATATGCGTGTCATGTAAAATATGACTACATGCTATGCTCATAGCGCGCTGGCGGCCGTTTCGCTAACTCTACATTTAGCAAATTCGGTATCACGTGACGTGAATAGAGTGCGATGGTATATGACACGTTCAACCTTGAAAATCATCACATGGAAATCATGATTGGCATAATATACGTGCGCCTCGTAACGTTGTGATGATTTGAAAGTGATTTATCAACCTTACTCAATCGTGCCTATTATATCGTCGATTGGCACAGACGTGTGACCTACCAATTTTTTTTCTTATTTGTTTGTTACTATTTCTTGCTATCACTTTGTTTCTTTCTATTTTCTCTCTCTGCCTTTCGGTCTCTCTTTCACCTGATTTACGTGCAAGCAGAAGTTTTGTTTAACGATAGCGCCTGCTGTGCTCTGTTTTAGAGCTTGCCCGATTCCTGTGCCCTATACCAACTCCAGAAGTTTCGTGCAACGGAGTGCAAGTTACCGATGACTTAAACATTTTCACTTTAGAATAATCAAGAATGGGCGTGACGGTTCAAGATAGCTTAAATAATTTCGCTGTAAAGAGAATAAACAGAGTGCGTGCGGGGTCAGGATGATGGGTAGTTAATTGGCGACGGGGCACTTTTTACCGACAACTGGAATAGCTCCTCTCTTAAGACCATTGATGCATTCGAACGCCTTACACTCGCTGCTTGTTATGGCATTCATAATCTTTTTTTTTTCAGTTCAGTCAGTCAGAAGTGTGTCTGTTTCGACCAGCGAGTATAGAGAAGTCAAAGACAGGCTGGGAGGTCAACTAGATGCACATTCGGTTAAGTACCCTGCAGTGGGAAAGAAAGAATATGCGACAAAGGGGCTGTAGATTGAGAAGTATGCGTTTATACAAGACCCAGTGGCAGGCAGCGGCGGCGGGTTGTCTTCGATGACTGAAGACGCCCCCAGGATTCTCGTAGCGTAGATGTGTTGTGCACGTGCACCGAATGCTTGTCACGCGAACTACGAAATGTCGAGATATTATAGAGCAGCTTCCACTTGCTTAAACTCCAGCTCTCAGCCTTTAAAGAATTCAGCGAGACCGGGCGCTTATCACGCCGTGTTTGCCTAAAGCTCGGTTTTCTCTGCCTCGTGCGTCCATTACCATTAAATTTGCATACCTTGACTGGTATAGGCACGGTGCTTTCGAGGCCCCGCAACGTCGTGGGGAGGGGTCGCCTTCTCAACCGAGCAGAGGCCCGCTTACCGTGCTGTTCCTCTGAGGGTGCACAGAACGGCAGAAGTCGTGTGCATGAGTGTAGATCAACTTTAATAAAAAAGAACGCTCATGGCTGAGGAATTGATGGATTGCATTCCTACTTTACGTGTTTCTGTATTTGTCTAATTTACGCTTTCGGCACCAGTGAGAAATGCAGCGTTAGCGCAGACTTTTTTTTTATACCAGCTTTTACTTTCCAAAGAGTTCTTCTAATTCTGAAAGAAGTGATCATTTTTATTGGCCGCTTGTGCTGTAGTACATTTCGAAGCTGTAGGATTATTACTGATGTGGAATTCATGTCCGCCTGAATAAGACGCCAAAAATACATTTCTAGCTTTTAAGGGAAGAGTGAAAATAATATACTAGAGAGAAATTTAAAAGAATGAAACGAGAAATTTTTTAAAGTTGGCGTATGCTCTTTATTTATTGCTTGGCAACGAACACGTGTAATCTGCAAAGCTCTTGGCAATTCATGGCTGAGCGGCAACATGAACGGGTTTGCTTCTTGACGTGTCTTAGTTTTGGTTGTTCTATTCGCCCCTACGTGTGTATTAGCCACTTTTTATAAATCAAGTATTTCATAGTCAAACAAATAAAAAAACAGGTTCTACCATGCTACATTCATTTCGCATATAATTGTGCCGGTAAAAAGAAAAGAATGGCAGTAGGTGCGCTATTATGTGCATATCCTAAACAGACAGTATTCGTAGTATTGTCCATTTATACATCCTAGAAGATGCGCCTCGTTCGAGCAGTGATGGCGGCTATATATACAGCAAAGGACTGAGTCGAGGCTCATCTTAAGCGCACCGTCGGCATTTTATACTAGTTGTGATATCGAGCCGGGGCCTTGCGTTGAAGCCGACGGTAGATATATTGCTGGCTAATCGCTATGTTTTTGTGGGTACGATGGAAACAGAGGGGCAGTGAACGTCGTCAGTCTGCACCTACAAATTTCTACCGTGCGATTGGAGCCCCATACTTTGTCTCAATTCATTTCCGCGATATCGTCAATGAAGTCGGCGACAATGATGCTAAATAATTTTCCGCAGCAGGATCATCAGAGAAACGCCTGTAAATTGACGACGCACTCAGGCAATCAGGTAACAAACGCTTTATTGCATACCTTTTTTCCCAATACATGCGGTAACTAATAGGGAATCGCTTTCCAATGATAATGGATTATCAGCGCATTGCTTTCCAGTGAAGAAATCTAAGTGAGTTACGTGTTACAAGTGCTCTTAGCTTAGCGAAGGGGAGTGTTTACGTACTATTACTTTAAAATAAAAAAAGTCTGTTAAGAAGTGCGAGCACACACGTGCATTTAATGAAGTCAGCTAGATAATGTGGTACTTTCAGTCGAGATCTGCTACTCGTGCTTGAGGAGATTCTCCACTTTTGAGCCGGTATGGCCAACCAAATTTTGATGAAAGCAAAAATTATTCCAGCCTACGCAGTTTTTATTGCCCTATATTTTACTCCACGTCTAAAAAATCATGTAACAAACGAGAGAACAGACTACAATTTACGACATGCAGACCTGTGGTGGCACTCAAGTCGATAGCTATTTTGAAAACCGGCCAGCAAAGTAAATTCAAAAAGAGTCCAAAGAACGTGAAATTCAGCAAATAGGAAGAGAAAGCGTTCCGGTATTTCTATGGGAAAAGTGTTACTGACAGATGGAAAGCCAGGAGGCATGTCTCACCGCTACCGCAGCTCACGTGAATTGCGCGAACTTTCGACACTCACGCCGGTTTTACAGTCTGTATCCAGATAATTTTCTCGTGAGTGGGTAGAAGTGATTGTCAGAATTATTTCGACACCAATTTTGTACCGATCATTTCCTGAAGCGGCCGAGGAAAACCATCGAAAATCTCAACCACGCCGTGCACTTACCTAGGCCTACTCAAACCTATAGCTCAATTGCGAGCTCCCGCCAATTGATCGCCGCCTGTTTCCTGGCTGCCCACTACCATGGAGTACGTTGTCGATGGACAGGAAGTGTCTTCCGAAGAACTATCGGACGGTTTCTGGCAGACAGCAGGTCTGCGCGCCCAAGAGCAACGCCGTGTTGCATTGCACCGTGCAGCTGCTGCGAAAACTGCCCACCAACTTGTCAGCCGCCCCTCTTCGTCGCCATTGAAGGAGACCAGTGCTTCGCCACTACGGCCTCAGCATTTCCTCCTCTCCCGGCTGACACCATCCACGTCGTTGGTCGTCCTAAAACTTTGATCCACTTTGTTAGGCTTCACCCTCAGCACCTAAATTCCGCCTTACTGCAAGCAGCGAACTTGCAAGATCTCCCACCCGCGTCCCGTGACACTGCTCAAATGCACCCAGTAAACAATACCATAGTCCCTCGACAATACTTTCATGCTCAGCGTCGCAGACTCGGTTCGAGCCCAAGCCTACTTCCGGATCACATCTCTCCCGGTGTCCGGTACTATACTTTCACTGGGTGGTACTGTACGGTCCACCGCAGGACGACGTCCTGCGAGGCATTCTATATAATGAGTTCGACGATTTCACGAATGAAGCCATCGTCGCCAATCTACAGGGTAGTAGCCCTAATCTTGCTGCTGTGGAAGGCAGCCTAATGAGCGAAACTCCCCACATTAATGTCGCACTCATCATTTTCTACCATGGTGTGCCGCTTCGTCTACTTTTTTTTGCAACGAAGTGGAAGCTTGTTTCAATTACCGCTTGACCAGCCACCAAACCGACATGTATCCCAAGCCACTACAGCCTAGGTGTCACCGTTGCGCCACGACACATCCCCCGCTTCCCGATAACTCACCACCCACATGCACACCTTTTTGCATTGTGTGTAGCGGAGATCACTCCGCGCACAGCTCTAAATGCAAGCATCGCTATGCACAGAATCCGCAACGCTGGAAGACCCACCACCAGCTAATTGCCTCTCACCACAGCAACCCTCAGAGGCTGCGAAGACTCCTAAGAATGCAATTGCACACGGCCCTGCACCGCTGCCGCAACGGCCGCTTCCTCCCGCCTAGACAACTACAGTTTTCTCATTCCTCGCCGTGGCGGCGCTCAAAGCCGCAACTCAGCCCACTCACTGTGCGCAGTCTTCTCCCGCTGCCCCACCAGCTCTTCCCTCGCCGCAGGTCGCCGTGCTGCAACAAGAAAACGCGTCTCTATAACAGCCATTCGCCTCTGAAGGTACTCTGCTAGAAGAACAGACAGCCTAAATCAAGTCTCTGCAAGCTCAACTCAGCCCGCTTGAACAGAAGCTCGGACAGTCCTTGGCCGCTTATTTGCTCGTTCCTCGTTGAGACCATCCGCATCGGACGTGGACACCAAACCGGCGGACGGGTTCGTTGGCAAGCGTAGAAGGCACATGACGCCACTTAAGTCTCCAACCTTTTTGAGGAGATCCAAGCAGCCTTCAAAACTGCGTAAGCGGATTTCGAGAAGCAGCTAGATAGATGCTACAACTCAATTCAACAGCTACTAACGACGCAGCACTAGGCTATGAGGTACTTGCACACAGACCTTGCAGGCTTCTCCTCAACAACGTCCCTTTAATCGCTTCAGGAGATAGTTGATACCCTGCACGCTTTCATGCTCGAGAGCGTTCGAGCAAAGCCACCACTTCACGCCCGCGCTTCACACACCACCTCCACTACCCGACCCTCGCAATCGCAAGCCTAGGAAACTTCTGTTAATACTAATCTAAACTAACCAGTTTATTGTAATTATTTGGCCATGAAACTGCCATGGTTTTAGCCTCAAGCGCAGCCGTCTACTATCGCACCTTCAACAACTTGACCCTTCGAATACACCTGACGTCCTCGTGCTTCAGGAAACTGACACGGTTGTTTCTCTGCCGGGCTACATTGCCCACGATCAAGTGGCTCATCATGCAGCACCCAATCCCGTTACGTCCATCCTCACCCGGCGTACTCTCACGGTCAACCGCATCAATTTACCCTTTCCTGCAGTCCACCACGTTTTTGTTTTGGATTCTACCTGAGAAACGGAAACAACCTTCTCTATTTATGCTAAACCTCTACAAACCTCCCTGTGTTACTGAAGATTCATCTCTTTTCGCCCTACTACGCTCCGTCGTAGTAAAAACTGCCAAATCCACTTTGCTAGTGCTCGGCAACTTTAACGTCCATAAACCGTATTGTGGTCACGCCAAGGCCAACGTCCCGGGCACAAGGCTTTGGTACTTTCTCATGGCCTTCGCCTTACAATGCTCGCTGATCTAACGCAACATACGTGCGTCGGCGACATTATGTACCGTGACACCTTCCCATATCTCAACTACTGCCGTTACATGCGGGATGAAAGCTGGTTCAACACACACCAAATACTCACCATGCAAGTCCTCACGTCACCGTGAAAGCTACGTCTCCACGCTATCTCTCATACGGACTGGGATGCATTTCGCGTGCGAGTCGCTACAACTCTGCCACTCTCGACATCGGCAACCTTTCGCAGGCGACTCACCAGCTACTGGTGGACCTCGACAGTTTCACGGCCTCGATCACCACTACGACAAACCATCCAGTGAGCGACTCCCGCCTGGCTCACTTGCAGCTAGCTTATGGTAACCTCACCAACCGCTTGCAGAAGCAACGACACAACCGTCGTCTTCGACGCCGAACTACATGAAGACCCTCCTCAGCGTCGATCTTCATAAGGTGCTTTACCAAATCTTTCATTCGGCTATCCTCCCTAAACTTGAAGCCCTCAACCCCGGCGCTCAACTCTTCAACTATGTTAGCTCTTTCCTTATTGATCGCAATGCCGAACTCATTGCGAGAGATTTTCTCTCTTCCACGTAGGCTCTCAGCTAATGCGGTGCACACCGAGGATAAGTCTCGTCGCGTTTTCTTTTTAACTTCTTTCTCCGCTCGCTACCTGAAAAGCTCGACCGCATACCTGGCCTAAAACCCACCCGTTACACAGTGACATGACTTTTGGGTCACTTCAGGTTCCGTTGGGCACATTGAACAAATCTTGCAATGCACTATCGATGTTGCGATTAGCCATGTGCACGAGGCTGCTCTCGCTCGGTGGCCAAATCAGCACTTCTACTTATATGGTCCTCCGACCGCCACTACCACAAGACACCCCACACCACCTTCATGGTTTACGCCAACTCCACCACCGTTCGCGTCGTCTCACATATCCACGTGCTGGGGTTGGTCCTATGGCTCTATCGTCGCAATACCCACGCAATTTATCAACTCTCGCTTTCGTTCAGCAGACTGCTCGCATGCAGGCTCGTGTTCGAGCACGGCGGGAGCGTATGCGCCAATGTGATCTACTAAGCCTAATTGACGCCTTCATCATTACCCGTCTCACCTACGGCCTGCCCTACAATCTCCTCCTCAAATCCGAACAAGACAATATAGACGTGCTCATTCATCGAGCACACAACACTGCCCTTGGTCTTCCCCCCAACGTTTCAACGAAACGCCGTTTTCGCGCAGGGGTACACAACACAATCGACGAGTTGATTGAAGCCCACCATACTGCTCAAGTGCAATGACTTGGTCGTTCACCGACTGGTCGTTGGATTCTCTTTCCCATCGGTCACGACACCTCTTCTCACCCACCAGACCTAGTTTCACTACCGCACGCTCTTCAGGCAGTCTTCTGCATCAAGACGCTACCCAATAACATGTTCGCAGGCCACCTTGATGCCCACCACCAAGCCCGCGTGGCCATCATTATCATCATCATCATCATAATCAGCCTGACTACGTCCACTGCAGGACAAAGGCCTCTCCCATGTTCCGCCAGTTAACCCTGTGCCTGCTGCTGCCAATTTATACCCGCAAACTTTTTAATCTCATCTGCCCACCTAACCTTCTGTCTCCCTCTAACTCGTTTCTCTTCTCTGGGAATCCAGATTGTTACCCTTATTGACCAGCGGTTATCCTGTCTACGCGCTACATGCCCGGCCCATGTCCATTTCCTCTTCTTTATTTCAACTATAATATCCTTAACCCCCGTTTGTCCCCTAATCCACTCTGCTCTCTTCTTGTCTTTTTATGTTACACCTACCATTTTTCTTTCCATTGCTTGCTGTGTCGTCCTCAATTTAAGCTGAACTCTCTTTGTAAAAGTCCAGGTTTCTGCTCCGTAGCTAAGTACCGGCAAGATACAGCTGTTATATACCTTCCTCTTGAGGGATAGTGGCAATCTACCTGTCATAATTTGAGAGTGCTTGCCGAAAGTGCTCCACCCCATTCTTATTTTTCTAGTCATTTCAATCTCGTGGTTCGGCTCTGCGGTTATTACCTGCCCTAAGTAGACATAGTCGTTTACAACTTCAAGTGCACTATTACCTATCTCGAAGCGCTGCTCTTTTCCGAGGTTGTTGTACATTACTATCGTTTTCTGCAGATTATTTTAAGAACCACCTTTCTGCTCTCCTTGTCTAACTCCGTAATCATGAGCTGCAATTCGTCCCCTGAGTTACTCAGCAATGCAATGTCGTCAGTGAAACCAGGTTACTAAGGTACTCTCCGTTAACACTTATTCCTAACTGTTCCCACTCTAGACTTCTGAAAACCTCCGGTAAGCACGCGGTAAATAGCATTGGGGAGATTGTGTCCCCCTGCCTTACACCCTTCTTGATTGGTATTCTGTTGCTTTCTTTATGAAGCACTATGGTAGCAGTTGATCCCCTGTAGATTACTTCCAGAATGTTTATATATACTTCACCTACGCCGTGATTCCGCAGTGTCTGCATGACGGCTGATATTTCTACTGAATCAAACGCCTTCTCGTAATGTATGAAGGCTATGTATAGTGGTTGGTTATATTCTGAACATTTCTCTATTACCTGATTGATAGTATGAATGTGGTCGATTGTTCAGTAGCCTGTTCAAAATCCTGTTTGTTCCTTTGGTTGATTGAATTCTAATGTTTTCTTTACTCTGTTAGCAATCCCCTTTGTAAATAGCTTGTATACTACAAGAGCAAGCTGATCGGCCTGTAATTATTCAAGTCCTTGTCATCTCCTATCGTATGTATTATGATGATGTTAGCGTTCTTCCAAGACTCCGGTACTCTTCCCGTCAGTAGACACCTCGTAAACAGGGTGGCTTGTTTTTTCTAACACAATCTGTCCTCCATCTTACAGCAGATCTGATGTTACCTGATCCTTACCAGCAGCTTTGCCTCTTTGCATGCTCTCCAAAGTTTTTCTGGCTTCTATCATTACTGGTGGGGTGTCGTCTGGGTTACTGCTAGATCTTATAGTATTAGGGTCGTGGTTGTCTTGGCTACTGTACAGATCTCTGTAAAACTCCTCCGCTATTTTAACTATCCTATCCATATTGGTAGTTATTTTGCTTTGTTTGTCCCTTAGGGCATACATCCGATTTTCGCCTATCCCAAGTTTCCTCTTCACTGCATTGACGCTTCCTCCGTTTCTCAGAGCGTGTTCAATTCTCTCCATTTTATACCTTCTTACATCGTATACCTTACCCCTATTATTCAACCTCTAAAGTTCTGCCAGTTCTATTTTGTCTGTTGTACTTGAGACTTTCATGATTTGACGCTTCTTAATGAGATTCTTCGTTTCCTGGGAGAGCTTGCCAGTGTCCTCTCTAACTACCCTGCCTCCAACTTCCACTGCACACTTCGTAATGATACTCGTCAGATTATCATTCATTGTATATACGCTAAGGTTGGTTTCCTCACTAAGAACCGAGTACCTGTTCTGAAGCAACTTTCTGAATTCCTGTACTTTTCCTCTCGGTGCTAGCTCATTGATTGGCTTCTTGCGTATCAGTTTGTGTCGTTCCTTTTTCAAGTCTAGGCGAATTCGAGCTCATACCATTCTATGGTCGATGCATTGTACCTTGCCAACCACTTTCACAACCTGCACGATTCCTGGGTGTGCACTCATTATAAAGGTCTATTTCGTTCCTATTTTCGCAATTAGGGCTCCTCCATGTGCACTTGTGGTTTCCTCGTTTTCGGTAGAAGGTATTCAAAATCCGTAAACTATTACGTTCTGCGAATTCTACTAGTAGTTCTCCTCTGGCGTTTCTAGTGCCAATGCCATAATCTCCTACTGCCTGGTCTCCAGCCTGCTTCTTTCCTACCTTTGCATTGAAGTCGCCCATCACTATAGTATTGTGTGTTTTTACCTTACTCATTGTCGATTCCACGTCTTCATAAATGTTTTCAACTGAAGCGTCATCATGGCTGGATGTAGGCGCGTAAGCCTGTACCACGTTCATCTTGTAGCTTTTATTCAGTTTAATTACGATACCTACCACCCTTTCAGTAATTCTATAGTATTCTTCTATGTTGCCAGCTATGTTCCTGTGAATTAGTAACCCCACTCCCAGTTCTCTTCTGTCTGTCAAGCCCTGATAGCAAAGAACGTGCCCATTCTGTAGCACCGTATACGCCTCATCTGTCCTCCTTACCTCACTGACCCCTATTATATCCCATTGAACACCCTCTAGCTCCTCAAATAGTACAGCTAGACTTCTCTCAATATATAAGTTTCTAGCTTTAAACGTTGCCAATTTCAGGCTCCACTGGCGGCCTGTCCGGATCCAGAAATTCTTAGCACCCTCTGCTGCGTTGCAGATCTGACCGCCGCCATGGTCAGTTGCTTCGCAGCTGCTGGGAACTGAGGGCCGTGAATTATTTGACGTATGCATGTGGCAGGTTGTGGCCAGATAATGCACCAGGGTGGCCAATCCTTCTCTGGTGAGGGAGTGAGTTCCCGACGGTGATTACCAGTGAGGCCGCACCCCAGGCTTCTTAATGCTGTTCCATCACCACGCGGATTTTTTTTCCCTGTTGGGAACTGCGCGACACCCGGATTTAAGCCACGCACCTTTTGCATGCGAGGCAGATGCTCTAACCACTACGCCATCGCTGCTGCGTCCATACTTTGTAACAAATACGACAACCACCCAGCCATCGTTTACGTGGACGCGGCTCGTACTTGTCACCCGGTGGCGCCTTTGCCATCGTCTCCGTCTTGCCCTCATTGTTATCGCGTGGTAAGACGATGGTCATAGCCGCCACCGTTCGCATTATCTACGCTGTCGAGGTGGAGGAGCCGGCCATTGTCTTTGCTGCCCTCTCCACCGAAGCTGGTGTAGTACTTAGTAATTCTAAGACCGCCATCTCGAACTTCACCCGTGGTCTTTTTTCACCTGCTACACTGCGGCTCCTTCGCCCGCTCTTGCTGCGAAGCTGGTGCCAGTATTTAAAAAAAAGCTGATTCCCTTAGCATCTGCAATTAAACGCCCATATTTGTCCTTTCCTTTCTGGAAGAAATTTTGGAAAAACTAATTTAATGAACAGTATATAAAGAGTTTCTAAATAATTAGGCTAATTTACCATACCTTTTCCTTGTCGGTTTCGTTTTAGTGCTCATATTTCCACTGATACTGCAACTGCATGTTTAACTGACAAAATCAGGTCATTTATTGATAATTGTAACATCTCAGGATCTGTCTTTGCCGTCTTTACTGAAGCATTCGATAGTAATGACTATTTCATCCTATTTTGCAAACTCAAGTGCTATGGCATAACTGGTCCCGCATTAACGCTAATACAGAATCTTCTAAACAGGTTTCAGGTAATCTTGGTAAATAATTTTACATCCAGTCCCAACGCTATTACCTGAGATATTCCGCAAGCTTTGTTTTTCGGTCCGTTTTATTTTTAATATACATAAATGATTCAGCGCGTTGCCCTAATTATTATTCTTGCTGACTTTCTGCTGATTGCACGACACTTTTTTCTCATCAACTTGTAATGGGCGACTCTTGTGTCCAGAGTTCAAGCTGACCTTAATTGACTTGTTGATTGGTGCAACTAGAATACATTATTGAATATTCCTTCCAAAACCTGTTTCATGCTATTTTATTATTCTCCGAACAAAAAAAACTAGTATTCATTCCTCGCATTTTGGGAACGCAGTAGTTAATACTTTAAGTGATCACACGTCGCTTTTAGAATGATTGATTGCTTGATTGATTAATATGTGGAGTGTAACCTCCCAAAACCACAATATGATTATGAGAGATGCCGTAGTGGAGGCGTTTGGAAATTTTGACCGCCTTAGGTTCTTCAACGTGCACCCAAATCTGAGCACACGGGCCTACAGCATTTTCGCCTCCATCGAAAGTGCAGCTGCGGCAGCCAGGATTCGGTCTCGCGTCCTGCGGGTCAGCAGCCAAGTACCTTAGCCACTAGACCATCGCCTAGGGGCTACGTTACTTTTTGAAGATTTAATGGACACACATATGAAATTTCACCAACATATCAATTCTGTTTGCTAAAAGATTTCATAAGGTATCAGGCCATTGGTCAAGTCACGAGTGTGTCCGAACATCGACACTCTAAAGGCATTGTATTACGCACTCATACGCAGTCAACTCAATTATTGCATTACATCATGGGGTATTTCATATTCAGTGCACATTTGGGTGGTAAAGGTATTTTTAGAACAAGCAATGCGAATTATAACTTTCGCTTCATGTAAGACGCCATAACATCCTATTTTTTGCCAGCTTTACGTATTACCCGTCTCCCAAACGTAAGTTTATAATGTGTGTGTTTTGTTTTTCAATGTTTTCCACCGCACCTTCATTATCGACATATTTCCAGCTGTCTTATTGAATATTTCCAATAAAACTAGATTTGCGGTCACCTATAACTTGTTATTTCCTAAAGTTCGCCCTATTTCAGAAAAGAATGAACATTGTTTTGTCATTGATTTAAGTATAGAATTCTCTATCCCATGATATGAAAGTCATATAGCACATTTATGTCTTCAGACAAAATTTAAAAAAAAGTGGTAATAAATGTGTAACTGCGGCATTTTGTTATTTTTGCCTTATTGTAAAAAAATAGCATGCTAATCTGAACATTTCGAAATCCCTTTTTTACTTGTAGCACTTGAAATATTTGCTCTTTCGTTGTTCGTATTTTAGTTTTTGCTTTGTCTTAACATAGGAGGTCCCGCCTGTGGTTTGTTACCTTTGGACCACCTCCTGCGTATTTACTTGCAACATATTACATTTATGATGCCAATAAAGGAAGATTGATTGATTGAAGAACCACGCTACATTGAATTGGTCTGGGTCCCCGCCTACTCGTGTCACTCCGGCAACGAGTCGGCTCACCAACATGCTCGAGGATGCGTCAACCGAACCGTGGGCTCCTATGAGTCGGACACCGTGGTGCCAAAACGCCTGGTCACCTACTATGACGTCACCCAATACTATCGCCTTGAACGATACGCCTACCCACCGCCTCATGATCGCCTTCCCAAGAGGTCCCAGATCGCCTGGCGCCGACTGCGAACCTGCACCTTTCCGTGCCCCCTTTCATACTCCTACATTCACCC
This sequence comes from Rhipicephalus annulatus, assembly GCA_013436015.1. Taxonomy (NCBI): domain Eukaryota; kingdom Metazoa; phylum Arthropoda; class Arachnida; order Ixodida; family Ixodidae; genus Rhipicephalus; species Rhipicephalus annulatus. Next base: position 66,320 of record WOVY01009341.1, read on the forward strand.
GGGCGTTATAGATTGACACTGCTGTCTATATAAAGGTGTTGCATCTCTCCACATCCTCTGGGCTTGCCCGGAAGATATGCCACCCTCCAACCTCGTCTCGCCACCCTTCTCCGAGGAGCAATGGGAAGTGCTTCTTTTCATAACAGACGAAAACGTCCAGACGTGGATCCTGGCAAGAGCTGATTATACCATCTAAAAGCACAGCCTAGTAGCGTACATAGCCTCCTGGACCTCCCCTTACCCCCACTCCCCATGATTATTAAAGTTTTTACACAATTCCTCACTTACTCACAGTCGAGAAAAATAGATATAGCTGGCTTGCAGTGACATTACTGGAAGTGCCAAGCTGGAGCAGTTTCCGATGTGACATTGACGTCATCAAATTATCGCATGCAGGTTATTTTATTATTTATGCATAGAGACATTCTTGCCGCATCGTGTTCACGTAGACGCAACTTATTTCACATCGAAGCCGCCATCGCGGAATCTTAGTTCCTTCCAGAAGCTGCATCCGTGACGTCACGCGCAAGTCATTTTTAGAAGACTCATCAGCAAGAGTCTGTGAAAATTATGTGGCAACAGAGTACGTTAATTGAAATGTCAGACAGGCGGAAGAGTTTCACTGGATATAGAAACGATGGAAAGAAAACTGGTTCTGAGAAACACGATAGGGTAAGAACATAATAAACAAAAAAAAACGCCAGGCCTGCGTGAAAGGCGCACCACAGTTGCAACGAAAACTAGAAGAGCGGCCTTTATTAGCCTTTTCGAAACACGCACTGGCCAGCTGCTGCAAGCCTATATGCTTGATATCCACTACGAAATCAGTAATAAAACTTTTTGGGTAGTAGTATATAATTCGCTATGCTATTTTTAGTCACTCTTTTGAGAAGCGTGGTATCCGGAGAACACTTGCAAAAAATTTTGTGGCAATTGTTCATGCACTGGCTGACGACAATGAGGAATTATGTCTGAAGTGGGAATGCGCCACAGTTGATAGGAGAACAAGAACAAGCTTTGGTAAGGGGTTGCAGCATTGGACGACCCACTCGTTACGCTATTCATATTGTGTGACGACTGGTTGTTCTTTCGCTGTTTTAAAACACTTTATAAATCGTAATAATGCGATTGCTTTCCCGCTATCATGCCTGCCTAAGGCAAGTTTGCTAACACGACCTAAACATCGGTGGGACTCCGTGGTATAATACCGGTCGGTCACCCAGCGAACCCACGTTCAAGCCCCACTGTGTTATCGATACTAGGTTTTTTTCTAATTTTGTGCGATGTGGTTACGGACACCGGCGGTGGCGGCGGCGAACAACTGTGACCCGAGTTTTGACCTCATAAGAGCTTTTGCTGTAAAATGCAACTTAGGTAGTTGAAGGGGAGGCACTGTGCGCGAAATCGGGTTGCCTAAGTGCGCATAGCTATAACGTCCTATTCAGTAAAGAACAGGAATGCACATGCGAGAAGAAGGTCGGGAATCGGCGGAACCTGTTTTAATTCAGGGGTCTCAAACATAGAGTCCACTCAGCCGTATGTGGCCCACAGACTTTTCGGTAGCGGCCGAGCCTGCGTTGCATTTTTAGTTCTCAAGAGCTACGCAGACGTGATAAGACTATAGCGTTTTTGTCGTGGCCACCCCATGCAGTCACCTTGTATTAAAACATCGATGGATATATGGGATTTATGGCCCAGAATATGATTATGAGAGACGCCGTAGTGGAGGATTTCGGAAATTTTGACCACCTGGGGTTCTTTAACGTGCCCCCAAATCTGGTCACACGGGCCTACAGCATTTTCGCCTTCGTCTAAAATGCTGCCGCCGCAGCCGAGATTCAATCTAGCGACCTTTGGTTCAGCAGCCGAGTACCTTAGCCACTAAACCAGCGTGGTGGGGCTTGTATTAAAACATGACCATTGAATAAAAGGTTTTCATACGATCCAGTATCACCCCGCAGGTTTCAGTGATTCTTGAGTTCAGGACCGATAGTGTCTTTAAACCTGACGTCAAATCGCCTTAAATTATGACTCGTGTATGAAATATAAAAAAGGCATTCTTTTGAATTGCAATATGAGGTGGTGGTATCTTGTAGAAACTCAACAATGTGAACACTAGAATGTGTAACGTATTACCTTTCTTGCCGGTGCTATATGCTGGCCGCATGTGAGTTAAGACGGTTTTAATTATATTGAAAGAAGTATTTATTTTTTGTATCTGTTTATGAATATCACCTTGGCAGATGTTGCGTCGACCGTCTACACTTGTTTTTTCATCGCTGACGAGCGAAAAGTAGAAATTATTTTACGTATTTTAAGAAAATCATATTGCCTTCGTACTACTCGACGATGCGCGATAAAGGCCGTAAAAAACCCTACAAGTTGTCTAATTACCCAACATTTCACAACGTTGTTTTTAGTCCACGAGCACGTATTGATTACTTCTACGTTAACTTTATGGCTGCCTGTCATTTTGTGTTACCAGTTCACTTAGTAAGGCTTCGGGTCATGTGCACTTTCATGCTAGGAAATGTAATTGGTACTGCTATAGTTGCGACGTATATGCCGACATTTAAGAAATACTATAGTATCTCAGTTTTGGTATTAGGTGCAAGTTCAAAGGCAACTTAGCCTTTCAAAGAAATTGGTTATCACTGGAAACTGTAGCCACTTTTATCAAGCATCAAGGTAAAAGCTGAGTGGCATAGCTCATTCTGATTTATTTTTGCTAATCGTCTTAGTTTAAAAAGATATCGTGCTAATGAAATCGCGTCTGCTTGTGGTTAGCGTTGGAAGTCAAAATTATTTTGCAGGGGGAAGAAAGAAACGCGAAGAGCGTGACACGCAGTGTTAATTACGCCCTGGCCTCAATTGCACTAAAAATGCTTTTATGGTTCTTAATTGCGTCATGCATGACTCTCGTGACTTTTTATTACAATCCAGGCTACAACTGCTTGAAAAGAAATGCGAAACAGTAGAGAATGTACGTACATGCTGCACTGAAGCAGAATCGCGAGCTGGGTGAGTTGGTGGATGTTCATCGTGGAACATTTTACAGCGCAACGGGTTAGATACGGACAGAGAAGGGGCACAGCGCTAAACTCTCAACTGAAATTTATATGAAAAAAGAAAGGACATGTCCTTTTTTTTCCAAACAAGTTTCACTTGAGAGTTCAGCGCTGTCTGCCTTCTCTGTCTGTATCTAACCCGTTGTGCTTCAAAATATTCCACGATAAATATGCCGCACTGTTGGCGTTTATTTCCATACTTATGGTATTGTATTGCCGAAACGATGAGGGCTATTTCTTGATGAAAAATTGTCAAGTTTTCAAGCACATCATTTTACTTTTGTTCTAAAGATTCCTAATATAAAGCAAAAGTTTATTCAGGCAGACATTGCCCCGAACACAAAACTTTTGTTGCTGTCATATAGGCGTGCGCATGTGTAGTTTATGAAACCACCGAATATTTCCTTCTTCTAAACAATGCTCGAGTAAGACAGCGAATCGTGTTTTTATCGTGTTCATTCCGTGTCGGTTTAGTTTCCCTAATTGGTTTTCTTAATATATATATATATATATATATATATATATATATATATATATATATATATATATATATATATATATATAGGCAGGCATGGTGGTGTAGTGGCCATAGCGTTGCAAGTAGTCAAGTAAATCCTCCGTGAGCGGTCACAACATGGTTTATTTCGACGTTTCGGCCTACAGTCAGGATAGGCCAGACTCTAGGCCGAAACGTCCAAATAAACCATGTTGTCACCGCTCACAGAGGATATATATATTACAAAGGTATATATATATATATATATATATATATATATATATATATATATATATATATATATATATATATATATATATATATATATATATTGTGTCCAGTAGATACTCCGTGAGAAGTCACAACTTAATTTATTTCTTTCGACGCTAAACCTAGAGTCTCGCTCGCTTTTATCAGGAATCAATACCATATTCTGTCTGTCCTTGTCTTCGGTTTACATCTCACTTTCAAGACGAGCAAGCGCTTCTTCAATCACGTTCACTTACTTTCTGTGGTTTCCAGAATACGAACTCATCATTGTTTCTTCAACGATGACTTTGTATTCCAACTATAAAATATTGTGCCAACTGCTGCTTATGCAGTAGGGGTACATGGGCTTTCCAGTTATGTGTCATAAAATTTTTAAAGTGACACCAACTGTGAAAAAAACGGCACAAAAAGCACGCTTCGACTCACATACGAAAGCCTTGGCCAACACTGATTGCAAACAAGGCTGCCTTCAGAGGAGTCAAAAAGTGTTTTTCGTAGTTTTGTTTTCACGGTTGGTGTCCTTGTTTTAACTTTTATGATGATAATTCCTTGACCATACAGCCTTTCGTCAGAACCACGAGTTCAAGCTCCTAATTCGTATTTTTGCTTTTCTCTCTATGTCTTCAATCGGCGATTCCATAAGCTCTAAACCTCAACGCTCCTTTGCCTCTTTTTCCACTTTCTGAATGATATAACTCATGGCTTTTGCTGCCAAGATACTTATGCAATATAGGAGTCTGAATGTGTGTATGTATGCAAATACACCGAGTATCTATCGGATAAACCAAATTTTTATTCCTTTTCTTGCAATATACAGGAAGAGAGTGGACGTATGGATCAGAGCAGCATGAAGCTTGAAAAAGCTCAATTACGCGTCACAGGACAGCGTGGCGAAAGAAATGCTTATTCACGACTAGTGTAACCGAGACTCGTTTTGTACTTCGCAGATTTGCAGAATGAAAATCGATGCAATAGGGATCATATCGAACCATCTTTGCAGGGTGCCCCAGCTATCTTTATCAAGAGTTTAAAATTATTCCAACGCAATCAGTGACAACGCGACCGATTGTATGTTGCTGGCTATTGGAGTATGTCAGGCTTTTTTGTAATTTCAATAATTACTCTATTGGGCCACTCCCATTATTGAACTTTTGAAACTGCCTGACATGTAGTAAAGCTTATTTATTCATTGAAGCAATGAAGCTGGACAAAAGTTCTGAAGAGAAAGTTGTAGATGAGTTTGTAAAGCGTGTTATTAGATAGTTTTGAACTTTCTAACTATTAGTGTTTTTTTTCTCCTTACTATAGATGAGCGCGAAATACAAACAATACCATATGACATGCCCGCTCGCACGCAAGACACGCGATGATTCTGGTGCTTTCTAAGCTTCCGCATGCAAACAACCCTGGCATTTTCCCGGTTTTGCTGTGTAGACAGCGCAGTGTCGATGGTCAACGCCTACTCAGTTTTTTGCAATGCCAATGCAAACGCTCGATTCTCAATGGGAGCCGTCAGTCTGGCTTAGTTCAGAGAGTGGTCATGATGTGACGTCAATAGTTTAATTACTGAAAGTTCTCTAAACTCAATATACGTTAGAAAACCAAACAGCATAAGGGACAGCAAAATCAAGTCAGGCGTGTAAAATTGAACATATTTCGAAAATTATTTTGTAAATCTCGTTTGGACAGATGCACTTCTAAAGTGAGAGACAAAAATTTCTAAAGCGTTTTGTGCACGTGCGCGCATGTGTGCGTGTGTGTTTGTGCTTGCGCACACTTTTTCGGGCACAGCTTATTACTGTGACGCAAAATATTGCAGCAAATCGAGCTATACATAGTTGGAACAAACCATGATGATCAGTGCAAAAAACGACACAAAAAACAAGGAAGTACACGACACCAACGCTGAATAACAACTGAATGTTTCATAAAAAAGTAGCATATATATAAACATAATGGAAGGCACTACAAAAATCTTATCATCCCCGACCAAGCATCTAATAACTTATGCTGTAGATATGAATCCTCATCATCCGTGAGAGCAATTGAGGGCTGGCACCTGGCAGCTTACCAATAATCCCCATACTACCTGAAAGCATCATATCAGCCAGAAGGAGTCCCTTGCTGTAAAGGAAGGCAAGAAAGGTATTGTTAGGCACAATAAGACTTAGAACTGACAGACAGTCATGCGAAAAAAAGTATAGGACATGTTATGAAAACTAACTGTCATATAATTGTGAAGAAAAGTGAACGAAACGCTAACCTGCCGTGGGCAGGGACCGAACCTGCGACCTTCGAATAACGCGTTCGATCTTCTACCAACTCCTTATTATTTTGTCTAAAAAAAGAGCATTTAACGGTAACTTATTTCTTTCTAAATTGATGGGCTTCCATATTTCAGTCAATGTGATGTACGCTATCGATATGTTGATGAAATCCTGAAATAAATTCTGCTTCAGAAATTACCTATGTAGGAGATACCAGATAGATTTTTTTTGCAAATGACACTGACTGCTGACAATTTGTACAAACTGCCCCCCCCCCCTCCACACACAAACACGCTTCAACCCTCCAGGGTTGAAGCGTGTGTGTGTCCCTCAAGGGCCGGGGCAATGCAGATCTGCATTGCCCCGGCCCTTGAGGGACTAAATTGCGTGACAGCTGTTCGCTGGCTGTGGCGAGTTCGAGACTCCTATCTCGCAGCCTCGGCTAGTGATACAGAATTTTCAACTTGAGTCTGATATTACATTTTTTCACTTTTTATTGTCTTTCAGCTTCGGACCAACACTGGAAACAGTTTCCGATTCTTATAGTTGTGAACATGTAGTGAAGCGCACGTTGCTCGTTTTCGTCGTACTCATGGCCGCTCGGACTCAGCGGCGCTACATCGGCCAGCGATGTCACACCGCCGGCAATGGATGTGCGATTTTGAAGCTGCATGCATCGGCTACGCCAGTGTTTCAGAGCGGAAAACTTCCCTGAATTGATTGAGAAAGTGAGTTGGGGCACGCAGATCAAGTCCGTTCAACTGAAATACTTGTTGTTGAATTGTTCTTTACAATTATTTTCTTTCTTGGAGCATGGAGAAAAACCGCCGTGAATTTGTTACAAGTTCGTTATTCTGAAGTATTCTTTAAACCGTCGTTTTCACAGGTGAGGATTCATTCTATGTAATACCAGTGAAGCTGATCATTCCGATTACAAGTTCGCGAGCACACCAATGTGGCGACTGGTCATCTGACTGTAGTTAGAGACATATAATTGAAGCCACGGCATACTAAAGCGAACAAATTCTACCAGTTTTCAGTGGGTAGTCGAGTAACCATAAATGTCTCTACATTTGTAGTTATGCAATCGGCGCGAATGCATGCGCTTCATTGCCAGAGTCATAAGTTCGCCTGAGGTAGCACAGGTTAGAATAAATAATGCGTGATCAATCGCCAACATATTCTCTCCTACATTACCTAGCTACCTAAATTCTGTTCTTTTGAAGACGAGTGAGCAAGAGGAGTTGCATGTTGGCCCTTACATGGAACTAAGCAGTCCGTGGGTGTCAGCAGGTGCAAGCGTCTCGAACGAGTTGTGCAGATTGCATAGGAGATTTCACAGACGCGTGGTTGGCGGGAAACTGGGCATCCACGCAGAAAAAATAAAACAAAGGAGTAATGAGTTACATCCACGGCGCTCTTAGTGTGAGGGACGCCTTTACGCTTTCCTCGGCAAAAGCCAGAGCGGAGAGTTTCGATCAGCGTTCCTCCTCCGACAACGGATAGCGCTGTTTTTTTCTTTCACCTCGAGAGATGCGTTTGAGGGCAACCTTTCGGCCGCAGCACCAATCGAACGCGGCTTGTGCTTCTTGGGGAGCGTTTTGTAAGTGCTTCCTGTGCTCCACCGTCAAATGTCTCTTGACCGGAATGCCCGTGTTGTGCGCCGTAGATTGATCTATGGGTCTTTGCTCAACTGAAACTTTTTATGCTTTTTTTGTTTCTTCTTCATTTCTCCTGGTAAAAAACCGGTCATGAAACTTTTTTATTGTGGCTGCGTCCTTTTTCTGGTCGGAATCGCTGCTTGCAGACCTTCTTCAGATGAATCAGGAGTCTTCATTTTTAAACTGTCCGCAAGAAGCACTTTGTAAGCGACCGGAGAGCACACAGAACTGACAGCAGCTTAACTTCAAGTTACATTGGAATGAAGAAGAGAAGAAAACCTAATAATACGTCTTACGAAAAAGTATAGGGTTTCTTCGCAACAGCCTTTGGTGCACGGAATCACAAATTTTCAATACATTCAAACTTCAATAGATTCCGCACGAATATACTGTAGCGAAACTTTGATGTTCTTTAACCTAGACACATTTGAAGACCATCCAGATGAAGAAGCATGGGAGAAATTCCGCACAGGCAAGCGATGACTATAGTCGACACGAGGATTCCGGGAAGCACGCATTGGGGGTTTATTTATCTAATACAACTTAAATTTACACAATGTACTGAGTCAGAAATACAATACATGGAAAATGATGGCATACCCCTCGGCTTGCATGACCGGTCTCCGGTGGTGAGATGCGCTGTTGACCCCGAGTCTGCTCACCCTCAAAAGGGCCCGAGTCACTGCCTAAATAGGATTTTCCAGCATCACAGGTGCGCTGACCAATCAGGCAAGCCGAGGATAACCAATACCAACACGAGTTTTCATGGTTGCGTGTAGCCTGCCTCGCAAGAAAAGTGTAGCAGCATTTTGAAACGGGCACATTCTCTAAAACGGCCTTAACACGCAAACAAGTGCTCAAATGTCGCTCCCCGATTGCCCCGGAGGACGCAAATGGCAGCTCGCTCGTTTGAGGTAGTGGTTAGAAGAGGACAAATGCACCTAATTTCTGCAGCCTGGTCGGGAACACGGCGCAGTGACTGGTTTGGCGCGCGGGGCGCTCAATGACCGACCGGATTCAACTTTTTCTCCTCAGACACTCATTCTTCCTCGAGGCTCCCTCCTGGAGAAAAGTTGTTGAATAGCGCTTCTAACAAGAGCATCTGGCAGAGAAAGAAATCCTGCTGTAGCTGAAAAAGAAAAAAAGCTTTCCGCGAGACCTTGCCTTCGCTACAATAGGCTGCGAGAATTTTTCGCTCAAAACATTGAAATGATTGGGCATAACAAGAAATATAGTCGCACGAAAACATTTTTTTTTCAAGTGAACGACATTGAAATTAGAACAACCTAATTAAAATTTGACATCTGTACGCGAATTTCCTGCACTCATCTTCATATTGAATATGGTGAATATAGCGAAGTTTTTACATGAGCACTAGCTTGATCATGTCCCATCGGTTTATCTTTTCGTGTAAATTAAGGGACGCAATGTTCAAGGACGAAGTGAAACAGCAGATATATTTTAGAACAAAGGCAGAAGGGATGCTTTTTCGAAATATAACCAGGGTGAAAGTACGAGTTTTTTACTGGTACTGATAGACTGGTCGTACATCAACTTAGTGTAAAAAAATGTACGGACTAATGAAGAGATAGTCGTGTGTTGGGAGGAAATCTCTTTATTCAGCCAAATTACACTTATATGTTTGATTCTGAACTTTTTTTATTGCGTCATCACTTATATACTCTCCTGACTTCTACCGGTGTGTTCTCTCTCTCTGTAGCATTCAACAGAAGTTCTGCAGTTTCATGCGAGTCTCTTTTACGTCTTATTACAGGTGACAACTGTCGTTCTTGGTACTTCAGTGTTCACAGAATCCATAGCCGCAAGTCTTTTTGCGCCCAACAAAAGCGAAACGACGTTTGGGTCAGCGATAGCCATGCACAATTCTTCTTCAAAAATTGGCAGATCTCACCTACAGTGGGAATCGATAACATAAGAAGCACGGATGAGAAAGTTGACATGTCACATGAAAATAAGCCCAACGTTACCAGGAGGACGTAAATTATGCTGTACATGTCTTCCATGCCATTTCTATCACGTTTGCGCTTGGCATTTGTACTCAGTCGTCCATTCAGGTCACGTAAGACCAAATTTGGTATCTATGAAGCTAGCGAAACGAACGCGAGCGTGCTATAAGCGTAACATGTAGTCATGTTTTACGTGACACGCATGTCATGATTGTAATGTTTGGACTCGTCATTTATCTTCGTTATCTATTCGCGTCACGTAATACCAAGCATTGTATGTGTGAAGCTAGTGAAATGACCGGAAGCGTGCTATGAGCGTAGCATGTAGTCATATTTCATGTGATGCGCGTATCATGATTATCATATTTCGACGTGTCATTTACCTTCGTCGTCTATTTACCTCACGTGATACCAAAGTTGGTATATATGAAGTTAGCGAAACGGCCGCGAGTGCATCATGAGCGTGTTATGTTGTCATGTGCACACATGACACGCATGTCATGATTATCATGTTTGCACCAGCCACATACCTTCTTCATCAATCCACGTGACGTAATGCCAAATTCGGTATATGTGAAGCTGGCGAAACGGCCGCGAACGCATCATGAGCGTGGCATGTCGTCATGTTGTTACATGACATGCATGTCATTATTCTGTTTGCACCAGTCTTATACCTTCATCATTCATTCACATGATGTAATACAAAATTTGGTGTATGTTAAGCTAGCGAAACGACTTCGAGCGTATCGTGAACGTGGCATGTAGTCGTGTTCTTACATGACACGCATCTCATTATTTCCACGTGAGGACCTGTCGCTTACGTTCGCCATGCAGTCATGTCATAACTAGTTTTATGATATGTCATGTGAACAAAATACCACAGGAGCAGCAAGAACATGACATGTAAATCTTGACAATCATATGACACACACGTGATGCTTTTATTGTTATGACTAGTTACTTATGCTTGTCATACAGTCATGTTATGGCATACCAATTTCGGCATAGGTCCCATTACCCAAACGGCCAGGAGAGCTAAAAGTCGTAGGCGGCTATATCGATAGATAGATAGATAGATAGATAGATAGATAGATAGATAGATAGATAGATAGATAGATAGATAGATAGATAGATAGATAGATAGATAAATTCGAACTCGCCTAAGTTGGCTAGGAAATGCTTCGAATTTAATGATTTCGCTGCTAATTGAAAGTGTTATCTAAATTAACTTGACGAACTCATTGTCGCGCTAATCGGGCGTGGGTTTTAGCGGTCGCTGACCGATGTACCGACAAGCGGGCATGCACCGATACGTGATTAGCTTTGGCATGAGCGTGCTTCAATTGCACCTCTTCACAGCTTTTACGATATTAGACAATGTTTTACTTTGGCAGTTTTTAAAAATTTTATTGCTGGCTCTAAAGCCATGATTACTAGCACTGTCATTAAAGCAATTTGTGTGCTCAAATTCAGCCTCTTCTCTTGATTCAAATGTATAGAGCGTGCAAATAGGTACTTTCGAGCACATGTGCAGTGGGGGTCCAATACAATGCGATGAATTTACTATTAATAACTTTCAAAATTTATTGAAATCGTGAGAAGGGCTCAAAGAGCCCCTTATAATTTTTTTCATGCATTTAATCAAATGTGTTTCCTTTACTCATACCACTGCCGTGAGTTTTCTTTTGTTTTTTTTACTTTTTTCGGGCAAAGTAAAAACCATTTTTTAGTTCATCTGAGCTATGTAGCAAGCACATCCGCAGTATATAAATAAAAAAAGAGAAAGAGAGAAAGTTGTATGGGGATTGCATGCTCACAGCAGGCGCCCAAAATTGTGCTGTGCTTTAGCGGACCTCAACTGTCAACTGAAATTGCTTGCGACTCGCAGTAAGTTCAGTATAAGGCTCGGGGGCGCGTTCGTTCACTAACCCTGCACGCACAATTTGCCACCACAGTAAGTAAAGCACGTGGTCACAACATTTTGCCAAGGGCGACTTGTGGCAGTGTGCTTCTTTATATTCATGGTGAACGGGGGCAGGAAAGAACAGCGAAAACAGCCGCCCACCCGTGGTCGTAGATTACTCGAGTGCAGTGCTTTTATTACTCATGTAAGGTCAGTGCAAGTCCATGTGTGGTGCGAAAACGAAGCAAATTGATAAAAATGGCGCTTCGCCTGGGATTCACCTTCAATGACGGTATAAGTAGAGTGCACCACTAAATGAATAGAGTACTTATCTATCTAGCGTAACTTTGCTACCGATATACGTAAAATGTTATTCTGAGCTCTGACGTTTCAGAAACGAGTCTTCTCGTTGCATTTTTTCTGGGAGAATGACCGTGCGTATTGGGTAAAACTGAAAGCATAGATGGCAGAAAAGATGACGTCGCGCATTATACGCATGGTTCGTTTTATTTACTGTAGTTAATACCTGCCATTATAAACACTCATTAAAGCTCATAAGCTCTATTAGTCTGTTCTATGAATTACACTTTGGTAATTCGCAGGCATTCCGGGGGGAATTGGTCACTGCGTTGCCATATAATATGACCGTACATGCGCATTTTAGGATAGCGTCGTTGCTTAATAGTCGCAGCCAAGGTTAAGAAAAAGCGAACAAAGTCATTCTCTCGTTTTTTTTCTTTAAATAACCCTTTGTTGTAGCTAAGCAGGTAAGCTGTTCTGCTGTGCAGATTGAGAAGGCGGGTTAAATTCGCACCGTAGTGGCTGCATTTTGATGGTAGCGAAACTAAACAAAACAAAGTTTACATGAGTTTTGATGCATGTTAGGGACCCCGATTTGCTAAAGTTATTGCTTTACTATACGCCGTGACTCATGGCCTATTGTCACCATGTAAAACAGCAATCTGCGTGTTCGCTCGCTAGTACGCCACGTCACAATGACACGAGCCGCATTTAAAGCACGCACGAGTTTCTGCCCCTCGTGCAACCCTTATTCTCACACGGAGATTGGGTAGTCACCTAAGTTTCGACGAACTTCTGTTTCCCCGAGCTGGTCGAACAGGTGAAATTCTCCAGACTTCCTGCCTGTGGGAATCATACTGTAATGACAGTTCCGTGACAAGCGATCAAGAGCCAGCCAGCGCAGTAGGATGTCGTAAATGAGGGCGGATGATGTGGACCATGACCCAAGCACGGCGGAGGGGACACGAAACAATTGGCTATATCTCATTTAGGATCGTGCTGAACCCCTGTTCGAGCAGTCGCCCCAGCCGACCCTGTCGTACTGGTAGGCTCTGTGCGACGGAGACCTTACCTGCTATAACGTTTTTTTACCGTTTTTCTAAACGTCAGGCTCTTTGTTCTGCTTGTGAGCAAAATATGTTCGGTTGCGTCGGTTCGTCAGCCTTGCTGTTTTCTACGACCTGCTACTATCGCAGCCTATAGCTACCTTCACAACAACGGCTGCATACCATTCATTTGATCCCAAGCCTTCGACTTCACTTCCATAATAACGTTGCCATGGTGGCCCTACCCTCTAGTGTAGGTCATAGTTTGCCGTTGAATTACCCATGCGTATGCGTTGCGTTTAGGGATTGACAACACAGCAGAGTGTCAACATAGCGGCCATGAAGAAACTGTTCGACATTACCTATGCTACTGTGCATAGCACTCTACTCAAAAATAATCGCTTTACAACTCAGCCAACAAAATTACCAACCAGCCTCCTTCGAAAAAAAAAACGTGGCTGATGTTTCTATCAAGGAATCGGTATAACATGAAACTAAAACGTGTCTTAGCAGAGGCAGTTGAGTGTTTCTTATGCATTGTTTACCAACAGGGGCCAAAAAATGAATGCTACTGCAACAAAGTGTAATGCCACGCAAAGAAAGGCAACCAGGAACTTGGGGCGCGCAGTTCAAGCAGAAAGCACGCACGAAATGAGCATAAACAGCACGAGCGCGTACTATCACAACTCACTTGAAGCACGCTCATTAAACAGAAAGAGCACGAAATGAACACACAGGGACACACAGTACGAGCGCGAACACCTGCCACAATTTTTACTACTTAGTGTGTGAACAGCGCGCTCCTTTTGTAAACGCGGCCGTGGTAGCGAGCCAAGAGACCTACGTGTTCGCCCTAATCACAAGTTGACTGCGCGTGCACGAGAGACTAAGCCCCGTGGAGGTACCCGCAGCGAAACGCAAGGGACGAATACATTTAGAGCGTGCCCAACGCGCATCCTTCGCGCCAACTCGGTATACCCCGCCGCGGTGGTCTAGTGGCTAAGGCACTCGGCTGCTGACCCGCAGGGCGCGGGTTCGAATCCCGGCTGCGGCGGCTGCATTTCCGATGGAGGCGGAAATGTTGTAGGCCCGTGTGCTCAGATTTGGGTGCACGTTAAAGAACCCCAGGTGGTCTAAATTCCCGGAGCCCTCCACTACGGCGTCTCTCCTAATCATAAAGTGGTTTTGGGACGTTAAACCACACATATCAATCAATCAATCAATCGAGATGACGACGCTGTCAAAGTCCAAATATCTGAAGACTACCAAATGGTATATGGTGTCTATAAATAGCTTGCTGTTAAAAGCTGGATAACGTACGCTTTGTGGTTCAGTGGTTTTGCGCAGAAAGCGGCAGAACAATAGGTCATAGGTTCAACGACAAAATATTTTCTTTTAATTATGTCAGCATACATCTTACAACGTCATATCTATAACGAAAATACGTCGTTGAAGCCGTGGTGGACTCCGGCATAAAGCACTTTCTTCTTAAAAACTCCTAGGGCAATGGGTGCAAGAAGGCTGTAATAATAGTAGTCGTTGAAATTTAACGTCCCGAAACTTCAATATGATTTTGAGAAATGCCAAAGCAGAAGGCACGAGAAACTTCAACCACCTGGGATTCTTCAACGTGCACATAAATCTAAGTACACGGGCCTTAAGCATTTTTGCCTTCATTGAAAATGCGGCCACTGTGACCGGTATTCGATACCGCGACCTGTTGGCCAGCAGCCGAGTGCCTTATAACCACTGGAACGCCATAGCGGGTGACAAGAAAGCTGTGAAAGTGCTACGAGGCTTGTTTCGATAACTGGCCTGTTTGAACGTCTGGTTTAAACACCTTAATTGGTCTGTGTGTGTTCGTGTGTTATCAACTCATTTTTTCTAGTTATTACTCTCTTTTATTTCCGCTAGCCTTTTGATCCACACCTTTGCAGTATACCAAAGCGGATACTGGTTAACCTACCTGCCTTTACTATCTTTATTATTCCGGCTACATTCCCGTTGAGTTTGTGAAAGACACTACTCATTTCCTGCCCGATATCGAATCCTACGAAAGAGGGAGACCGAAAAACCGATTGACAGCAGCACATTAGCAATTCTGCTTACACTCATTTTAGTTATTACTAACTCTCAATTTGGTGATACACACTACATCCAAATCAGTGGAACGTCGATAGGCGCACGCATTGGCCCAAATTAGCAAACCTTTTTATGGGCTACATAGAAAATACGTTTATGATGAAGCAGACGTTAAAGCCCTTCTATTGAAAGCGCTTCATTTATGACGCGTTCCTTATATGGGCACATGGCGAACAGGAACTTCTTTCATTCATAAATGATTTCAACAATGCCCACCCTTCAATATCATTTTCTCATCAGTATTCTGCGTCCAACATTAACTTCCTCTATGTGACCATTTCCGTCAACCGCACTGTATAGAAAGCCGACAGATTGACAACAATACTTGCATTTGAACAGCAGCCACGTTAAACAATGCCAGACCAGCATTCCGTATAGCCAATTGTTACGCTTCAAAAGAATCTGCTCTAATCTATCAGAATATCAAAAAAATTGTGCAACACTTAAAAACGTTTTGTTTAAAAAAAGCATTCACCGCAATTAGTTGAGGATGCGATCCAGAGCGCAGATATGTGACCCCAGGACGCTTCTTTGTACCACGAAGCCACCTACTCAGTCATCCCAGACAAACCGAGTGCTAACTCACTGTGCATCAGTCCCACGTGTATCAGCTGTACTTAACAAGCACCACAACATTCTCATGCAAAGTAAGCGCCTGAAATACATCTTTACTGAAATACCCCGAGAAGTGTACCGCCGAGCTGAAACCTTCGCGACATACTATCATCTTCATAATTACCTACCGGTATGTTGAAGATGAGATTGCCTGCCCAAACGCCATCGGATGCCATTCATGCCACAAAGCACGTTGTAAGGTATGTACCATATCTGCACTTCCGAACAGGTCGCCAGTACGTCTGCAACATTTTGTTTAAAAATGAAAGTTGACTTCGACTGTGACACCGAAAATGTAATTTATATGCTTCAATGTACGACGTGCGGCAAACAGTATATTGGACAAACAGAGTGTCACTTCCGAATACAATTCAACAATCATAAATCGCACGCGAACATGTTACTGAACCTGCCCATATAAAAAATGCGCATCTTCCTGGTCACTCGTTTAATAACCTCATGGTCAGGTTACTTGAATCTGGCTTTCGCTTTAATTATGACAGGGAAGCCCGGGAATCCTTCTCAATTCACAAGCTTGATAATATCGCGTCTGGTTTAAATGAATGCGCTTGAGAACTAAGTTGTTTGTCTCTGTAATCGACCGATTGGAAAAAAGTGTACTTAACAATTTCATTGAACTGTGAAGTTTTTGTGCCTTCCCATTTTAGTGCTTTTAGCTTTCCGATTTTACTTTTCTTACACGTGTATATGTTTAGCATTGTCATTGTATCATTTGCATCAGCGATTCTCTTGAGCTGTTCATACACAATTTTATCCATGACAATTATATATTAGTTGAGGTTAGCGTATCTTGACTGTGCTTGATATGGACATGTATATATTAACGGCAGTGTTACTATACACTTCATTCTGATGAAGCTCGGACCCCAAGCGAAACGTCAATAAAACTGCTTCGCACGGGCGTCTGTTTTAACTTTCCTGTGAACATTGCACCGGACCTACTAGCCCTTTGTTTCATATATATATATATATATATATATATATATATATATATATATATATATATATATATATATTACAAAGTCACAGCTTCGCTACAAAGGCGAGGCAATGAACGCGATAGCAACAAATGGGAAGGTCATGCGCAGAATGGCAAGAATATCGAAACGTGCCCCGCGTTTTTCACGCGTAAATGACACACGAAACCTACTAACAGGTACAGATGAACGCGAATGTCTCAGTTGTTAGTTCGCTGTGTCTGAAAAGCGCGCTCTTTTCAGAAACAGAGACTGTGAAACAACTGCAGTGACCTTTGTGCGGCCGGTAACTACAACAGACTCTTTCCTGAAAGCCCAAGGCCAGCCAAGACGTACGATCCTGCGCACAGCGAGATAAGGGCGTGCAGGTGAGCGTCACCCCCTCTTCTCCGCGGCGCAAAGTACGTGCCGCCGTGTCTTCACGATGTGGCGACGCGCGCTCACTGCGCCATTTTGCTAGTAATGCTGAAAACACAATAGTTGCCCACAAGATGCCCGTCAGCAGCGGTAAGCGTTTGGTATAGATAGCTTGCTGTTTGATCATTTTAAGTGGTGCTCCTTTATGGCTCAGTGTTTAACGTTTCGCGCTCTCTACTCAGAGGTCCCAAGTTCTATTGCGCGTGCCATAGTTTTTTCTCATTATTTTTTGTTGTTGCGTTTACATGTATACAGATACGTAGACATATACGGTGAGTGACTCCGATGCCGGCAGCAAAACCAAGCTAAGAGTATCCATATAATTGCTATTACTGTAATAATATTAATAGTACTATATTAATGTTTGAGGCTTATCGTCCCTAAACCACGATGTGAGTGAGACACCGTAGGGCTCCAGGAACTTCGGCCACCTAAGGTGATTTAACGTGAAGTTATAGGTACATTGGCCTGAAACATATGTGACTTTATTGAAAGCTCGGCTGCAGCAGTCGGGAATCGAACTTACGACCTTGTGGAATCTCATGGCGTAAGTCATCATTGCGTCGCACGATTGAAGTCTGCGCTCCGTAGGCCGCGTATTCATTGACCTTTTAAGGTGCACTACACGCCCAAAGATAGTGAATTGAAGCGCAAATGGAGCTGTCGTCCATCGAAAGTTTTTCATACTAGAATAGCAGTAAAGTAACAAAGCAAAAAACTAGGGAACTCTTTAGCAAGAATGCTAGTTTTCTCGGGGGCATTGGAAAGAGCTCGCGGAGTACGCCTTATCCTGGCTTGAGGGATTGCAGACCTCTTGGGAAGGCCTGAGAAGCCACATAGTGCTAATCAGTCCGGCAGAAAATAAGAGCCAAAGAAAAACGTTTTAAAAATAAGTGACACTATTGCATTTATTTTGAGACTTCCCGACTAAACGTGACGAACTCGACGTGGATACTGTTCGAGACAGACAGTGGGAGTTAGGGTGTTTTGCTGAAAAGTTTATTGGGCTTTAGTGATGCTTCGCACTCATCGGGACGGCGGCCCGTGCTCTCGAGAGACTTATTCGCTTAGCAAGAGAAGTAATTGCGGTCCAAGTTTGCTTTAGGCATAAAACGAAGGTAGGTGTGTGCGGTGTCCCGTGGCATACGGGATTTGGCTTCGCTCCCTGAAATTCTACGTGGATACTTGAGGAAGCCTGTTTCGTTTTTTTTGTTTTTTTTTGTTTTCTGGCTTACCTCGCAGTAAGACCTAGTTAGTGCAACCTCGACTGTAGAAAGAAATAAAATATTTGAAGGAATGGAGAGTGGGAATTCTGTTTGGAAGTGCAATTGAATGGGAAGAGCAGTCATGGTGTACAAAAAAATCCTCTGAGCAGGGAGCACAAAAGCAGCCCGCACGAAATGGTGCCCATACGCTGTAGATGGTGCCCTACACCTTTTGGAAGTGGCAGCTAGAGCGTGCGTTGCTTATAAAGCAATAATCGCTGGGGTCACAATTGTGTCATCTTGCTGCGACTACAAAAAATGTGGCGGGATTCAGGAAGGGCCATAACCACATTTCGTAGGCTACAGCGGAGTTAGTGCATTACACATGTACAAATTCACACAGAGGCCGAGGAAGGTGATACGCAGGAATAACATTCGAGTCTTCTTTGACGAAAAAAGTTTGGCTACCTGGTTCCGGTGCATCTACAGTGAACGTGAAAGGAAAAGCATAATGCGAAAAAAATGTAAGACGGGCAAAAGCATCAGGTCCCCCTGTCCCACAGTTTTTTTCCTTTAAGCCTTTCGCGTTAGAAACTCTCTCTCTCTCTCTTTCTATATCTATATATATATATATATATATATATATATATATATATATATATATTCCAGAGAAGTGTTCGAACAGCCCAGCGTAGAGAGGTCGATATCGTAAATGGCATGGCCTGCTGCGGTGCTAACAATCATAAAAACGGTGCAATCTTGCAAGTAATTTACTGTGATTGTTAAAGTTGAGTGATCTAAGAGGGTCCGTAGTTTTTTGTCATATTCTCACATCCCCACATCTCCAAGTGCCTGATATTTCAGCTCGCGCTATCTCATAGAAGCGAGAAGCAATTGAATGCGTTTGATTTATTCTTTTCCCCTTGTTCATGACGAGAGTGCTGTGAAAGCCAACGTTCAGCGTCATAAAGTGAGATCTGTGCTTGTATCTATCTCTGTACGCACCAGGCATTATGCATATCAGGGGTGTAGGAAGAAATTTGTTTATTAAGGGCACCTACTTGATTTCTTGGGGTGGGGGAGGCACCCCCTGAAATGGTCATTTTTTGCTCTGTGTGCAATAGCGAAGTATATTCTGGCGAGGGAAGGGGCCCGAGCCCAGTGTCCCACCTTTGGCTACGCCACTGATGCATATGCTCGGTATTTTAACACCTGCGTGGATTATGCGGTGTACTAATCTTTAGTGCTGATAAAAATTCAAAACTCTTGGAAGCGATTAGAATAATTGCTTCTGTTAATCGTTAAGCATGTAACGCTTGTAGTTTCCGCTGACGACAGAATTCAACTTGGAGCCGAAAGCTGGAGTCGGTATTCAGACACTCGAAAGGAGGCATCCGGGCACTCTGTCGACATTATCGAGGCTTCGTGAGGTGGCCATTAACAAAATGCCGTCGTTCGTATCTTCATATACCTCGCGGCACTTTGTTCAGTTAGCTTGACCCCAGTTAGCTAAGACATATTTTATACAAAATAAAAAACAATATCTTGGATCTTCGCTCAGGGGCACTGTCGCACTGAG
Organism: Rhipicephalus annulatus; assembly: GCA_013436015.1. Taxonomy (NCBI): domain Eukaryota; kingdom Metazoa; phylum Arthropoda; class Arachnida; order Ixodida; family Ixodidae; genus Rhipicephalus; species Rhipicephalus annulatus. The sequence goes on from WOVY01009341.1 coordinate 86,254, forward strand.
TGCTAGTTACGAAAACCTTGGAGGACACATTACCTTCGTCTTTAATTAAGAAAAGAACGCGAAAGCGCAATCGAGCCCCGTTCTCATCGCGTTGTCAAACACAAGCCTAGCTTCGCTTCTCGGTGGACATTAAAACCCTGCCACAAGGACAAAAAAAAAAGACTTTGGGCTGGCAAATTGGAGTCCTTCAGCCATTGGCGAAGTGCGCGGTACGTCATCATTCTTCCCTGTGCGAGTCGGCGAGGTACCCTCTACGCGTCCGTGAAGCAACATGTGTCTCTGCACACGTTGGTTATGGTGTTCTTGATAATTATATTTAAATATGTCTGCGTGCGTTGTACTTGGTGGCCTTACGAAAGGACCCTTCGTTGTGCGATTTACACGGCGCGATGCCCCGTGTGATCCTACTCTTTGGCACGCAATATTACGTGTGTTATTAAGACAGCTTCCACTATGCGTAACACTTATATTTTTCTAGGTGAAATTTAGAGCAGAGGCCGGTCTTTGCGGTAGAGCTTCTTCTTGCCGCGAAAAAGTTATTGTTTCGATTTCCAGTCAAACAAAAAAAATTACAGTAATTCTTTGTTTGCTCCTATTCTGAATTTTCACTCAAGGGCAACGCTAATTTTTCGCTCGCAACCCACGACGCCGACAACAAAACTCTGTGAAAGGAACACCTTAACACTGTCGCATTAACAGGCAAGCGTGTTGTCGCACGCGAACGTATTATAGCTCATACGGAGCGCGATAGCACACATAAATATAGCCTGTATATTTTGCGGCCGAGGTACATCAGCACAAACGGCAAAGATAGTGCAATAATGGTCATTTGCACGCTTTGATGAATCGTGCCATGGCAAGAGCTTAATATTTTATGTCATTTTTAAATACTGTCTCTTTAGTGCTGAATTGTGCTGACAGATTTCTCAAGCCCACTTGATTGAGTCAGCAGGTATTAAGAAAAGAATCCGACACAGCGACCCTTATATTTTTTTCGATTTTTTGAATCTAATGTAGTTATCGACAATCAATAATTTTTTTGCTGAATCTTAGTTTGAGTGCTACACAACTGTCAGCAATGTCGTCAAGAAAGGTGGATTGTTTCTGCACAAACGACACTAGCTGTCAGACTAGTAGTAAGCCAAGACATCGAGCATATCTGACCTTCAGTCTAAACCTATGGCTTGGCAGCTTTGTGTCATTATCGCTGCAGCTCATTATCGAGCTTCAATGCTTCTGCAGATCATTATCGCTGCAGGAGCATTGAAGTACTTAAAGAAAAATTCTTGTTTATTTCACTGGTAGATCGAATAAACTTCTTATAGAAAGATTTCTTTGGTAACCTACCTTTTCCGCCTGTACAAGTCGTTCTTCTCAGTTGCTGACCAGGTATCTCCCTACGATTTCTCTACGAAAGTAATGGTGGTGGGTTGTGTACCAACAAGTGGGTTAAGCTAGGTGAGTAATTCTTTCAGTCGTTAACCAATAAAGTATAGTAACATTTTCGCAGCACTGAATATTATTCGCGTACAACCGAAGGCTTCGTCAAGTTTAAGGTTTCATGTGAAAATAAGAAAGTGCACTTTATTTACTTGCTCTTAATACTCTATTCCTCCCATATTCCCAAACTGTGGCCCAAAGCCGTTCTTTGAATAAAAATTTATATTTATTTACTTCCTCCGTTGAACCAAAAGCGCCTGCTTTAGCTTGATATTGTAACACTGCTGAAATCGACTCTAAGGTCTACGGTCAACCTTCGACTTCATGCTTCTCGAAGGCGCTCTCGCCGAACTTTGTCTTTAAAAACCCCTCAGTCTGCTTCTGTTCATATGTTTACTAACAGTAAATTTTAATCTTTTACATCTCGGAACCACAATATTACTATGAGATATGCCGGAGTGGCAAGCTGCAAACATTTCGACCGACTGCGGTTTTTAAACGAGCTGCTGAATCCGAGCAAATATTCTGCCTCCATTGAGATGCAGCCGCCGCGGCCGGGGTTCGATTCCGCGACCTTAGAGGATCAGCAGTCAGGCACCATACGCATTAAACTACCGTGGCGGGTGTGTTTATATATTTGCTGCTTAATGATGTGAAAAGCAGCGTGTTTAAGAAATGGGTGGAGAGGTTTGTTTGTCAGTGTCGTGCCCGGAAGGCTACAAGACGTTGAGAGAGACAGGATACAAAAAAAAACAATTATACAAAGAATGCAGACGGGATGATGTTACATTGTTCTTATTTTCAGAATCACAAATTGAAATTCAGCAAAGTTGGGGCTGAGACTGATGCTGCGGAGCCCGCCCAGCCTAAGTGTTTTCGCGGCCACGAAATGTTTGCGGATTTCATGGAGGTTTTTCTTAGCCCGCTCCTCCTCGTGCCTTCGTTTCCACACGCGAGCATATCAACAGCTGTTGCGCCAGCGCAGCCGGCGTTGCATGCACGACCGCTAGCAGTTTACTCACTCAATCTGATTCTGGGCAACTTGCCTTTCTTTTAAACTTAGTTACATACATTCGCTTCCATCTGGACATTTGCGGCCCGTTTTCTTACTGCGGGAATTGAAAATAATTGTTTCACTGTTAGCGAAAGCGTTTTGAAGGTGCTTAACACAATCCAAAAAAAGAAATGAAGGCATTCTAAACACTATGCGTAAACGTCGTCAGCAGCAAACTCTCATGAATGTCTTGAAATCTCAGATGCTAGTTTTGAAATATTTTTGTGATGTCCCTTAGTAACACTTGCCGCTACAAAGTTTCCTCACCATTCTTTATACAATATATATGTATATATATATATATATATATATATATATATATATATAATATCTATAAAATAATGAGATCTAACAGACAATAAAGCCAAGGAATGTACAGGGGAAGTTATTAGAACAAATGGATTGTAAATAATAAGAAAGAAAAGTGGGTGAAAAAATAACCAGCCTTGAACAGGAATCGAACCTACGACCTTCGAATAACGAAGGCGTTATTATGTTCTTACATGACATGTGCGTCATGTAAGAACATGACTACATACCACGCTCATGCCGCGAGCGCGCTATGAGCGTGGTATGTAGTCATGTTCTTACATGACGCACATGTCATAATTATCATGTTTTCACCAGTCATATACTTTTGTCATCCATTCACGTCACGTAACACCAAATTCGGTATATGTGAAGCTAGCGAAACGGCCGTGAGCGCAATATGAGCGTGGCATGTAGTCATGTTTTACATGACAGGAATATCATGATTATCATGCTTGAAGGTTTCATTTACCTTTGTCGTTCATTCACGTCAAGTAATACCAAATTTGGTATATGTCAAGCTAGTGAGCAGCCGCTAGCGCATAATGAGCGTGGTTTGTAGTGATGTTCTTACATGACACGCATGTCGTTATTATCATGTTTGCATCAGTCATATGCCTTGGTGATCCATTCACGTCTCGTAATACAAAATTTAGTATATGCGAAGCTAGCTAAAAGACCACGAGCACACCAAAAGCGTGGTGTGTATTTATGATTTACATGACATGCATGCCATGACTTCCATGTTAGGGCCTGTCACTTATGTTCGCCATGCAGTTATGTCATGTTATACCATACAAGTTTTGCAATATGTTATGTGGACGAAACCACCGCAAGAGCTGTAAGACCATAACATGCAAATCATGACATCCATGACATACATATTATGATTTTCATGTTATAACTAGAAAATTATGCTCGTCACACAGTCATATCAATCAATCAATCAATCAGTTTATTATCATGTCATGAAAGGATGTTACAGGGAGTAAAAATATACAGACGAGGGTCCCAAAGTACACGACTGCAACGGGACCCTCGGTGATGATTAGAAATAATAAAAGCACAAGCAGCTGTTAGAATGGTAGAAACAAAAATATACAAAGCAGAATGAAAACAAAAAGGCATGGAATCAAAAAACAAATAATACAGCATAAAACAACACAAAGAAGATAGATCAACTATTTGACAGGTACTCTTTTAATGAGTTTTTAAATGAAATTAAAGAAACTTTCCATTTTAGCGAAGTCGGCAAATTATTCCATATGGTGATGGTACAGAAGAGAGAAGATAATTTACCATAGTTTGTACGAAACTTAGGAAGTAAAAAGTTATTATTAGCCGCAAACCTGGTTGTGTTAGTATTAACTAACATCTTAGGATGAATGAAATTAGCAGAAATTTGATTTCTTATTTGTTTATGCAGAAACATAATTAGATTACACCTGAATATATAGCTAACAGTTAATATTTCATTACATTGAAGAAGGGGAGCGGCGCTTCTGTCGCGAGAAAAGTTAAAAATAGCGCAAATAGCTCAATTTTGTAGATGTTGTACGGATGAAAGATGACACTGGTAAGTATTCCCCCATGATGCGATGCCATAAGTGATATGAGAATGAATGAATGCGAAGTAAAGTGAAAGGAGTGCTTTATGAGAAAAATATGAGTGAGCTTTGAGTAACGCGCGAATGCCGAATGCTGCCGTTTTTCTAATGTGAGCAATATGTAGAGCGAAGTTAAAGTTAGCGTCGAGGTTAACGCCAAGAAAAGTCATGTTATGCCATACCGATTTTGGTATAGATCCTATTATCGAAACGGCCAGGAGAGCTAAAAGTCATAGGCGGCTAGATAGATAGATAGATAGATAGATAGATAGATAGATAGATAGACAGACAGACAGACAGACAGACAGACAGACAGACAGACAGACAGACAGACAGACAGACAGATAGATAGATAGATAGATAGATAGATAGATAGATAGATAGATAGATAGATAGATAGATAGATAGATAGATAGATAGATAGATAGATAGATAGATAGATAGATAGATAGATAGATAGATAGATAGATAGATAGATAGATAGATAGATAGATACGGTCAATGTCACCAAAGTTCGCTAAAAAATGCTTCGCATTTAAAAAATAGCGAGAAAAATATCTACTGGAGAAGTCCAATATTGCAACAAGTCATGAATGCATATGTCGACAAAATTGATAGAAGACCGTTGACAATTTGGCCGAAACAGTGGCGTGATCTTCATGAATTTCATTGCAAGCACACTGATTGCGCTGCTGTTTCTTACCTCCGCAGAGACACCGATATTGTTTAGCGAGATGAGACGCGGCTCTCATTGGTCTCTTTTATTTCAGACGGCTAATCTTGAAAATTGGATAACGGAAGGCTTGTAACCCCTTGTTAACAGGTGCGATAAGCCGGAGCCAGTTTTTAGGAAGAGACAATAGCGAACGTGCTGAGTTTATATATTTTCCAAAAGAGATAAAACACTTCTGATTTATTCCTAGTAAAATCTTCAGTGCAGCTTCATAGTGAAACCGGCAATCTACTTTCCCTGTTCGTGCCCTCCGTTGTCCAGTGTAATAAATGCAGCGCTCCGTGTGCGGGCGATTTCTCTTTTACTCGTTTCAAACTGCTTCGCACGCTCTTTGCGCAAGAACAATTATTGTGTCTCATTGCGGGCAAACACGGCGTTCCTCCTCTTTACGAAGCATTACTGAACAGTTCGATGCACTCTTTCATCCTGGTTCACTCGATAGTGGTGCTGATAAAGCCTAAACGCAGCGGAGGTCCTTGTCCTTGCGCGGCCGCGCAGAGACCGATGCCGCGATTCGATTTTCCGCAGACCCATCGCCGCCGACGACGACGTGCTCGTCGTTATACGAGTACTTCTTCGAGTAGGCGTGGCACCACGCTTGATAGCGCTTTCCCGTTTACACCCCAGAAGACTCTGTCCCGTCCTTCGCTGTTCTTCATGAAGGAAGAGACAGTGCTACGACGCCGTTTTAGCTGGCTGTGGCCCCTGATGCTGCGAAAAAAGTTAAGTATAGCCACCAATGACGGTTTGATATCGAGGGAAGCCATGAGCCCACCCTTGGTTGTGCAATGACCCGGATTCTGGATCGCTAGTTTCGTGGTTCGCAGACCCGAGCTTGTTACGAAAGAAAATGATGAGGAATAAAAACGAGCATAAATATTACCAGCCCAAACGTTGGTTTCTGAAGTGCCAGAGAAGGAGATAAGGCTCGGCGCCGCGCTTTCAGGGTGTGTCGCGCAGGCCTAGAAAAAAAGGCAGTCGCTCGCTTTCGGCCGCGTAAGCCCTAGCCTGTTTCTCCATATCACGCACGCACTCGAGGAAAAAGAAGAAAGAATGGCAGCACAATAACTCGTATAAAATCACCGTGAAACGACACAAGCATTGCTACAGAAGTGTTTCGACCAGAGTTCGGAATTGCTTCTCGTCGAGTAGCGCTGTCATTGAACCAACCCATGTTCCGGCGATTCGCCGGCGCTGTGTCCTCCCCGTGTGCAACATCAGCCACTTTGCCGAGAGACGGCTGGCGCCGCTTCGCAGAGATGTTCGAGACTGTGCAATTTACTGCCAGGAACGAAAATAAGAACGCAAGTGGACTTAGCAATACCGGTTCTTGTGTAACGACTAGTAACGAGTAACGGCTAGCAGCGAGTAACGGCTAAGCTGCCCGGTTTGTTTTCTTAGTTTGTTTTCTTTCTACAGGTGTTTCTGTAGCACTTAAAGAAAATTCACTGTCATATATACGTACCTCGTGCATTTCTCAAGTACGTGGGAGCGTAATCAGGGTGCGAACCACCTCCTAGATACAAAAAAAGCGCCGTCGCAATATCCAGAGGAAGGAATGAAGGAAGGAAGGAAGGAGGAATAAATGAGGAAGGACAGGGAGGTTAGCCAGTTCTCAGACCGGCTGGCTACCCTGTACTGGGGAAGGGTGTAAGGGGGATAAAAGATGAGAGAAAAGAGACGTTGTAAAAAAAAGAGAGAGAAGGTCATCAGACGATCCACGACGCTGTTTACAGTCTGTCTCTAAGACCACTTGCCCGCAGAAAGCGCAACAACGCTCTCAATGCCTTGCGTGCAGAGGACGGTCTCGGCCAGTGTCCTAATACCCTTTCTTCCGACAATTGGCGATTGTCTATTCTATCTAAAGCTTTTGACAGTTCTTTTCTTGGCACGCTGAAGCGGGGACACTCGCAGAGAAGATGGGAGAAAGTCTCTGCGCAGCCACAGTTGTCACATGTCGAGCTTCTGGCCATTCCGATTCGAAACGAATAAGCATTTGTAGAGGCCACCCCAATCCACACACGGCACAAAAGTGTGTCCTCTGCTCTGGTTATTCCTGATGGAAGACAGAGCTGTAGGTGTGGCTCCAAATTATGAAGGCGGACGTTGGTGAATGCCGGTGAATTCCACTGAGCGAGTGTGAGTTCTCGTGCAAGTGATCGAAGCCTTGCAGCGGCGTCCGTTCTTGATAATGGTATAGCTACACAAGGGGCATCATCATGAGCAGTTCGTGCTGCTTCATCTGCACGGTCGTTTCCATCAATGCTGCAGTGGCCTGGTATCCATTGATACGCTATGTCATGTTGTTTCTCTATTGCCTGGTGATGGAGCAGTCGTATTTCAGCAATTAGCTGTTCGTTTGGTCCATGACTATATGGCGAGGCAATTCCCTGGAGAGCTGCTTTGGAGTCGGAGAATATTGACCATGTCTGTTGCGGTTCTTCAACTAGGAACTCCAGAGCGGCACGAATGGTGGCGAGTTCTGCCGCCGTGGATGATGTCAGATGCGAGGTCCTGAACTTTATCGTGATGAATTTCTCCGGAATTACCACTGCGCCTGTTGAACTTGTTGAAGTGACCGACCCATCCGTGTAAATGTGAATGCGTCCACTGTGTTTCTCATGCAGAAACAGTAATGTTGTTTGTTTTAGGGCTAAATTTGACAAATTTTTCTTCTTTTGCATTCCGGGGATGATTATCAGTGCTTCCAGTGGATGTAGATACCACAATGGTAACGACGGTTTTGCTGCGTGCGTGAAGTTCGTGGGAATCACCTTGCGATGTGGGGCAATAATAGAGAAGAACGCACAGCATGGCCTGGAAGTTGGAAGGGAGGCGAGATGATGCGATTGAATCTGGGTGGCATGTCTTATGTGCGTTCTTAAAGCATCGACACGAATGTAGGTTGTGATAGGGTGTTCATGAGCGATTGCGACAGTCGCTGCTGAGGATGCGCATCTCGGCAGCCCGAGGCATATTCTCAGTGCTTGAGCTTGTAATGACTGGAGGACGTGTACGTTTGTTACGCGGGCCTTGCCAAGCACAGGTAGGCTGTAGCGCATGAAGCCAAGAAAAAGTGCAGCATACAGTTGAAGCATGGCTCGTACCGATGCACCCCATGATTTTCCCGCAAGAAACCTTAGGACGTGGGTGATCATGATCAGTTTCTTCTTCATGTAAGCGATATGAGGGCTCCAAGACAAATCACGATCTATTATTACTCCCAGGAAGCGGTGAGTTTTGATAGCTGATTGTGTGTCCATTAATTCTGATGCGGTATGGCGTCATTGTCTTGCGCGTAAACGCAACTAGTGAGCATTTCTCATATGACAGCTCTAGTCCTCGTCCTTGAAGGTAGTTTGACGTCAGTGTAGCCGCTGTCTGAAGCCTGGCTCGTACGTGTAGACGCGTGACCCCTGATGCCCAGATGCAGATGTCGTACGCGTATATCGAAAGATGTACGGAGTGTGGCAGGACGTCAATGAGGCCGATGAGCGCAAGGTTGAAAAGTATGGGGCTTAGGACCCCACCTTGAGGTACGCCGCGATAAGTATGATGTTGCCTTGTTGCGCCATCTTCTGTCTGAACGAAGAAGGTTCTGTCCTTCAAATAGCTGTAGATCCATTGGTAAACGCGGCCGGCCAATCCAATGCTGCCCAAGGCGTCCAGGATGGTTTCATGCAATACATTGTCGTATGCAGCCTTATTATCCAAGAAAAGTGCCGCTGATAATCTCTTTAGGCTCTTCTGCTGTTGTACAGACGTGACAAGATCAACAACATTGTCTATGGAAGACCGTCCACGTCGAAAGCCGGTCAAAGCATCGGGGTATATATTGTTATGTTCAAAGTACCACTCCAGGCGAGTCAGCACCATTCTCTCCATCACCTTTCCAAAACAGCTGGCAAGCGCGATGGGGCGATAGGAGGCCATGTCCAGAGGCGATTTGCCTGGTTTGAGCAGGGGCACAAGGCGGCTGCACTTCCACGAAGGAGGAACCGAACCGCTGCTCCACGAGTCATTGTATACAGCTAGAAGGGCACGCCGAGCTGTTCGTCCTAGGTTAGCAAGGGCCATGTAAGTGACGCCATCGGATCCAGGCAATGACGAGTGCTTGCATGCTGCCAATGCTGCCTGAAGCTCCTCTAGAGAAAACATATTGTCCATCCGCGTGTCTCTGGACACCGGCGCGTTTCGTAGGTTACTCATGTTGATCCCGGACCCCTTGTTTGCAACCCTTGCACAGAAGTCTTCCGCTACATCGATTTCACGCCGGCCTTGGTGGAGAGCAAGGCATTTGAATGGACGATTCTGTTGTGGCAATGTTCGTAGGCCGCGGATTATTCTCCATATTTGCGAAAGAGGTTTGTGGGGATCGAGCGACTCGCATAGTGACTTCCATCGTTGCGACTGTAGTGCATTGATTCGACGTTCAATCTTCTTTTGTAGACGTCTCGCTTCCCTCAAGTCGTAGATGGATTTCGTGCGCCTATAACGTCGTTCGGCGCGACGACGGATTGCGCGAAGTCGCTCCTACTCCACCTCATATTTGCAAAAATCTGGCAAAGGTCCACAATTAAACGTTGCCTCTTGAATAGCGGCCTTCATTATACCTTCTAGGCTTTCAAGAGAACCTTCTTGGTTTCTGTCGCATTGCTTCTCTGTGGATGATCTGTACTTTGACCAGTCTATCCGTGAAGTGGGCGCGATTTGCGACTTGCTTAGCCCCTTATTTTTTATATAGGTGGGGATGTGGTCACTGCCATGCGTTTTATTGTCCGCAAACCACTGCACCTTGGTGTTAAGCTACTTGACACAAAAGTTAGGTCGAGACAGCTACAACATGTCAGACCCCGTAAAAACGTGGGAGCGCCGTCATTTAAACAATATAGTTGGTGGTCAGATGCAAAGGAGGACACATCTCTTCCCCGACGGTCCATCTTCTGGCTTCCCCACAGGGGGTGATGAGCGTTAAAATCACCGGTAATAATCCATGGCCCAGGTGTCGCTGATATAATGGCGCTTAATCTTGCTGTGTCGAAGCGGCCTGAAGGCGAAATATATACTGCCACTAGCGTGAAGTTCACGTTCTTACGCTTAACTGTCAGGCACACGTATTGGTTGCTGTCGTCCGGTGTTACTGGATGCTCAATATATGCGAGTTCGCACCTGATGTAAACAATGACCTTACTGGTTTCGTTACGGGTTGCAGATCTGAAAGCCTCGTATTTAGAAAGTCTTATAGCATTGTGAAGACGTGGTTCACAAATTACGATAATTGGAAACTGATTCTTGAAAACATATGGTCGAAAATCCGAAATGCGGGGTTTAAGACCTCAGGCATTCCATTGGAAAATTGATGCATTTTTCACTTGTTTACGGAAGGGCTGCAGGGAAAGAGCCATGGTGCTTCTGTAGATTTGATAGCACCGGATTCAAAGCGTCCAATATTTGAAGAGCGCTGTGGGCTGCCGGAGTCTGGATATTATCCAGGAGTACTCGAATTGTCTTCATGAGGGTCTTAATCACGTCTATTTTTTCGTTATCTTGACTGTCATGACTTACTCGCTCTGAAGTAGCTTTCAGTGGGCGATGCTGCCGTGCTGCTGGTGGTGTTACTGACGGCAGCGCTGGCCACGCGTCAGGGTCAATGTTTCTTGCGTCTTTCTGAGGATGCTTGTTGTTGGCACTTGATGCTTGTGGTGGTGAGTGCGTGATATGGGGTAGCGGTGTATCCCTGGCCTTGACAGAGGATGTCCTAGGAGTTTTCTTATGGCGCGAACGCCGACGTCGCACTTTGGCAGCAGCCTCCCTGTGGGTAGAACCGTCTCTGGCCATCTGCCTCAGCACTTGCATTTCCTTCTTCACATTTGGGCACTGCTTTGATGACGCCTCGTGAGGACCTTGGCAATTGCCGCATTTGCGATGTTCTGCCTGGCAGGCTTCCGTGTTGTGCGACTCCGAACATCGGGAGCACACAGCAGAACTTGTACAAACAGCACTCACATGTCCTATTTTACAGCACTTCCGACACTGAAGAGGTTTCGGCACGAACGGCCGTACTGTGTGTCGAAAATGACCAACTCTTACTTGAGTTGGGAGGCTGTCACCCTTAAAACTAGTTTCACGCATCGTGAGTTCCGAGACGGCGGGCTTGCAAGATTATAGTAGCTTCCGTCACTCGTTTGATTAGAGTTAAAATCAATATCGCTGTTAGAGGTGTCAACGTCGTAGATAACGCCTGCCCTAGAGTTCTTGCCATCTGGTATGAAAGAACGAACGTTGATGTTCCCGAGCACATTCACCTTGGTCAATACGTCGAGAGCAGTACGTTGCGTAACGTCTATCGCCAGAACGTTCTTGCGGCCATTGATTCTCACGTCTGTTATTTGTCCCGGAACGAGCGCCTCAAGTGACATAGACGTGACCTGGCGATTAAGTCGGTTCATGCTGTCAGCGGCATTCAGAGAGACAAACAAAATAGTGTGAACCGGTGGCTCTTGAATATTCGTGGTGGCCTTACTTTGGGAAGGAGATGTCGTAAGCAGCCTCCTCTTCGCCTTGTGTCTTGCCATGGGCACAGAGTCACTTTCATCGGAGCTCTCATCACTGGCCGTAGAGTACATGAGCGTGTCCTCCCTGTCAAAGTCACTTGGGTGGCCGGAGCGCTTTCTTAGTGTGGCCACAGACGAAGCGGGACGTATGGGTGGAGGCCCTGGTGATTCTACGTCCATTTCCGCAGGCAGAAGAGCGGCGTCTTCCACTAGCACCAAAGAAAACGAGAAAAAAATAACAGAGACTGAAACCAGCGTTCCACTCAGGAAAAACTTTGTCTTCTTCCCCGCAATATCCAGAGACTGCTCCTCTGCTAAATGATGGTGGTTTGTATTTTATTTGTATTGCTTGCCGCGTAAATTTCAAACCATCAGCTCAAATATTCGCTGAAATATTTTGTGGGGTGATATTGTGAGCCGAATCAAATACTCAGCGTGTTTTGTTTTATTTTGGTAAAGCGTTTATCTGGAGGGGGACGCTTATATCGCGCATATACTGTTTACCTGTGCATGCATATTTTAGCACATGATCGGCTGAGCCAATGCTTTTGTTAATATTGAACGCTTGTAGATCGGGCTGGAATCATGCGTTATGCCCACAACTCAACCTCTTCTCTCTCTCACTCTCTCTCTCTCTCTGTTATATATATATATATATATATATATATATATATCTTTATATATATTGAGATCTAACAGATAATAATTCCAAGGGAGTTATAGGGGAAGTTATTAGGCTAATTGTAATAAAAATAAGAAGAAAGAAAAGTGGGTGAAAAGGTAACTTGCCGTGGGCAGGATCCGAACCGGCGACCTTCGAATAATGCGTTCGATGCTCTACCACTGAGCTACTACGACAGCTATCCCCCAGCCACATTATTGGGTATCGATGTTAATTTAAAAGTGGGAGTGTCAGTCAGTGCCACTAGTAGTCATGGCGGCGAGTGTGGCACACTCTTTATGAGCCTGTTTGGCGTCACGTAGCACGTGAACTTATTACTAACTAGCAGCTGACCAATAGTCCCCCGTATACAACCCAAAGGCACCAAGTCTGCCTGTACGAGACCCTCGTTAATGAATAAGGGAAACAAGTGTATACTTAAGGGCTCCTTTTTCGTGCTTTACACAATATTAATGAGATCTAACAGACAATATTGCCAAGGAAGGTATAGGGGAAGTTATTAGGTCACTTTTAATGTAAATGAGACGAAAGAAAAGTGGGTGAAAAGATAACTTGCCGTGAGCAGGATCCGAACCTGCGAGCTTCGAATTAGGTGTACACTTGTTTCCCTTATTCATTAACGAGGGTCTCATACTAGCAGACTTGGTGCCTTTAGGTTGTATAAGGGGGACTATTGGCCAGCTGCGAGTTAGTAATAAGTTCACGTGCTACGTGACGTCAAACAGTCAACAGGCTTATAAAGAGTGTGCCACACTCGCCGCCATGGCTACTAGAGGCGCTGACTGACACTCCCACATTTAAATTGACATAGATACCCAATAAGTGGCTGGGGGGATAGCTGTCGTGGTAGCTCAGTGGCAGAGCATCTAACGCGTTATTTGAAGGTCGCAGGTTTGGGTCCTGCCAACGGCAAGTTATCTTTTCACCCACTTTTCTTTCTTCTCATTTACATTACAATTGGCCTAATAACTTTCCCTATACCTTCCTTGGCATTATTGTCTGTTAGATCTCATTAATATTGTGTAAAACACGAAAAACGAGCCCTTAAGTATACACTTGTTTCCCATATATATATATATATATATATATATATATATATATATATATATATATTGTCACGAGCAAAACAAGGCCTGCAGCCAGGAGTTCCCTTGAACCAGAGGATGTTCTCTTCTTCTTCGCGTCCCAAAAACGCGTATGAGCCACAGTACCTCGTCCATCAATGGTGGCATTACCCCCTTTCCCAATAAGCATCGTCTCGATGCTGTACATGAAGGCAGAAAAAGAAAAGAAAATTTGATGAAAATTAGCATGCGAGCAAAGTGAATGGCGTAAGGCGGAATAACGTTGTGGGGACAAAAGTTACATGAGAAATAAGACAAATAAGAAAATTGTAAGGAAAAGACAAAACAAAAAGAAAGACGCGAAGTTACCAATAAAGTCAGTCACTTGCTGGCGATTCACAGCGCGAAAAGTCTGGTTTGAGACGTGAAACGTGAATGACTTAAGTTTGCGGGGTGAAACGGGAACGTCTCGAATTGCTTTGTGGAAGAACCTCGTAAGTGACGTCGCTGAGACGTCGCACAACCTTGTAAGGGCCGAAGTAGCGGCGAAGAAGCGTTTCTGAACGTCAACGCTGTCGTATAGGGGTCCACACCCAGACTTAATCACCTCGCTTAAAAATAACATCACATGGGACGTTAAACCCCACAAATCAATCAATAAAAATAACATCACGGTGGCGAAGATTGTAGCGCCGCGCGTCTGTGGTTTGGTCACGTTGAATACGGTGACGAGCAAGTTGACGGGCCTCTTCTGCGCATTGCGCGAATTTGGCGGCATCCGTATGGTATATTCCGAAGTTGTCGGGCAGAAGCATGGCGTTGAGCATCGTCGTGACGTCGCGACCGTGGACTAAGCGAAAAGGTGTGAAACCGGTACTTTCTTGAACAGCAGTGCAATACGCAAAAGTTACGTAGGGAAGTATGGCGTCCCAGTTCTTGTGGTCGATGTCCACATACATTGACAGCATGTCTGCAATTGTCTTATTGAGTCGTTCAGTCAGCCCATTTGCTTGCGGGTGGTAAGTCGTTGTTTTACGATGTTCCGGCCCACTTAATCGCAAGACTTCCTGCAGCATCTCTGCGGTGAAAGCTGTCCCACGATCAGTTATGACAATAGCTGGAGCACCGTGACGTAAGACAATGCTGTTAACGAAAAATTGGGCGACATCTGCTGCAGTGGCTTTTGGAAGTGTCTTGGTTTCACAGTAGCGTGTTAAGTAGTCTGTAGCGACGACAATCCACCGGTTTGCAGACGAAGACATGGGGAATGACCCCATCAAGTCCACGCCAATCTGATGAAAGGGCGCCTTTGGTGGGCCAATTGGGTGCAGTAGTCGCACTGGTCGTAAAGGTGGAATCTTACGTCGCTGACAGTCGCGACATGTGCGAACGTAGTGCTTCACAGTCTTCGCGAGACGTGGCCAGTAGTAGGAGCGTTGAATCTGTTGCAGCGTGCGCGTATAGCCGAGGTGTCCGGATGATGGCTCATCATGACACACCCGTAAAATGTCACCACGAAGCGTAGTTGGCACAACAAGCAGATACATAGCTTTTGTAGGATGAAAGTTCTTTTTATAAAGCACTCTATCACGGAAACAAAAGGAGGATAGTGAGCGTGCAAAGCTTCGAGGAAGGTGGGAATTGCGTCCTTCCAGGTATTCAATGAGCAGGATGAGCTCCGAGTCGTGACGCTGTTGCTCAGCTAAGTTGGTTGCTGATACGGCAGAAAGAAAAGTGTCGTCGTCTTCAAGGTCAGTGTTGGCATTTTCGACCGGTGCACGTGAGAGACAGTCGGCGTCGGTGTGTTTCCGCCCAGATTTGTGGACGATGGTGAGATCTAAATCTTGTAGCCGAAGGCTCCATCGTGCTAGACGACCTGAGGGATCTTTGATATTCGCGAGCCAACAAAGGGAACGGTGGTCGCTAACTACCCTGAATTGGCGGCCATACAAGTATGGGCAGAACTTTGTTATGGCCAGACAACAGCGAGGCATTCCTTTTCGGTTGCAGAATAGTTTTTCTCCGCTGAGCAGACGTTCTGCTCTCATAAGCGATCACGCGCTCTACGCCATTATGCCACTGAACTAATACGGCTCCTAGTCCAACGTTGCTGGCGTCAGTGTGTAATTCCGTGTCCGTGCTTTCGTCAAAATGACCTCGTACAGGCGGAGCCTGGAAGAGGTTTCGGAGGGTGTCGAACGCATGGCACTGATCGGGACCCCAAACAAACGAGACACCGTCTTTTGTAAGCTTGTTGAGAGGTTCAGCAATCTTCGAGAAGTTTTTGACAAAGCGCCTGTAGAACGCACAGAGCCCCAGAAATCGGCGTAGGTCGCGCTTATTTGTGGGCACGGGAAAGGCGGCAACGGCGCGGGTTTTCTCGGGATCTGGGCGGATGCCGGCATGGCTCACAACGTGACCAAGGAACTTCAGTTCTTCATATCCAAATTGACATTTGTCGGGTTTGAGAGACAACCTTGCTGTTCTGATTGCCTGAAGAACTGCATGAAGGCGTTGGACATGTTGTTGAAACGTGTCTGCAAAGACCACGACGTCATCAAGGTAAACAAGACATGATTGCCATTTGAGCCCCGTGAGAACCGTATCCATCATTCTTTGAAAAGTAGCTGGCGCTGAGCATAGACCGAAACGCAACACTTTAAACTCGTACAGACCGTCAGGAGTAATAAACGGTGCCTTTTCGCGGTCGCGCTCGTCCACTGCGATTTGCCAGTAGCCACTACGCGAATCCATGGAGGAAAAATATTTAGCGTTGCGTATACGGTCCAACGAGTCATCTATCCGGGGTAGAGGATAAACGTCCTTTTTGGTGACCTTGTTCAGTTCACGGTAATCAACGCAAAACGCAACGTACCGTCCTTCTTATTTACTAGCACAACTGGCGAAGCCTAGGGACTGGTCGATGGCTGAATGACTTCGTCCTGAAGCATCTGCTGGACTTGGGCACGTATAGCATCTTGCTCTGTTTGCGACACCCTATAGGCATGTTGCCTTAAGGGTCTCTCAGGGGGTTCCGTGATGATACGATGTTGAGGGAGTGGTGTCTGTTTAACCTTTGACGTAGTGGCAAAGCAGTCTTGAAATGAGCCGAGTATACGCAAAAGGCTTTCTCGTTGAGCCGAAGGTAGTCTCTCGTTCACGTCGAGAGTGCTCACGAAGGCCTCGTCAGGGTGGCCATTCGATGAAAATGAAGCTAACGTAGACGGACCATCGGCATAGGCAAGTTTTTCACAATATGCAATGGCAGTGTGTCTCGTTAGGTGGCGATATTCGTCGCTGAAGCTCGTGACCAGCAGGTGAGCTTGCCTATTTCTAGGCTGAATGATTCATCAGGTAACACAGATTTGCCGAGAAATAAGGAGAGACAAATTGGCCTCTGCAATTACCGCGTCCGACACGTCCTGTCCCAATTCTACTTTACCAAAGAGGCTGCTTCGAGGTGGGAGAGTCAGAGAATCGTCGGTAACACGAAGCACACTTTTCCGGAATTGCGTACTGTCAGTTGCAGCGCAAAAAGGATCCTCGAACGACACAAGTAATTCACGGAGGTCGATGACGGCGCCGTATTCACGAAGGAAGTCCATTCCTAGAATGACTGGCCGAGAGCACACGCGCAATACGAGGAAAGAGCCCGCAAATGTCGACGTACGCATTCGAATGCGTGCCGTGCACATACCAGTAGGCGTCACCAGATGGCCACCTGCCGTGCGCGACTGGGTCCTTGCCATGGCGTGGTAACCTTCCTCAGTTCAGATGCCAGTGTGGCGCTCATTATGGAATAGTCGGCACCGGTGTCGACGAGGGCGTTAACAGCATGATTGTCGACGAAGACGGAAATTTCGGCAGAAACAATCTTTTTGCTGTCGGAGAACACTGCGAAACCGGAATTGTCCTCGTCCGGTCGTTGCGTCGAAGGAGGGTCTTTTACAGTACTCCGGGCCGTGACTTCACCCTAAGAAGTCGCCGTTCCTAGTTTCCCCTGCGGGGACTTGGTGACTGGCTTCTGAAAGGAGCGGAGATGATGAGGGCAAACTGGGTGATGTAGACCGGCGAGGTGATGGTGATCTCGACTGGTGGTGCCGAATATTCGAATGAGTACGTTGGCCCGTGAGATGGGCTTCAATTTCGCGGGGGCGCTCACCGTAGCGTGGGCATCGAGGATCAGGGTGGAAGCCGCGGAAACCTAGTTGCCGGTATTGACAGTTCCGGTATACGTGACCCGCTTCGCCACAGTGATAGCAGAGCGGACGGTTATCCGAGGTGCGCCACGTGCTTGCCTTGCTACCACTTTGTCTCGAGATAGACGGCGGATAGGTGGGTGGGCTCGAAGCAGTGTCGTGGAATGGCTGCATAGCCTGGTACCTTGGCCGCATAGCAGTATCTGTAGCCAGTGGCGCAGGGGATCGCAATGCCGCTGCGTATGTCAGGACTGGGGCCTCGGGAATCGGTGGTGCGATTGGGGCCAGGGGTGTGACGGCCTGCCGGACTTCTTGTCTGATTACATCCGCGAGGGCTGACACAGGTGGATGGGATCCCACTGCTTGAAGCTGTCGCAATTTGTCCCGAAAGTTACTTCGAATGAAGTCTGCGTGGGCCTGTGTCTCACTGTCAGAGCCGATAGAGCATGTGGTGGCCGGGATCTGGCGTTCGTATTGTGACGACCGCTGATGTAGCGTACGTTCCATCTTAGCTGCCTCACTGATGAACTGGGCGACTGTCGTCGGTGGATTGCGCACGAGCCCAGCGAAAAGCTGTTCTTTTACTCCGCGCATCAAATGCCGCACCTTCTTTTCCTCAGCCATGGCAGGGTCCGCGCGCTTGAAGAGCCGAAGCATGTCCTCGACAAACATGAATACACGTTCCTTCAGCCGTTGGTTTCTCCAGGATATGGCTTGTTCAACCCTCTCCTTCCTCTCGGTGTTGCAATAGGCGTCACGGAGCTGTCGGCTAAACTCTTGCCATGTTGCAAAGGAGCCCTCGTGGTTCTTGTACCATGTCTTCGCAGAGTACTCCAAGTAGAAGCAAACTCGGCGCAGCTAGCGAACATCGCCCCATTCGTTGATACTGGCAACCCGATCAAAGTGGTCTAGCCAGTCATCAACATCCTCGAAGATGTCTTCGTAGAACGACTTTGGTGTCTGTGGCACGTGAAAAACATGGGCGAGAAGAGAACCATGGGCATCGCTGGTTTGGACCGCCTGGCTTGTCATCGCAGTTGCCATCTTTCTGGATGTCGATGCCAAGGGACCAAATTCAGGGGGTAACCCACGCAAGCGGCGGCTGATTCTTGCTCTGGGAGATGTAGCTGTCTCCACGATGGCCGACACAGCCGAAGTACACGTACCCAGCACCTTCACCAGTAATGTCACGAGCAAAACAAGGCCTGCAGCCAGGAGTTCCCTTGCCCTTGAACCAGCGCAACGGGGATGTTCTCTTCTTCTTCGCGTCCGAAAAACGCGTATGCGCCGCAGTGGCTCGTTCATCAATGGTGGCAATATATATATATATATATATATATATATATATATATAAGCACTTCAAAAACATCTTCCAGCTCACATTGGAAGTCTCGAGAATTGGTGCCGGAGGCCTTTCCGTAATTCAGCATTGATTGATTCGTAATGTTTACCGTCCCAAAACCACCATATTATTATGTGAGACGCCGTAGTGGAGGGCTCCGGAAATTTCGACCACCTGGGCTTCTTTAACGTGCACCCAACTCTGAGCGCACCGGCTTCTGTAATTTAGGAACAGCTGGTAATATATATATATATATATATATATTCATTGGGAAAGTTCAGTGGATCTGGTACGTATAAAAAAAGAAGCTGGTACACGTACGAGAAGGCAAACAGTTCCTTTATCGATTTACGTTTCGGCCGTGGCACAACCTTTGTCAGAGTATAAAAGTGAACAAGGCATATGCCGCTTTTAAGGGCCACTGATATCTCAAAAACACATTAAAAGTTCTAAAACAAACATCGGTGACAATTCATTTAGATTCAGTTTGGCGTTTTAAAAGTCCTCAAACTGCCACTTCATCACTTTGTTTAGGCCTGAAAGGAATTAGAAAAAAAAGGCACAGTTTCCACGCAAGGGCGAAGCAATGAATGCGACAGCAACAACTTGTCATGTCACGCTCAGAACGGCAAGCAGATCGAACCGTTCAGCGCGCTCTTCCACGCACAAATGACGCACGACAACACACACATAGAACAAGAGCAAACTAACAACGTTTACCGCTCGACACGTAACGCGCTGTTCAAACAATGACGACGCACCAAACGTTATCTCAGGTACAGATGAGTGCAAACCAACAAGTGTCCCAGTTGTTATACCTCGTTGTGTATGAAAAAGAGCGATTTTTTTTCGCAAACGGGGCCTGTGCGGAGACCGAAGTGACCTTTGTGGGCCCGGCAACTAACGCAATCGTTCCAGTTAAAGCCGAAGGTATGTACATGATTTTCCCCACCAAAGAATAAGCCGGCACACACAAGCATATCGTCTAACATACGAGCAACCCGAAAGCCAGGAGACAAATCCCCCCTTGTTTATGCGAAATGCGCTTCTTGTTGGTTTTCTCCCACATCGGGTTCGCACAAAACAAAGAAACGTGAGCCACTGACGCTTAGTCGATGTCGAGCTTAGGACATTTGGTGCATATCAGAGAAACGCATACAGGATTGCACGTGGGGACGAACGGCAGACAAGAGCGCAGGGCACACCGCGGAAGGTGCACTTTCAACGCGCGACCGTGTCGCTCTGCGAAGATTCGAAGAAGACAAAAGAGCAGACAGTTCGAAGTAATTCAGCGCAGCCGGTTATGGTATACCAAGCAGCCTCCGTATGCTTGGACATTTCATGTTGCAGCAAACAGCCCAATACATAGAGCGATAACACCTTACGCAAAAAACAAACGCCCGCAAAAAATAAAAGAAAGAAAAATGGAGCACTTGCCTGGAACATTTTTGATGACAAGATCGCTGACCGCCAACAATGGCGCCCAATACGCCGCCTTAGCATGGCAGAGACTCGACGTATCCATTTTTGTGGGCGTACAGCCACTTCTTCCGAGAAGATGCCTGGCTCACACAATGTGCGGATGACATATTTGACCCCCAACGCGCCCAAAAGCAATCACACTTATAAGTCAACAAATCGCCACGCGCGACCAAGAACCACAAAATATTGCACGACGTCTAACCGCCGTGGTCGGCGAGTCCAATAGTGTCAATGGCTCTGCTTCCGGCTTCTTAAATGCTAGCGCACCTCGTGACAAAATACGTGGGATATTGACGTCATTTTCTTCTCTTTTACGGAATGAGCACAGGAAAAGAAACTTGGAGTGCTCAATTACGGTCTTCCCTGCCGTTTCATTAAAAACGCTGCACAATAGTGTTCCATACGTCCACTTCCACCATTTTTCGAGAAAGAGATTACAGACTGTCTTTTTTACGGTCATTTTTGAGGTTTGGGCTTGAACATTGTTTACAGTATTATATCATATAATCTAGTTAGAAATAAACTAACGGGCAAATAAAAAAGACGTTTACCTCACTATATATTCCTCGGCTCTAAAAACACACACACAAAGAAGTTAAAGAGGTACAAACACTCATAGTTTACGTTAAGCTCAAGCTATATCTTGTTTCTGTCACAATTTTCATGTGGTAATTGGGTGAGATTTTTCGGGCATAGTGTAAAGAACAATGAACCAACAACCTTTGCGTATAGGTTTTCAAGAACGCAGAATTGCACACTTTAAATTAACGCTATTATTCAATCCTTCGCACAAAATTACGTTTGTTTATCGAGCTTTGCATCTGCTTAGGTGGCATTTCTCGTTAATTTATTATGCGGCTAAAACTTAGTGTAACCTTAACAAAAGTTTCATTCTGTCAAAAAAATCTTTTTCTAAATTATTATTTTAACTTCGGGATAATGGAGGTTAAAAACCACCGCAAGTGTGTTCAGTTGAGTTATCTGTGAGGCCGATGAATATTTTTTAAACCGCTTTAATATGAAGCGTCGCTGGTACGCCATGCGAATGTGGTGCTTTAGGAAAATGCAATGACCTATGCCTTCTCGAGTGTGATAACTGCTACTGCGAGGTAGCGTAATACGTTGCGTTACTCAGCCGCAAGGGCTCATTGCGCGCCAATCTAACAGCCCCTACGCGCGCCACTAGCCATGTTAACTTCCCGCCACCTGTAAAGATTCACCATGCACAAAAAAGACAGTGCTTGGGGTTAAGCATGTACATGTCCGATTAAATAGTAGAGCTCTGAAATCATTCATGTTGTGTCATTCTCTGACGTCATTTGACAATGAATCCGCAATTTTTACCCCTTTCTTATAGACTACCGAACGTCTAAAGGTCTATAGATCCTTTGCATTTGCACTCATCTACATTTGTTATACGCAGTTTTCGCTCAATATTCAAAAGAAAAAAAAAGGCGCGCACTCGCTTCAAAGAGGGCCTTTGGTCAAACGTGAAGATAAATCTTCTTTATTTTTGCGATCAATTGCTGACCGAACGCGGCATTCTTCCTACTGCACTGAAAAATCTAGAAAATCCTTTTTGGAAGATCCTCCGATCGTGGCTTCTGCGACGCGAGCGTAGATATTGTTTTTTTTTTAAATCTATGTGGTTAAGTGATCGCTTGTAGGCGTATAATGGACTGGCGCAATGCACCCGCATTGATGTTTCTTCCCACTTCTTTTTTTCTTTCTTTCTTTTTCCTTTCTTTCTTTCTTTCAGTTCCTTCATTCCATCCTGCAAGAGTTGTAGCGAACCGAAAGCGCGGCTCATTGGCGTCCCGGCCTTTCATTATTTTTCTCCGTCCTCCTTTTTGATCGAATGCCAGCTTAGAGAACTCACATCACGACTGGGCAATTAATCAATAAGCAAGAGTCACTGTCGACTTGACGGTACTTGTATTTATTATTTATGGTAATTTTATTTTACCCTGAAGGTACAAGGTACATTGCAGAGGGGAGGAGCTATAATATATGCATGTATAATAAGCAAAAAATAATATTGAACTTGACAAGCGTTACAGAATGTATAACCTAAAACGCACATAAGTACAATACTACACACAGTAAATGTACTAGGAGATTTGCAGTAGTACAACAAAAGGAAAATTTCACAAAAGCTAAATGTAGGTATTTCATTAGGTAACAAGGCACTTTTAAAATGTGTGGGGTCTTGAATGCTCTTCATAAAACCAAGCTGGTTCCATTCCCTAGCAGGCTTGGCCAAAAAATGGCAGCATATCCACGGAGTGATTGATGAAGAGTGGGGCGAAGCATCCGTCCGTTCATTCGTTTTTGCTTCCGTCCGTCCATGCGTGCGTGTGTGTGGCCGCCCGTGCATCCATCCGCCCGTCCATGCATGCGTCTGTTCGTGCGTCCGCACGTCCATCTGTGCGTTCGTCCCTGCGTTCGTTCATGCATCCGCTCCTGCGTCCGTCCATGCGTCCACCCGTCCGTGCACCTATCCGTGCGTCCGTCCATGCATCTATCTGTGAGTCCATTCGTACACCTATTCAACACTCCTAGTACCACCCTCTCGCATCTTTTCATCATATATTCCTCATATAGAAGAATCGCCATCCAGCGGACATTCCAAGGACTGATCGAGAGGAGGCACACGCACACTTTCTTACGGCTTGCGCTTCGTGTCGACTTCCCACCTTTAACCACCTCGAGTTGATGGTATATACTAGTTCACTGTATTCATGACACTGCGGCCCAACGCTCGCTAAACCTTTCTAAAACCAAAGAGGTTACGCCCAGCGAGTAAAACGTAGCAACCCTTTCTTGTCAAATAGTGCTCAATGTATATGTCAATAAGTGCTAAGGGGGAATGAGAGACAGGATAATTCGGCTTTAGTTAACACGCACTCTGCGAACCTTTTATTGTTCAAGAACGCACAGAAGAAATCTCCCTACGGCACCACCTTGGAGGTCAAAATGTAGGACTGATTACACACTACAACTATGACTACGAGGGACGAACGGGAGCCGCTGTAAGGAGCTTCGACCCTAAAATGCGAATGAATGGGCGATTGTGTTAGTTTTGGGCATCTGCACCTTCTGACGATAGTAGAGACACGCTAATATGAAAGATGGTACTTGTATCAACAGTGAAAACATGTGTGGGTTATGATAGTACACTTTATGATAAAGACATAGACGAGAATGTTTCCTGCGAACAGCAAGTAAAGGAAGTTGTAATGATGTTTTCATGGTGGTTACGCTGGATGTTCTATAGAAATTAGATAAGATGAAACGTGCAGCACGGTTTTGTATAGTCTCTATGCGTTGTGTTAATGTAATAAGGTGGAGGTCTCGCAACGCTGACGCGTACTCGAGCTGTCGGCTAAAGTATGTGCTGTATAGGAGTAGGTTGGAACCGGATGGTAATGGTGAAAGCTTCTGCGAAGGTAACCTAGAGTAGAGTTGGCTTTAGTTGTGATGATTTCAGTGTGTTCATGGTTTGGTTGGTTGGTTTGTGGGTTTTAACGTCCCAAAACCACCATATGATTATGAGAGACGCCGCAGTGGAGGGCTCCAAAAATTTCGACCACCTGGGGTTCTATGACGTGCACCCAAATCTGAGTAGACGGGCCTACAACATTTCCGCCTCCATTGGAAATGCAGCCGTCACAGTCAGGATCCTATCCCGCGGCCTGCGGCTCAGCAGCCGAGTACCTTAGCTACTAGACCACGGCAGCGGGGCTATTTAATTACAGCAGGGTAGATGTTAAGTATTTGTAGTTTATGTAAGAGTAGGCAGTGGTTTACTTTGTCAATTGCCTCAGCAAAATCAAAGAACACACAGTCAGTAAGAAAGTCAGAGTCAACATTAATATGCAAATTGTTAGTAAACAGTAGAAGCTGAGTAATACGCAAAAATGTTTTGTGAAAGCCATGTTGAAACGAAGTGAAAAAATGTTATCCTTAAGAAGACGGGCATGGCGTGAGTATATGATATGTTCCATTCTTTTGCATGATACTGATGTAGTAATATTGGTCTATAATTACGCGTGTTCGACGTATCACCGGACTTATAAATGCGAATGACTTTTTCAGACTTCAAATTCACTTGTTGTGACCCCCTATTAAGCGACTGGGTGAAAATGCGTTGTAATATGGCAGAAAAGTATGACTTTCTCTTCTTAACAACAACAACAGCTACGTCACAGAAATTGTGAACATATTGCACGTTGTGTAAATTGATGTGAGCGAAAATGTCACGACGACGACGCTGCAGCGCAAAACGCCGTATTGCCAAACAATACATCACTTACAAACGCGTCTTCTATCCACCATGATAAAGCTGGCAAAGCTAACGGAACTGGTCATTAGTATTGGCACCTGTTGAATCACAATGCACTGCAGATGTGTCTGGCCTTGTAAAATCGCAACGTCTTACTGAGCTATGACACGTGACCTCAGTGATGCATTGTTTTCCATTCGCACGACGTTCGGAAACACGTGGCACAGTGTTTTGCCACCGACGTCACGCGGCTCATGGCGATTACAGCAGTATAAGGCTGGGTAAGCGCTCGGTTTATTTTAATCCATTTTATTGAAGTACGCAGTCCCGTCAATCTTCCGCCATAGACATGAAGGACAACTTCAGCCTATCGGACACATCGCTGCGCTGCAAATCACCTAGCTTGTGCCTCCCCCACAAAATCTATCTTCGTAACTCGGCTCGAAAAAAACGCTCTGCTTCCTCACCATCGGTGCCTTGTCGCGTTTACTGTGAGCATGAAGTAGCTGTACCACTCTACACTATTGTTTGGAACCACGTTCATATCGCTACTGCTATCTTTTGAGACACTTATATTTACATGGCTGCTTTAAAAAAACCTTCTTTATTTTTGCATATTGTACGAACTTTTTTTCCATTCTTCTTTTGGTGGACGTCAACATATATCAGTTAACTTAGAAATAATTGTGCTCGAACGTTAGCGGTAAGTTATTTCAGTCATGTGTAGTTTAGTATATCACAAGCGGTGCAAAAGAGGCTAGGTGACTCTGAGGGTAAAAGCCTAGCTAAGCCGCTACTATCCCGGTGCTCACCAGCCGTTCTGTGACCCAGCCTTGTGCGACTCGGTGCAGTTGCGCTATCTTTTTTTTTTGTTGTTTTTGTCATGTTTACTTGAACGCTTTCAATTGAGGCCATTGAATTGCGTGCAAGGTAGTATTTGCCGCTGGCCACGGTGCAAGAATACTACTTTTGGTGCGCAAACGCCGCGAAGCGAGCTCTTGGCGGTGACGTACCGATTATGTTCTCGTTTGCGGCATGCCGATAAGTGGCTTGCCGTAGTGAGTATCGTGGCGAGCAGCTCGCGAATTCTGCAAAGCATATCCGGTACGAGGGCGACGGTTTCCAAATCTGAGAAAACAGGGTTATCGCGCAATATGCAACCAGGCTTCAAGCTTATAGAACTTCTAGGCGCATAAAACTTCAGACAACTAACACAAGAGACGAGGACGAGCGCAGCGGCACCACGAAAGAGAGGGTGATAAGAGACGAGCTTGATTGTGCGGCGAGGGTGTTGATGTGACGATAAGTGAGCGCCGCTACTTTCCTACGTCACGGGGCTTCCTCACACCAAAAAAGGGGCATGGTGAAGCCGGGGCAAAGTTTGTAGGGCCATCTCTCAGGCTCTTTGCAAAGCAGAACATTATCGGCAGTGGATAGTCCCGGAGTTCACTCACCTATAAAGTATTCTCGCACCGTGACGCAGGACAAGCTCACCGAAACTTTTGGGCCGTTATTTCTTAATTGCTTATCGTTGGGTATGCGAGCGGTAGATGCCGCTACCATCAGTACACGCGACAAACATGATTCCCGAGCAACCCAGTGTCAAAAGCGTCGTAAATGGTGTCTGCGTGTCAAATTGATCTGCAACTATACGGTAATCGCATTTTAGCTCTTTGTTAGGCATGCTTACTGGAATGGTTCGAAAGCAGGTGAAAAATTCTTCAAATATTGTGAATCACCATGGTGAAAACATCACATCTTTTAATCGCAGGTGCGTAACTAGACAAAGTACGCGTATAATGGTAAAGTTGGTCAAGCATGTTTTTTTTTTCAAAAAAAGTTTACGTCTAACTGTGCGTCAGTAACATCTTTGTGGTGTGGCACAATGTCATCACGTGGCATTCAGACTTAGTGATTTCCACGTCGGAAGGATGTACAACAGTTGCCTGATACCACCTTCATTTGGTATATTAAAAGTAGAATAGGTGAAGGCGACGCTTTGTTGTACGACTTTTGCATGTAAAATAACTCAAAATGAGCGCAGATACGAGCATTAAAAGACAGTTCATAGTTCGGCGAAATTTATGTCGATCCTAAATGCATTTTTCTCTTTATGTAGACTACGAAAGACGCCTAATCACGTCGTAAGCACAATAAGGGTTATAAATTGCCACTTCAGGTCTGCCTCCTCGATGATTGGATAATAGCAGATAGTGAAGGGGCGTATCGGGGAGCCAGCAGAGCGATGCTACGCCGAACTGGACGACGAAGGAAGGGCACTGAAGAAAGAAAAAAAAGTAATTACTCTCATGGAGGCATGGCGAGCTCGGCTAGGTCAAAATAAAAAGCCTCAAATAAATCCCGAACATTGCCGTCCGTATAGCTTGTTCATAAGATAAAGAAATTGGGACAAACAGTAGTGGAACTGTGTCCCGCACTGAAAGTGAACATGCTTATAATGGCAGACTCGTTGCAAGCGTAAATAAAGATAAACGCGGATGTTTTCAATAGGAGTACTGCAAGTAATACAAAATGAAATCTTTTTTTGTATGACTTGCGAATGCCCATCATGAACGAAGAAGCAGACGAGATTACGGAGACGACGTGTCTGGACTTCGTCTTGCCTAGATGAACACTTGCGCCCGGTTTTCCCATGCTTGGAAGTATCTGCATCAATAAAAGCAGGCCATATATATATGAATCAGTCAGAAGTTTCTTGGAGTGTGCAATCTTCGTTAAGGAAAAGACGCCCCCCCTTTTTTAAGTATGTCATAGAACAAGACAAAATATGCCCCCTAGATCACGGTTTTCTCGCTTACGCTAGCCAACGTCAGTATCGTTCATGATAAAAAAAAAGGCAGAAAACAATGAATACGCTCAGTTTAACTAGGTTTATGTGTTTTTACGGGGATTATTAAAGGAGAAATTGATAAATCTTCGCAGAAATAACGGTAGCAGTGTTTGTCTCTTGCAGAGCATCGCAATTGTGTTAGTGATCTCATTACCCTTATAAAACTGCATGCCCCCGAGCAACTGCAAAGAATAGTCGTTTTGCCGAAAAAAGGCGGTGCTAATGCAAACTGGCTATACCCCGTAGCATCACTCATGCTTGCGCCAGGATAGGTGAATGCAGTTACAAAGCGAATTCCGGTTCCAGAAACCGTCTTCTACTAAAAGACAGCAGAATAAGCAGGTCTAGAAGTAACCTTCCCCAAAAGTATTCATTTACGGAATGCCTCAAGCTCCGCTCTAGCCTCTCTAATATTTTTAGCTTCATTCTCGCTATTTCGAAAACCAGATGGTGTGCGTTCCCTAACTTTACGAGCGCAAAAGCTGAAACTCGCTAATGTAAGACACGTGGAGCAAGCGTCACAAGGGCGCCGATTTCAGCGAGTGCAGGAGCCATCTAGACGACACGAGCCCTAATAGGCCACCGACGCAGCACAACCAATTCGTTTTAAGCCCTCCGGAAAAGTCGGCTTACCTCCGCTTTACCTACCAAAATCCATGCAAACTGGAGCGTGTACCTGTTCCTCAATGGCAGCGATTGCTTTTTGCGGAGCTCCGGTGCGATGGCGGTCTCTTTTATTCACGCGTTTCCTTCTTATCCTCTACAATTCCAAGCACTACTACCAGTGGTGCAAATAGCCAAAACGCAATCCCCTCCCCTTACGTCATGTCTTCTTTCTTTTCTTATTTTTCTTTTTTGTTCCTTCGCATTTTGTCATCAGGCGCTTTCTAGGCTCTATCGCCCACGAGAGAAGCTGTAATCTTGTTTTCGCTAGCGCACTGGGCCGCCTGCGGGCTCAGTTTCGGCGACTAGTTGCTGCTGTTGTTGTCAAAGCACTACTTCTGCCCTTACGAATCGTACGATATCTTGGATGTACTCAGACGTACGTCAGCTATCGCTTTCTCTCGTTTTTTTTAACCAGTGCAACCTTACACAAGTCAATTTCAGTTCAGCGCGCGCAACAGCCTTGTGCACGTGACGCGCAAGCGGAGGGCTGTGCATGCGTCTTCAGATCGGTATCGCTATGCAATTCGCTTATAGCGGAATGCCGCACCGACTAAAACACATTTATATCTATGTAGAGCGGAGCGCAAGCGATGCTCAGACCGCTGCAGCTGCGTACCCAGATGTAGCGCGTGCACTGTTCTGTTGTCTACCGTCTATTTCTCTGGGTTTCGCCAGTTCTCCTTACTTTGACATCTTCACCTTTGACATTTTGTACACAACTAGGTTGCCGCCATTAATAGCCTCACTCGCTGCTACTCTCGGAAGATTGAGGTGATGTTAGAGCACTGCCGCTGTTCCTTCACAGTGGCACGGGCGCATTACCTGGCTTTCTTTGCATCGGTAGCCGATTGATAATGAGTGGCCTGATGTTTCTTCTCTCGAGATGAGCGTACAGCAAACCTCTGAGTCAACGCCAGCGAAGTGCGTGTATCTGCGTGCTGTAGTCCGTGATTTCTATAACGGGTCAACCACCATGATGGTCTTGTGTCTATGGTGCTCGACAGCTGTCGGGAGATTGAATTCCGACCATGGTGACCTCGATTTCGCTGTAGGTGAAAATGCTTGAAGCCCGTGAACTTAGATTTATATGCCCGTTAAAGTACCTCAGGTGGGTGAAATATCCATAGCTCTCCACTGCAGTGTCCGTCATAATCATGTCGTCGTTTTGGAATGCTAATACCCAAATTATTACTATTATTTAGCTGCGACGACTGTTTAGGAATGACAGAGTAACATTGAGTGCAATTTGCTTATTGAGTTATAGAAACAAGACATGAATTCTATTTTATGTCTAATGTAGGCCACCATATAAAAAAGGTAACAAAAATGACATGTTATCGCATTTTATATTCTTTAAGTTCTGCGTGCCCTTGATGCGTTTCATACAGCAGGGAACAACTTGAAGCCTATGGCCTTCCATGATAATTTTTTTCTTCAATTTAGCAAAGGTACCGCTTGGTAATGTTCTTCCTCATCCTTCATATTCTACCTCGTTTTTCTAATTAAAGAACTTTCATTTGCACTCTTATATGCACGCGCCTATTCGGCTCGCTGGCGTATCGAATCCCGACAGGAAGAACCAATGATTATTTTACTGCGTTTGTATGCATAATTGAACAGGTTTCTTCCTGCATACATCACATTTCCTCGTTTAGTCAGCTTGCGGCACAGGTCGGCGTATTCACTCTTCAGTCAACTCACTCAGACTCCAATTGAGCCGTTAGTGTGAGTCTGATTTAGTCTGAGTGAGTTGAGTCCGGCTCATTTAGAAAGTATGAGCTAGGTGACTACAAATCGCGAGATATATTTCTTGAGTGTGTCTGACTTTTTTTGCCGACCTTTGGTCATATTGTTACACAAGGCAAGGTAACTTAATGGGGGTTTTTAATGGGCCCTGAGTCCGCGATCACAGTATAATGATGATGATCTCCACCGCCATGGCTCGTACCCACTCAGAGGGATTGCAGTGAAGGCAACGTCGTCTTCATTCTCTACCCGCGCTTCCCTTGTTTTTCCTAGTAGTGATACTTCTTATCATTCCTCCGGTCTCAGACGAAGCCCTCTGGGCGAGTCATTCTTGCATCCTTCGTGTAAACGGCTTCAGGCGGGCAACATGCGTCACCTCTGTCTTGCATGAACGTCGGCCACTAGTTGTGATACGTACATTTTTATAGTTGACCTCGCTGAGACGATAGAGTACCACGAAAGGACCGTCGTAGTGTGCCAGTAGCTTTTGGCTCAAACCACGTCTGCGTATTGGTGTCCACACCCACACTAGATGTCTGGGGGCATAGGTTACATACCTGTGTTGACTGTCGTAGCGAGTTTTGGAGGACTCTTGCGTTGCCAGTGTACGTAAGTAGGCAAGTCGACGTGTCTCTTCCGCATGACACAAAGTTTCCGCAATTGTTAAATCTTCATGGACGACAAAAGGAAAGATAGTGTCCAGCGTATGTCGAGGTGAGCGAGCGTAGAGCAGATAGAAAGGGCTGTAGCCTGTCGTTTCGTGTTTCGACGTGTTGAAGGCGTACGTGACAAATGGCAAAACTTCATCCCTGTTTTTGTGGTCAGAGGTGACGTACATTGACAACATGTTGATCAACGTCCGGTTTGTGCGCTCGGTGAGGCCGTTAGTTTGCGGATGATACGCAGTTGAGTGTCGGAACTTGGAGGCACACAAACGAAGTAATGATTCGACAATATTAGCGGTAAATTGTCATCAACGGTCACTTATTATCACGCGAGGAGGTCCGTGTCGGAGGATGACTGAATGCAACAGGAACTCCGAAACCTGGACTGCCGTGGCGGAGCATAAGGCAGCCGTCTCGCAGTACCGCGTCAGGTAATCGGTGCATACAATTATCCACCGGTTACCTTTTGAGGAGCGTGGAAATGGTCCCATCAGATCAATGCCGACCTTTTCAAAAGGAGAACTGGGAGGCTTTATAGGTTGCAGGTGGCCAACTGGACCCGAGGAGGGCCGCTTGTGGCTCTGGCACTGCGTACAGCTGGCCACGTAGGTCTTAATTGTCTTGCTCATTTTCGGCCAATAGAACCACTCTTTCGTGCGAGTAAGTGTTCGTGCGGTGCCTAGATGGCCAGAGGTGGGGTCATCATGCATGAGACGCAGAACAAACGTTTGGAGGGACGCAGGAACAACTAGCAGAAAGCGGGCGCCCGTCGTGGACAAGTTTCTCTGGTAAAGAAGACCATTTCGGACGCAGAATCGACCTTCACTTAATGAATTTCTCGCTCCAGAGCAGAAAGCTTTCAAGCTTGGGTCATTACGCTGCTCAGCGGCGAAAGTCACGGCATCAGGAAATCCAGACGACAGAGAAGCGATAAGGTGGTCAAAGTTGTCGCCTTCACAATCTGTGGATGGTAGCGGCATTCTGGAGACGCAATCCGCATCAGCGTGTAGACGGCCAGTCTTGTATGAAATGGTGAAGACATGTTCTTGCAAACGAATGGCCCATCGTGCGAGGCGGCAGGATGGGTCACGAAGGTTGACCAGCCACCACAGGGAATGGTGATCTGTGACGATAGTGAACGGGCGACCATAGATGTGTGAGCGAAACCGTTGCACGGCAAAGACTACCGCTAGGCATTCCTGTTCGGTCACTGTGTAGTTGCGTTCAGGCTTGCTTAAAGAACGACTTGCGTACGCCACAACGTGTTCTTTCTTGCCAGAACGCTGAACGAGAACGGCACCGATACCAATGCCACTTGCGTCTGTGTGAATTTCCGTGGGCGACGAAGGATTGAAGTGCCGAAGTATTGGCTGCGAAGTTAAGAAACACTTCAGCTTGTGAAAAGCGGCATCACACTCGGAGGTCCACTGAAACGGGCTGTTCTTGCGTAGAAGGCTCGTCAGGGGGTGAACGACATCCGCAAACTTGGGCACGAGCCGGCGGAAATACGAGCAGAGCCCGATAAAGCTACGCAGTTGTTTCACAGATTTAGGACGCTTGAACGATTCAACGGCCGCTTTCTTTTTTGGGTGAGGTCTAATGCCATCTTTGTCGACGAGATGTCCTAACACAAATCTCTGTCGCTCGCCAAAGTGGCACTTTTTTGAATTTAATACAAGGCCAGCTTTTTCAATGCAGCTGAGCACGTGGTCTAGGCGAGTGTTGTGCTCCTTAAACGTACGTCCAAAAATTACGACATCATCAAGGTAACACATGCATATATGCCACTTTAAACCACGCAATATAGAGTCCATACATCTTTCGAATGTCGCAGGAGCATTACATAATCTGAATGGCATAACTCTGAACTCGTGAAGTCCGTCGGTCGTAACGAATGCCGTCTTTTCTTTGTCAGCTGCGTGCATCGGAATTTGCCAGTAACCTGATCTCAGGTCGACAGATGAAAAGTAGGACGCGGAATGCAGGCAGTCTAGAGCATTATCGATGCGCGGCAGTGGATAGACGTCTTTCTCGGAAACAGAATTTAGTCAGCGGTAGTCAACGCAAAATCTACACGTACCATCCTTCTTCCTCACTAGAATTACGGGAGCAGCCCACGGACTTGCCGATTCCCGTATTATTCCCTTTTCCAGCATTTCTTGGACTTGCTCGTTGATGATCTTTCGCTCCGATGGTGCCACTCGGTAGTGTTTCTGCATAATGGGATGCGCCGACTCGGTGTGGATCTGATGACGTATCCGGGACGCCGGGATTGAGGGCCTTTGGCTGTATTTAGAAAAATCGAACACTTTCGAGTGCTTAGATAGAACGTTGAGCAATCTATGACGTTCGCTGTGGTCAACTGACTTGCTGACTATTTGTAGCAATTGGGCATCTTCTGAACCTTCTAAGCCTAGATGTTCATTTTGGTTTGTAGCATCAACAAGCGCAACCAGCGTCCTACATGACCCGGGTCTAAATACTGCAAGTTTCATGCCGCCTGGCAGAATTTCAGGCTCCATGGAACTGTTCATTGTCCACACACCTGCCCGTCCATCAACGACTGACACTATACAATGTGGAATGAGAATGTTCTTTTCAGGCATGCCAAGGAAATCGGTTCGAGCGTGGCGTCAAACGTGCCACAGTTGTTACTGGAACATGTCACGGAACACACACAGCAGAAAATGCAGGAACGACTGTATCCACGGAGACGAAAAAGATGAATTCTTCCGGACAGAAATTTTCCAAGAGCGCCGTTGGGAAAGTACCGTGTACAGAAAGATGCCCACTTCTGCAGTCTACAGTTGCCCCACACTCACACAAGAAGTCAATACCCAAGATAACGTCATGTGTAGACCGCGGAATAACCGCAAACTCTGTGCAAAACACCTTGCCACACAGTGAGACGTCCACAGTACAATGTCCCACCGGACACAACACGTCACCACTTACACCACGAAATGTCTCCCCACGGTTCAGGCAAAACATCCCTTTTGGTTCTAGCAGGTTCTTAAAATTTACACTCATCACCGAGACTGTCGCGCCTGTATCCACAAGTGCCATAGTAGCCACTCCATCGACAACAACATGAACTTTGTTCTTCAACATAAACGCTGATGGGGGTATATCTGTAGATAGCACCTGTGATCTCGCGGCCTCACTCCCACTGGCCACAGCGACTAGTTTTCCGGCGGCGGTGTACGTGCGCGTCGCCGTGGCGACGGCGATCGTGGAGCACGGGGAGCTGGTGGTTGCGACAAACTTCGATCAGTGGCCGGCGAGGGGTAGCGTGACCCGGTAGGTGCGCGTGGTTTTTGTGACGTGGAGAGCGGATGGTCGAAAGGTGGGTGAGACATGTGCCAACTCTGTCGCCTATAGGGGCGGTAGTCACAAAAACGTGCAATATGACCTGGGACGCCACAGTTGTAGCATACCGGAATTAGTCGAGAGGCACGTGGCTGCTCAGAGTAACGACTCCTCTCGGAAGGCATGGGATAGTGGTGCCGCCCTTCAGGGGCGCTGTAGGCAGGCGATGGTGGTTAAACAGGCGGGCGAAAACTTCGTTCGTAGTTGGGAGTTGGTTGACGGGGGAATCCAGCCTGCCGTGTGCCTTGATATTCATAAGCGTCTGTTGCGTTGATCGATGGTTGCCAAAGTGGCAGAGAAACAGGAGTCCGCACACGTTCTGGTTCGTTTACGTACACATCCTGAAAATTGCTGGGGCGACGATAGGTCTGCTGACATCGAAGCAGCTCTTCTCTGACAATCTGCCGTATGGTCAAAGCAAGGTCGTTATGCGGCACTGTTTCAACACTAGCCACAGTGGGGACGTTGGACAGGCGGCCAAATTTCGGAGAAATTCGTCGCATCTTGAGGGAATCAAAGGTACGAGAGTGCTTCATCACGTCGGACACGGAGTTCAAGCAGTCTTTCCCAATTAAGAAATTGTACACGTCTTGGGCTATACACTTGAGAACGTGTCCAACCTTCTCTTCTTCAGACATCCTCCCATTCACGATCTTGCACAGCTTCAATATTTCTTCAATGTATGTCGTACATGTTTCTCCCGGAAGCTGTGCTCTCTAAGACAATGTCTGCTCCGCGCGTTTCTTCTTTTGCGTCCGAATCACCGAAGCACTTCTGCACTTCTACAACAAAACGTTCCCAAGTCGTGAACATGTCCTCGTGGTTCTCGTACCACATGAGGGCGGTGTCAGTTAACGAGAATACAACATGTTTGAGCTGCTCATTTCAGTCCCAGCCATTGCTTCTGCTCACCCGCTTGTAGTTCTTGAGCCACACGTCGACGGCTTCTCCTGATGTCCCGCCGAAGTTTGGTGGCACTCTGTAGTACGGCACGAAAGCCATCGGAGTTGTCCTCGAAGCGTTGGATGGCTGCTCTTGGGCCATTACGATTGGCGAAGGTGGAAGTCCGGCGAGGCGGCGGCTGCGACGAAGTCCTGGTAGTAAAGCTCCCGTCTTTGGGTTTGTCGTACCCAGCACCTCCAGCGAATTGTTACACAAGGCAAGGTAACTTATGGGGGTTTTTATTGGGCCCTGAGTCCGCGATCACAGTATAATGATGATGATCTCCATCGCCATGGCTCGTACCCACTCAGAGGGATTGCAGTGAAGGCAACGTCGTCTTCATTCTCTACCCGCGCTTCCCTTGTTTTTCCTGGTAGTGATACTTCTTATCAATATCTCCTCATCTTCAGAATTACTATCAGCCTTACCTAAATTACCGTTTATACTATCGTCTACACGCTCATTTTTCAAAGCAGTATGGTTCATGCACTATTTCAATATTTAGTGATCAGAGGCGTAAATTACATAGGATGGTGCCATGACGTACCCCTGCCAAATCTTCCAAGGAAGTTCTTGATAAATGTATACTATATTGCCATCACTTTGAACAGCAATGCCCTTAATTATTCGCAATCACTCATAACTCGTATTAGAAAGCAGTATATCAACGGGCGTCCAAAAGAGCAATAATTACGTGAGATATTGGTGTTAAACAGTATTGACACCATGGTCGATAAAACTAATTATAAGCTTACTGATTCATGAGCCGACTCACTCAGACTCTGTTCGAGCAGTGAGTCTGAGTCAGAGTGAATACGGGTGAGAAGAATATGCCTGAGTTTAAGTCTGAGCAGGTCCAGCTGAAATAAATGTTCGTGAGTGTGAGTCCGAGTGAGAGCGGTCCAGGAAAATTTTAGTGAACCTTAGTCCGAGTAAGTCCAAAGTGAAAGATATATTTCTTGAGTGAGTCTGAATGAGTACCACTTCATTGCCGACCTATGGTTTGAGGACACTGTGAAGAGAGAGAGAGAGAAGGAATGTAGGAAAGGTGGGAGGTTAACTAGACTATGCGTCCAGTTTGCTACCCTACACATGGGGAGGGGGAGAGGGGAGTGAAAGAGAAAGCGAAGGATAGACACATCTCACATCACACACACAATGCCGAGTTTCACAGGCGGTCCCTCAATGAAGTTGTTGACAAGAATCTCAGGAGGGCTCGTGTGGCTTTCTGTGCTGATGCGCTGCGCGACCAGGCTGCTAAGATCTTTGCTTCATTAAATGGCCGGTCATCGAGTCTATTCAAGGCACACTGGAGAGTCCGGCGATCTTCATCAAATTGGGCACAGTGGCACAATAGATGTGCAATTGTCTCTATACAGTTGCAGCTTTCACACATGGATGATTCTGCCATGCCAATGCGATGGCTGAATCACTCAGTAAACGCTACCCCAGTCCACAGCCGGCACAGCATTGTAGCGTCACGTCGAGAAATCTTGGATGGCAGTTGTTTCTGAAGTAATGACTTCAGATTCTTAGGGCGTTGATTGGAGTAAGGTGGAGAATTCCAGTGCGCAAGCGTGGCATTATGCGCGATGTGACGAAGTTCTCTAGCTGCGTCTACTCTTGACAAGGGTATTAACAGTGTGGGCGCTTCATCGTGGGCACATCGGGCAGCGTCGTCGGCGAGGTGGTTACCACTGATGCCACAGTGGCCCGGCAACCATTGTAAAACAATGTCGTGTCCTTGATCAGCAGCACGATGACAAATTTCATTAATACGATGCACCATCTGGTGGTAGTTTCCACGTCGTAGACTTCGCACGCATTGAAGGGCTGCCATGGAGTCACAAAAAATGGCCCATCTACTAGGAGATTCTTGCGTAACAAACTCCACGGCAGCTCGAAGAGCGGCGAGCTCGGATCCCGTAGATGTCGTGACGTGTGATGTCTTGAATTTGACGGTGATTGATCGAGATGGTATGACAAAGGCACCTGTCGAACTTCCCGAGACCGAACCGTCCATGCAAACATGAATTCGGTTAGCATATGACGAATGCAAAAGGTATAGTCAGATCTGCTTGAGGGCTGCCGATGACAGGCTTGCCTTTTTAGATATCCTCGGCACTTCAAGGTGCACAGTCGGTCGTTTCATGCACCACTCTGGAGATAGTGGTATGATTGCGGGCGAGAATCTCCACGAGATGGAATTCTGGTTAGCCGCTACAACTTTGGAAAACTCTGCCTTTGGTCTTTCTAGTGGCAGGCTAGCAAGTTGGTGGTTAGACACTCTGGATATGTGACGGATATGTGTCCGGAGTGTGTAAACAGTTATATAAGTCGTGATCGGATGGTCTTTAGCAATACCAATTGTTGCTAACGTATTAGCGCACCGAGGTAGCCCCAAGCATGTGCGGAGGACTTGGCCTTGAATGCTTTGTAGGACACTGATGTTAGTTTTTCCGGCGTTGGAAAGCACGGGCGTGCTATACCGCAAATATCCCAAGAAGAGCGCTCTGTACAGCTGAAGCATAGATGACACTGATGTGCCCCACGTTTTACCAGCGAGAAATCTCATCACTTGTGTGATAGAGCTGAGCCTCTTATTCAAGTGCGAGATGTGAGCACTCCACGAGAGATCTCTGTCGATAATGACACCCAGGAATCGATGACGTCTCATATACGAAAGGTTCATGTTGTCGATAGAAACAGGATAACAGATCATGGGCTTGCGGGTAAAAGGGACTAAGGCGCACTTCTCGGTGGAAATTGTGAGGCCTCGAGCATGGAGGTACGTCGACGTTATTCTCGCTGCTTTTTGGAGCCGTGCGCGTACCTGTAGTCGTGTCACTGCTGAAGCCCAGATACATATATCATCAGCGTATGTAGATATATTGACTGATTGAGGTAGGCTTTGTACAAGGCCAATGATCGTGAGGTTAAACAGCGTAGGGCTGAGAACCCCGCCTTGTGGAACGCCACGAGTGGTGTAATGATCAATGGTGCGGCATTCCGCAGTGAGCACGAAGAAGGATCTCCTCTGCAGGTAGCTCCGAATCTATTGAAACATTTCTCCACCGATTCCAATGTTCGCCAAGGCATCTAGGATGGCATCGTGCGTTACGTTGTCGTATGCACTTTTCACATCGAGGAACATTGCAACCGAGATGCGCTTGAGGTATTTCTGTTGCTGCACAGCGGTTACGAGGTCGATGACATTATCAATAGAAGAGTGGCCTCTTTGAAAACCAGCCATGGCCTCTGGGTATATATTGTAGCGTTCAATGTACCACTCGAGGCGTGTCAGAACCATTCTTTCCATTATTTTCCCTACGCAGCTGGATAGCGCAATGAGTCGATATGATGCCAGATCAAGCGGCGACTTTCCAGGTTCGAGGATTGGTACCAAGTGGCTGGATTTCCACCTTTCTGGAACGACGCCATCGTTCCATGACTGGTTGTAGCATTTTAATAGCTGGTCTCGGCCGCGTCTTCCAAGATGGCATAAAGCAGCGTATGTAATACCGTCTGGCCCAGGTGATGACGAACGTCTGCAGGTGGCTAGAGCTGCATCCAGTTCCTCGATTGAGAAAAGCATATTCAGTTCAAAAACTCGTGCTACAAGAACATCCCCGAGAACTTCGTCACTCATGGTAACCACATTGCCCGCAATCCTTACGTAGAAATCTTCAGCAACGTCAACCTGCAGGCGGCCTTGATGGAGAGCCAATGTGCTGAATGGACGTTGTGGTGGAGTCGAGCCAAGGCCACGCACCGTCCTCCATATATGGAACATAGGCTTGCGAGGATCGAGTGATTCACAAAATTTCTTCCACCGTTGGTCCTCCAGCTTGTCCATTCGACGTTGGATTTTCTTTTGTAGACGTCGAGCGTCTCTGAGGTCATGAATCGAATTAGTGCGCCTGTACCTCCTCTCCGCCCGCCTGCGAATCGTTCGCAGTCGTTCAAGTTCTATATCAAATTCTGTACGCTTTGATGTGTATTTAAAGGCGCACGTAACATCTTCCATCACATTTTTCATTACCTCCTCGAGGCCGCACGCGATATCATCGCATGCCTCTTCCACCTTTGCCTTGTACATTGTCCAATTAACTCTTCTGTTAGTTGATGAAGAGGAAGTTGCAAAACCTGTGACCTTCAGATATGTTGCAATATGATCAATGCCGTGAGTCTCAATATCAGTGAACCATCGCACTTGTTGGGTGAATTGCCGTGACACCAATGCAAGATCCAAGCAACTGTTATATCTCGAACCACGCAAATACGTTGAAGTGCCGTAATTCATAACGTTAAGTTCGTGGCGTGAGGCGAATTCAGCAAGTTTCCGGCCTCTGGAATCAATCTTAGTGCTTCCCCAAAGCAAGTGATGAGCATTGAAATCACCAATAACAATCCAAGGTCCAGGTGTAGCGGTCAAGATGTCATGTAGTCTTTCACCATCGAACTGACCAGATGGTGAGATGTATGCGCCGATAAGTGTGAAGGCTACCTTCTTCTTTGCAGCTCGGAGGCATACGTATTGATTTCCGTTATGGGGTTGCACCAAATGTGGAATGTAGGTTAAATCTGTGCGGATATATATAATTACTTTGCGGGGCTCACCACAAGTCGGTGAAGTCAAGGCTTCGTAGCCAGAAAGCTTTATCGCTTTTGACAAATTTGGTTCACATATTATATTATAGGAAATCTGTTGCAGGAAAACGTAATGTCGAAAACATGAGATCCGTGATTTAAGTCCTCTGGCATTCCACTGTAAATCTGTCACACTACGTACTTCGTTTCGGAATGAAGGCTGTGAAAGAGCCATTTTGTCTATGCGAATTTGGCAAGCACTGGACTCAGGGCATCCAGTACTTGCACTGCGCATCGTGCTCTAGGCGTGTTCGTGTTGTCTATAAGTGTGCGAATGGCATTGATGAGTGACTTGATCATCGTCAAAATTTCTCGGTCATGCTCTGTCGCCTCATCTTGGCGAGATTCAGAAAGTGGTGCTACCGGTGCACGTTCCAGTTTTTCTGCAGGGGTTATCCTTGCAAGTGATGGCCATGCTTCTTCCAGAAACTCCTTTTCAGGGGCAGCAATCTCGGTGCACGTGTGCCTTCTGTCCGGGGGTGGTGGTGAAAACGATTAAACGAAAGAAGGCTTTACAGAAGACTTGAAACTGTGGGCAGGCTTTCTAGATGAGCGTCGGCGATGAGAATGATGTCGCCTGACGACAGCAACCGCTTCTCGGTGAGTTGAACGGTCCCTCACCATTTTCTTCAAAACCGAAATCCCCTGCCCTATTTTCGGACACTCTTTTGATGTGGCGTCGTGGGGCCCTTGGCAATTCGGGCATTTATAGGAATTAGCCTTACAGTTGTCGGCAGAGTGTGGTGCACCACAACGAGGACATGTTGTAGGATTTCTACAGACGGCGCTCACATGACCAAACTTCTGACATTTTCGGCTCTGAAGCGGCTTAGGGACAAATGGTCGCACAGCATGTCGGAAATGACCCACCTTAACATGTGTCGGCAGGCAATCACTCTTAAAGTCTATCTTCACACATCTCGACTTTCCTAGTCGAAATACCTGTAGTATTTGGGGCCCATCATTAGCAGGCTTAATAAGAATCGGCAGATCTTCGTTCGAGATGCTCACATCAATGTCATATATGACGCCTGTAGTTGCCTGATTTCCTAGCGGAATGATAGTGTGAACATTCATGCCGCCAAGGACCGTAACTTTGCTCAGTGAATCTAACGCTGACGCTTGAGCGACGTCCACTGCTACAACATTTTTCCGGGGATTCACTCTGATATCCTTAATACTGTTCGGCACCAGTGCCTCGAGCTCTGAAGATACAGCTTGCCTGTTCAGTAGTCTCATGTTGATTAATGGTTGCGTAGGCAAGAATAGGACGGTGTACCTCGGCGAGCTTTGCGGGGCCCTCCCAGCAGATGCGTCCATGGATGCCCTGAGCATCCTCAGCTTTGCTTTGGCCACTGTGAAAGTTCTCAATTTAAGTATATTGCGTATAATTGCGTAACAATGTGTTCATTACAAATTCGTATCAAGGGAAAAGTAAAATTTGGTACTAGAGCCTCTATTGTTACATTGTTTTATGCATAGTTTTAATTGTTTTTTTTTTGGCTTCACAAAACTGCACGCCCAAAGCATAAACTTATGTAGGGTATTACCTGCCAAAACTATGATATCATTAGGAGGCACACCGTAGGATAAGGCCCTGGAAATTTCGACCACCTGGTGGTCTTAACCGTCCACTGATGATTGATTGATATGTCGTGTTTAACGTCCCAAAACCACTATATGATTATGAGAGACGCCGTAGTGGAGGGCTCCGGAAATTTAGACAACCTGTGGTTCTTTAACGTGCACCCAAATCTGAGCAAACGGGCCTACAACATTTCCGCCTCCATCGGAAATGCAGCCGCCGCAGCCGGGGATACCGTCCACTGACATTGCACAGAATAAGGGCCTCTACCGTTTCGCCCCTGTCGAAATGCGACTGCTGCGACGGGGATCGAATAAAACTTTAAGGCCAACATCTGGACACCATAAACACTGCACAACAGAGGCGGACAAATACCGCATGCTCTAACGATGAGGAACCTGTGAAACTTCATGCTGTATGCCCGCCGCGGTTGTCTAGTGGCTAAGGTACTCGGCTGCTGACCCGCAGGTCGCGGGTTCAAATCCCGGCTGCAGCGGCTGCATTTTCGATGGAGGCGAAAATGCTCTAGGCCCGTGTGCTCAGATATACGTGCACGTTAGAGAACCCGAGGTGGTCGAAATTGTCGGAGACTTCCACTACGGTGTCTCTCATATTTGTATGGTTGATTTGGGATGTTAAACCCTACATATCAATCAATCAATTATCAAGGTAATGCTGTGCGCGCCACTTAAATAGCAACAGCAAATGGGGCCCTGAATTAAGGGTCAACTGAACTGAACAGTTTGGGACTTCGCGACGAAAACGATAAAAAAAAGATATTTTAGCACAACTGATCAATTACGCTGAGATTAATGCCTTCGGTAGCGACTGGAATATCGGCTCCGCGTGTTTTATAATGAAGCACTTATATTTTTTTGACAAATAGAGTGCTGTTGACCCCGCCATGATCGGATAAACTCTTTTTATAAATAGCACCTGCTGGGCCCAGCCTCGAAAGCAGCGTGGGTTCCTGTTGCCACCACGTTTACAGCCTAACTCAACAATTGAAATTAGTTGCAGTCCTTGTTTTTTTTTGAGCGATAGTTAGGCACTATTCTTTAGTTGTAATTTTTGAGGTTTAAAGTTCCAAAAGCACGATATGGTTATGAAAGATGCCGTCGGGGAAGGCTCCGGAAATTTCAACCACCTGGGGTTCTTTACATACACCCAGATCTGAGCACACGGGCCTACAGCATTTTTGCCTCCATCGAAAATGCAGCCGCTGCAGCCGGGATTTTATCCTGCCACCTGTGCGTGATCAGTTTAGCAGCACAGCCAGATCACCTTGATGGGTAGAAATCCACTAGAATAGTCATTACAACAAGTGATGAAATGACCTAAATGTATTGTGCGTGTATAGCCGGTTGAAACAAACAATCTCCATCAGTTAAACCCTTTCACGACGTTCGGGCACTTGTGGTACCCATTCATATGCATGATTGTTTTGGGAAATATCAACGGCGAATGGTACAAACTGTCTCTAAAAAGGCAATCATGGTGCAATGTTCTGTTATGATGTTCTGTCAGCGTAACGATTGCCAGTGTGCACACTATTGCCTGCAAAATCTGACAGTTCATGAAATATATAGCACACAGTGAATTCAGTGTCTCAAAGTATGCCGTCTACGTGAATAAGAAAAACATAATATGGTTTTACTTAATAGAAGGACAGAAACTTGAACTAGTGCGTATAGCTATGCATCATAAAAAAAGGCTTCTGCGTATGCCGCTCCTCAGTGTAGGATCGCTGAAATTATTTGCGTTAAATGCGGATTTATAGGCACAATTTATTGCTCACTCTCCTCTCATGCGTGCGGCTTAGAGTCGACAATTCTGGTTATAGCCGAGCTCTCCCCGTCCTCCGCATTCTCGCCATGAAAGCGCCAGTCTTTCTATGAATGTGGCTTTTTTCCTCTTTCGCGCTAGCTTTCGACGTGTCCTAGAGAGTCCCACTGCCTTCGTGCTGCGGCACAGCCCTGATAACGCTCCTTTTAGAAAATGAACGCATTCACTCACTGGGCGCGAGCTCTCGCGGGGTTCGCTCGTCTCCGCAACGTGCCGCATGCCGCGACGGGGCGCCGACGACGCGGGGTGTGCAGCCCGCAATCGTCACGCTCCCCCGCGCGCTCACTCGCTGCTCAGGTTGCGCCGTGGGTGTGCTACGCGCCGCTTCACCTCGCCATAAAACGGCGAGCTTTTCACTTCTGTCAGCTCCATATTGAACCTTCCGTGCATGGCGAACTGGGCGCACACGCAGCAGTTGACGCCGTGCGCGCAACGAAGCTGTTTTCTCGAGGTCGTTCATGCAGACTGCTCGGTTGTACCTTTTTTCCTTATTTTCTCTTTCTGCGATGTAAGGCAAGGTTGTAGCAGTGCACCGACTGATAAACGAATGTCAAATGCCAGAAAAGGCGTCTATGAATAGTGCGCTATGATTACAAGCCCCCAGCGCCTTAATCGAATTGATTCTCCGTTGCGGAACGGTAACAAGGTTTAGGTTCATATGGACCCTAAACAGGCGCGCAGACTACGAGAGTCAAAGTTTAATAGAAAGCTTCTGAATCAATTATGAAGGCCTGTAGCTCTTCGACATGCACCCAAAGCTGGGTAGAAGGGCGTCTTAGTGCTCCAGAAGCCTTTAAATGTGGCCATAGAAATTATAAATGAAACTGCAACATGGTGCTTAGCGGTAGAGCCAGCTTGGTGAAACAGCTCGAGATGATGAAAAAGACGGCCTAAAACGCATATTGTACTAAGTGCGTTAAGACCGGGTGAGTTGGTCGTATTCAGTTCATTTCACTGGATAGAAAAAGATAATCGTTTACGTTTACTTTACGCCCCCGGCTCTATTTATCATAACGGTCATGCTCAGTTTATTCTATGTCTCGTGCCAGATTAACATCTCTACGAATGATATGATCCCGA
This sequence comes from Rhipicephalus annulatus, assembly GCA_013436015.1. NCBI lineage: Eukaryota > Metazoa > Arthropoda > Arachnida > Ixodida > Ixodidae > Rhipicephalus > Rhipicephalus annulatus. The sequence goes on from WOVY01009341.1 coordinate 130,404, forward strand.
ATTTGTCCTGTCCTGTGCGAGCTCATTCCCTTTTATTTTGACAAGTTTCCTAATTTCATATAGTGTTAAGCAATGCTGTTGGCGCTTAATGCAAGTCTGGAGTGCAAATACTTTAACCGTAATATGTTGCGTTATCTACCAATGGTTCAGGGACCAAGCGTGAATACATTGAGATTGTGGTTCTCGCTAGATGTAGTGAGACAAGTCTTTCTCGCATTACGCTCAAGTATTCTTTGTGTAAGTCAAGTAAATCCTTTGTGTTCTTATATGAAGGTTATTTTTTAACACGAACGTGTTTTTTGCCGGGGTCCAACAAAACTCCAGTTATGCATTTCAGCCACGGAATTGACGTAAAAAATGCACACAATCAGGTCGCAAAGAAAAAAAGTTCCGTCAGCTGGTGTCGCACCCATGACCCCTCGGCCCGCGACAGCAGCAGCCGGACACTGCGCCACGGTCACATATCCTGACGACTGTACAAATGCGCCTTTCATATCCTACAGTTTCCTTTCGCAGTGCTCTTTGTCGGTGGTGAAGTAATGAGTTATGACTGTGGCCACCGTGATTAGCTCCTGCAACGCGTCGTTGCTACGCGTCCCTCAAATTCGGCACGTTCCAAAAGAGAAGTGTGATTTGTCCGCGCCTTAACACACATCGAGGGAGCGATCTTAGTCCAAGTGCCAGGCCTCGAATTTGCTCACGGCATGCATCTATATAAGAAATAGGCGTGCGACGGGCGCCTGTTTGTCCTGGCGGGAACACCAAGAAAATCGCGGCCGGGCTGGAAGACAATAGATTATTGTTTCGTTTCCCTCCAGTCTTGCCGTGGTTTTCAACTCTTTAACACACGACGTGGAACGGCGACGTTAGCTTGAGTTTTGCGTTCAGCCAGTGACGCTCTTGTAGCTGTCGCAATGGTTTCTTTAATTACACGCTCACCAATCCTTACTAGAGCTACCACAATGGTTCGTTTTTTTCATTAATCAAGGGCGTTAGTTGTCGGAATAGAGATGTACCACCAAGTACCATCGTGGGGGCGTCCGTTTTAAAACACCAATTGACATTGAGCAAGCTCTGTTACATAATTGTGCAGTAAAATTCAACATTTTCTTTTTGCGTTATATGAATTCATGTGAATGAGGGATCAACCATGTTTTTTTCCTTCAACAGCTCAAGCTGAGACCCTGTGAAATTCAACTATGGAATAGAAATCAACAGAAGCAGCAACACCTGCACTTTTCATCACATAGTGCCCATCGAAAAGCGTACACGTCGTGTAGGTGGCAGAATGGCTCCAAAGTAGGTACACCAGCACCACTAGTAAGGTCGTGTGCTTCACGGCAATGTCGGAGTTTTACCCTCGATTCGATATCCTTCTCAACTGCAATAATATGAGCACTGTAAGGCAGCTCTATGGTTGAAGATAACTTACGTTTCGATGGAATTTCCGCCGAGTTGTTGGCATGACGCCGTAGCGGAAGCTCCGGTTCTCGTCAGATGCGGCAGAGTAATGTGAGATGAGCAGAAACGTCCCATAAGACATCAAAGCATCACCAAAATTTGAGTAGATGTGAAAGGTTCTGCCTGATGTTGCGTAATCATAGCTCTTCGCCAGTGCAAATGGTGCACGGGCTCATTGACATACGCCGTGCTACTTGGCGGTTCTTCGCTAGTATCATTACTGCCTAGATTAGGGTAGACAGTCTCACGTCGCTCCACCAGTCACATTCTACGTGATGTGTTTGCTCAGACCACAGGACTCTTCCGCTTGTGACGGTGACCAGCAGGGGCGGTACTGTGCTTTTTAGGATATGGAAATACGCGGTGACCATCAACGAAGCGTAGTGATCACTTATGCAGAACGCTGGCGCTGCCCTCTGCTTTATTTGGTCGAAAGTGGAAGAAGACTACGAGGCTAAATCAGGCATTAGAAAGTCTCAAGTTCCGCCAATTTTCGAGTTTGGCGTGTGCGCATAGAATCGTAAGAACCAATGAGCATGCGTCACGTTTAGAAGGGTCGCCTGCAGTTGGCACGCCGCAGAACATCGGCCGCACACTTGCGTGTACCCTCTAACAGTGGACCGTACTGTAATTGATTTTAATAATATTTGATGCTTAGCATCCCAAAACTACCATATGAATATAATAGACGCTGTAGTGAAGGGCTGCGGGTATTTCGACCATCTGGGGTTCTTTAACGTGCACCCGAATCTTAGCAAGACATGCCTACAGCATTTTCGCCTCCATCAAAACTGAAGCCGCTGAAGCCGGGATTCGTGGACCTTACTTTACATTTGCACTGATCCTACACGTGTTCGAATGCTCGCGCTTCTCTCGACTTTTGTTCCAACATGAATTTTTTGCGAAAAACCACACCTCTTTGTGTCCTCAGCTGGACTGCAGTATGTCGTAATGCAATAAAAACTAGGGGTGTTAAGCCGTGCTCGGCGAAAGCAAGAGCTGAAAATCGAAGCTTTCACTGAAGCATATTATGCTGATTTTTACGACTGTTTGGTAATGATAGCTTCTGCAAGCGAGATACGCTTTTCTGTTTGTTTTGCCTCTGAAGACGAAGCCGCTCCGTTTGCAAACTCTCAAAAATGGTACTGATACGATTGATTATTGTTATTTCTTTATTGAAACATCATTGCTGGCTTGCTGGCACTAAAACAATATTGTTCTTTGTACTGCCTCGTGAATTCTTTATAATTGTGCCAGTTGTCAATGTATGCCTTTCGGTTCCATGTAACCTTTGTAGTACGCACAGGTACTACAAATGCGATTAAGGGCGCTTTGAAGTGCTGCTGGGCGTATCGACGCACTTGACACAGTAGGGCGAAAGATGACGAGACGCCCACACCCTTACGCGAGTCCTGGCCTCTTTCGTCTCTCTTTTTTTTTAAGTGATGGGCATAGAATTAGGAACCAGCCGGAGCTCCTGCGTATGCGCATGCCCACCCTCTCCGGAATAAAGAGGGCGGTCACTTGCTTTTTTCATTCTAAAAAACAAAAAAAACAATACATTTTGTTTTCCCACTTTCTGTTTACACGGCGCCATCTCTAGGGTGCCCTCGGTAGTTCCATGCACTACCGCCGCTTATTTTCGTGGCATTGTCAAGGCTACAGTTTCTCTACTCTAAGCTGGTTCTTTATTCTATGGGTAAACCTCGTACCACACACAATTAATATACATTGAAGGCAGTGCCAACACTCACTTTGATGTACGTGTAATTTAAATGCATGTTTGTATTCTTCTGTGTCACCAACATCACCATGGTCGCTATCGGGCTGTCGTGAGACTGCGTCCATTCGGCCATCGTAAGCACATATTCCCCGTGCAGCTAGTTTCATTCGCCGCCAACTATGCAAAGCCTGCGTGACGTTTGAGGCGACAGCATACTTGACCTTATTCAGTGCCCTCGGTTCTTTTCTTAATCACTGCCACGAGAAAATAACGTTCGCCTGCTTACTATGATACCCTTATTAGCCTCTGTTGTTTCGTTCCTTCCAGAGTGCCCTTGCCTCAACTTGTCGACAGCGCAAATAGTGTCATGGCGTGCTCTTGCCTCAACTTGTCGACAGCACAAATAGTGTCATAGCGTTGTATGCCACCTATGGTGGAGGTTTGTTTTTAAACGCTGGAATCGTGCTTCACCAGGGACATCCCACCCATCAAATGTTGCTCACGGTTCGTTGTTTTATTTTTTGTAGCTTTTAGTACATTTTCTACCCCCCCTCCCGGCAGCGTGTATTCGCAGCGCGATCCGGAGATTTCGGCCTCCTGGCGTTCTTTATTGTGCACCTAAGTCTATGTACACGGGCTTCTACAAAATTTTGCATCTACTGAAATGCGGCTGCAATTCGATCCCGTGACCTTTGTTTCAGCAGTCAAACACCGCAGCTACAATACCGCCATGGCGCGTACTCGTGAACGTACATTAGTATCGTGTACGTATACTGATTCATAGCATGACAATGTGCATACGTTTGCGCAGTCGGCTGTGTTTTTCCATTTTATCAACATCGTCCGCTTTTCTCACGCGTTCCGGAAGGCATGTGCATGCAGCGTCGCTGATCACATAGCCGTGATGAAGGCGCCTATGGCCTTACTGATGACAACCGAAGCCCAACTTATTATACAGCGCATTGTGCGTGCGCTTTATGTCTTTCTTTACTTCTGTTCGAAAAATGTCTCGCATTGCTCTCATCTAGACAAGCCGTCTTCAAATTATTATTTCATTGCATTTTTAGGCACTGTATCTTTCTGGTCATTTATATAGGTATGAAATAGTAGCCTGCATTTTTGGCAACCAAAATTATCTCGCTTTATATGACAGCTCTAATTTTTTTACCGGTTCTATTTCTCCCTCAGAAATTGCAACAAACTAAGAAAAAAATAACATATCCATGCTGTCCTTAACTTTAATTACCGTTGTAGCTGGGTTGGCATGAACCCTGAGTAGAGACAGTGCACTAATATGTGGTAAGAATAACACATTGTTTTCTGATTCATGGTATACATTGTTTATGTATGAAAAATTACCTTAACCGATGGCGAGCTGTCGCATACTGTTGACGTCTGGTTTTAGGTTTTAGTTGAGGGAACAATTAAAATATACTGTATGATTCACAAGACTATTCACGCTCGTAGAAGTCACTGTATAATTTCACGATACGCTGTGACGCTCGATACAAAAATTAGGGGTTGGCACATAGCAATTACGATATAAGTTGTGCGTTAAAAAAAGTCACAACGCGCTTTGCAGTAAAAATTGCTACGTTGGGCTGTCGGAGCGATCGACTTTTTTATGACTGCAAATGCGTATATAAAGCGTTCTGTTTCTCATTTCTATAAATAGTCCGGATTCTGTATTAATGCGCCAGAGCTCTGGTATCATCGTAATTCATTGTTGCTATAGGAATTATATGGACAGTCTCGGCTTGTTTTAGCTGTCACCGCCACCACCCTCATTCGCGTATAATTATATGTATGTTTATATATGTACCGGGAAGGGTGCGCTAGCCTCCTCTTTCTGCGGAGCGAACATCGCCTTTCCAGCTGGGCTCGTCTGCGCGTGCGCTTATCTCGCAAGCGAACAAATGGGGAAAGGGAGGGCTTAAGTTTGCCGCGCTATCGCGGCAACAATCAGCGCGTGCCTTGTGCCCCAACGGTAGGCGGGAGCTCTTGCAGACTGGGCTCTCAACAAGGATGAATGGTGCCAAAAGTCTACCTGGAGAGGCCGTGTTCTCTTACACTAGCGTTTTGTAGAGTTACGTAAGATGGGACCTAAATTGGTTGACTGCCAACCTCACCTTGTATGTCAAGGCCGTCACTACGCCCGAGCCTTGTTGTGGTCATCTACCCTGGCCCTGCCGGAGGAAACTTCGTTACTTAGAAGGCGCATGTTTACTACAATTATTATTGCTCCTAAAATGATAGCCTTGCTTCGCAAAACATTCCAATATGTTGCTATCGCATTCATTGCTTTGCCCTTCTGGTAAAACTGTGAATTTTTCGTAATTCTGCCACTAAGCGAGCGTATCCTCCAGTCCGCGACAATCGCTTCGCTTCTTACTAAAAGGCACGATGCACCTGGCGCAATGCTCGCACTCAATATCGCGACAGAAACCGCACACACAAACGAACGCGCTGCGCTACCAACACGCGTACCAACTCTACCACACGCGTACGTTCGCCGTGATGCTCACTGACGAAAAACGTTGGGCTCTTAAAAACTTGTCAAACTTTTTCTCGCCCGCCATCGGTTGTCGTTAAATCCACACCAGTTGTGCCACCGTGTTCTGCCGATTTATCGACGTGTTCCCGCAGAGAAGCTATAGCAACTGAGCTGCATATTAGTACTGCGCTTATCACATGCCATCAGGCGAATGGGGCACTCGGTGCGAAAAAAGGGAGACGCTCAGGAACACCGAGCTGAAAAGGAAAGAAATCGGGACAGGGCAGGTAAAAAGGGGGACTATAGAAAGGGGGGGAGGGGGTTACGCCAAGCGAGCATCACCTGCACTTACGCAGCACAGCGGGCGATCAGAGGCGCTATCGCGAGAACCGAGTCACCGATTCAACGGCGTTAATTAGCGGGAAAGCTTCTCGGACCAGCGTCTACGAGGCTGCAGCTCCTTGCGCCTTCTTTTCTTTGAGCGCCGCGGTCTCGGCACTACAGCGACGGCGGGGCAATCAATTAGATGCGGGCGCCAAGCACGCCACTGGCTGCACTTACCTTGACGCCAGCACAGTGCCGCATATGCTGGTTTCGTGCCCCGACTGCTAATCAGCTCCCACACCTGTAGACCCGGCTTTAACAATTTTACCGGCGCCGCACAGCGTTGGCTCTCATCATTCACTGAACCGAAAGAACGCTGGCGTGGTTCTGTTCACAGCCCTTCACTCCTTTTTTCCCCGTTAGTATCTACCTCATTCTACCCGATTTTTTAAAAAAAGAAACCATTAGGCTTGCAACTTCACTACCAGTGAATCAAAATAAACAAAGAAAATAAGAATGCAAGACCAACGATCAGCCTTTACTGTGTGAACATCATGAAGCAACTTCGAAGTGGTGGCCCGTATAGAACATGAAAAGAAAAAAGCACATATTAGTGGAATGACACCAACGTTTCGAGCGCACTGTGGCATGAGCCGCTGCACTTCGTGTGTAGTCAACGAACACTTGCGAACGAGTGACGAAATATCTGCTTGCATCTAACGGGTGAACTTTATTGCACGAATGTGGTTTTTTTTTTCGCAAGCACTCATGCCGAAACGAAGAGCGATGATTCACTGGATGCTGCAAGCTGTGCGAGAATGGACACGAAGAAAAAAAAAAGATTAACGTAGCTTCGAACGATAGGTGTCAAGCCTGAAGGAGGGGTGTAGCTGGGCATTCTTCTTTGTTTCCTTTGACTCCTCTCTTTCATTCGCACTCTTTTCTTTCTTCTCCTTTTCTCCCTCTTTTTCTATCTTCATTTCTATTTATTTCTTTTTTATTTACTTTTTTCGCCTGCCTGATATTTCTATACTTCTTCTTATGTTTCCCTTTCTCTTTTTTTCTATTACGTACTTGCTTTTTTTTCTTTTTATACGTGGTTGACCTGCGTTACGCCAAAGGCACTAGTGCTTTTTTTTTGCTGATCATAATAAGGATCATCATCAAGGCGCTCAAAAACCAAAGAAGACTCGTCCTTGGCGCGAACACGTGCTCAATATGCTTCACATAAAGCGTCAGGCCAATCGACGATGACAGCATACTACGGCATACCAGAGCACACTACAGAGCATGACAGCATACGGCAGCCTGGTCCCCTGAAGTGCTCAGCAGTTAAAAAGTAAACAATGCACTATATTACAGCCGCAACTTCGTGGTATAGATCAACTTAAGTAACGATAGCTTGATGGCGCAAATAACCTAAAATGTTACCCACAATCAAACTAGGTATATTTTGCCTGTTCGTCGAAAACTTGCGCTGTTTGTTATGTCACTTCTGCATGTGGCTTATTTATAACAATCAAGGCTCGTTAGCTAAACAGGATAACTATTCTGAGCTGAAAGTGCACTATGGGTACCAGTCGCTATGACCACGTTGTAACACCAGTCGTGAACATACTGTGCTTCGCCGCCATCGGTTGTGGTCTAGTGGTTATAGTGCTCCTCCACCGCTGACGTGAAGGTTTGGGAATTGAATCCCGACTGAAGTGACTGCGTTTTCTAAGGAGATGAAAATACTTGAAGCCTCTGTAAATTAGATTTAGGTGCACGTTAAAGAACCCCAGGTAATTGAACTTTCCGGAACCCTCTACTGCGGCGCCTCTCGCATTGATTTCGTGAATTTTAAGACGTTAAACCAGAAGAATTATTAGTTGCTATGCTTTCTATCACATGAAAGCGCCTCGCTTATTTTGTTGATGCCCATTTGTTTTTCTCTCTCTTCTCTTTACAGTTTCTTCGAGCGGGTTGCTTTCGTCACGTGCGTATTAACGTCATGTAAACGGTAGTGAATTGTTAAATCGCGTCACACTAAAGTGAAACCTTTTATGTGCATACCACTTTACGGGCTTGGCTTGTCGTCCATCCTCAAGTCTCATGTCGCATGGTCACGTAGTGGTAAATGTAGCCCTAAAATAAAGCTAACAGTGCTCAAAACCGGTGAAAAATAGTTTAACAAGGTATAAACTATTACAACCAACAGAAAGAACCAAAAACCAATCGCAATAAATTTCCTTCGATTGCTTCTGAAACATCCGGCTGGTCCTCCAGGGTGGATGAGTGGTTACGATTCTCGGTTGCTGACCCGAAAATTGCGGGTTCGATCCTGGCTGTGGCGGTTGCATTTATATGAAGGCTAAACGACAGAAGCCCACACATTGTGCTATGTCAGTGCACGTTAAAGAACAACAGATGGTCGAAATTTCCGATGGGCTCTTCCAAGGCGTCCTTCGTAAATCCATCCTGGTTTTGTGACTTTGAACACCAGATGTTATAGAAACATCTGACTGAGACCCGCACCATTCAAAAGAGCACGCCACCACCTCGGCAAGCTCTCTATGGTCAATGGGAATCGCTAGATTGCCCGTGCTACGTACTTCGTTGGGTTTCGCGGTAGTAGAGCTGCATTTGGCGCACGATCTTGAAATACAAAAGAGCGAAATTAGCGCGGAATTTAGAACTACGCCTACCGCCCTGCCGCGGTGGTCTAGTGGCAAAGGCACTCGGCTGCTGACCCGCAGGTCGCGGGTTCGATTCCCGGCTGCGGCGGCTGCATTTCCGATGGAGGCGGAAATGTTGTAGGCCCGTGTGCTCAGATTTGGGCGCACGTTAAAGAACACCAGGTGGTCGAAATTTCCGGAGCCCTCCACTACGGCGTCTCTCATAATCATATGGTGGTTTTGGGACGTTAAACCCCACAAATCAATCAGAACTACGCCTACACAAGAACTACGTCAGCGCTACATTATTCGCAGAATCACTGCGGAACTGTTTTGTTTTTCTTCCTATCCTCCTTCTTTTTTTTGTTCCCTGTTTTGACAACGCTCTTGCTCACGCCTAGAAATTACCTAGTTGTTTCACTAGAGTGTAGTACATCTAAATATTATCACTGCGTTGGCATCAGGGAAGTTTAGATAATATTGTACCCAATATATAGGGCGATGAAGCTTTCCTAAGTGACCTAAACTATCTAATGTCTCCCCTTCGAGCATTGCACGTTTAATGCTTTTGTAAACTCGCGTTTGTCGCGTTACATGCCACCGGGTCCGGGCAGGCGCGGAGAAGAAAGAACACAAGGTGCAAGGGTTCAACACCCAAACTAAAAAAGTTGGCCCCGTATCTGCATGTATTCTGCAAATGTCGTCGAAGACGACAGTCTTGCGGGCGGAGAGAGTGAAAAAAACATTTCTTTGATGTTCTGCGCAAGCAAATCAATGAATGGTATTTCGGAGGCGCTCGTTAGAGTGCCTCGAGCGTGCAGCGGAGGCGAACGAGTGCATCAAGTGAGGTCACATGTTAGACATGAGCGCCATCTGGTAGTTTTATTTGAAAAACAAAGCGCGTGGCCCTGAGACGAGCGGGCGCGCCCATCTCAGAGATAATAAGGTGTAGATCGCAAACGACGGGTAGTTGCCTCCACCATGTCGTCTTAGCAAACCGTTGGAAACACTCATTTCTTCGTGCAAACGTTGCATGGTCAGCGCAGTGTGATAAGCGCTACAGTCCTTAGAATTACTTGTGTATGCATTTTCCAGTAAAAGACGAACATACAGAATTTATACGTGTGGTTATGGTGCCCTAGATATGCGCAATAATTGCCTTTTTTATTGACAATCGCACACGTACGAACAATGACTTTTGAGCAACATTGGTGGGCGCTGCGGATGGGGTCGGCCGTTCGGGTTATCAGCTGGTGCTGTTTAGAGGACCCTGTTCGCGGTAATGGTGGACAAACAGACAGACAGAGAGACAGACAGACAGACAGACAGACAGACAGACAGACAGACAGACAGACCACAGTTTTTGCGTCGGAGGTCCTAAAGAAAGACTATCATCTTTGAAAGCCCTCAGTTTATTGTGGGAACAGCTTTTTAAAACCCATGTGCGCGGGACCATCACCGGTGAGCTCAGACGCCGCAGCCGTATCAGAACACGGGCGTCGCTGGGTGGATAACACGCAGATTGCGTCGGTGCGTTTCAAAGTGCGTTCCTCGAATAGCTGGTTGCGTTAGATGCAACGCCACAAATCTCTTCAACGAAGTTGAGAAAACACTAATGAAAAATATGTTAAAAGTGATTCACTAATTGCGCTGATCGTAACGCAATGACAAGCAATAGATATGCATGTAGCCGATGAGTGCTGTCATTTTGCGCACTTTCGGTGTGCCAGTGTCATGAGTGTCATCATCGTCAGCACCCTACTTTATGTTTACAGCCGGACGAAAACATGGTTCAACGATTCCTAGTTTACCCTGTCATGCGCAAAATACTCAACGTAACATTTGGCTTCCACGGTGAAGGCCTCCAGGTGAATTTGTTTCCGCGGAAAAGTAGTTTGTCGTTTTCTCAAATATGACGGTTACAATTACAGCTTGACGAGCTGGAAGTGCACTCGTAGATAATGTACGTTGCACCATCTTGGTTGATCATGTGCTTTTTCCTTCAAGTTTGAAAGAAAACATGTTGGTAAAATATGTCCGTGTAACCTTTCTACATCCAAGTGTAACTACTCTTCCTAAGTACAGCTGTCGTCTCTTTCAGTTTTTACCTTACCATCCAATCAATTGTGCCAAGCATGACATGCCCAACAGCTACCCTGTGCACAATTGGGAGGCCCCCACTGCACCCGCAATCCAGAAGCGGGCAAAATTTGGCATTGCACCCGCTTGCCAGCCTCTGCGGCAATACGCGGCGCCCCTCTTTCAACGACGAAATGTCGACGAGGCGCTGAATAGTTAAATGCTAATACCCCTGTCACACGGCCACCACCGATCTCTGTTGAAATCCGTCAACGTAAAGCTCCGCTAGGTAGTTCGACGGAGATGACGTTGTATCAGTGTCACACGGCAATGGCAAGGTTGGAATAGTTGCCGCGAGGGGGCTCAGCTGGCACTGTTTGAGTTTCACAGAAGTATCCCTATTTCATCTCTAGGTGCTTTTTTGCGAATCTTCGTTATGCGGTTTTTACGAAAATACAATATTAAGTACATCTGAAGGCAACAAAGCATTAAAAATTATTTCAAATAGAAACACTTTCGATTATCGAAGCACTGCTGGCAGCGACGCTGGTCAGCTTGTGCCAAACGCTATGTTTGTTTACCATTGCGCTGTGCTCGGCGAATAGTTAGTTTTGTAGCCCGTGTACCAAAGTTCTTGTGTTTCCTTCCCTCCTGAGCGCATCCCAAGTCACCATTGAATTAGGTCTGGTCCCTTCACCCATTCCTGCAGTCGTCGAAGCAAGTGACAATGATGCAGCGCTGTCAGTCATTTCTCTCCAAGGCCCACGCAAACTCGGCGACGACAAGAACCGCACACATGGACGATGCTCTCCACACCGCGCCAAAGAAACACGTTACGAATGAGTACTGCAACAACAGAATGTTTCATATTGCCGAACGTATTTATTGTTGTCACTGTGGCAATTCAGGGCTCGATTTTTTTTTGACCTGACGATACTGGAAATGAGAGTACCTCGTTTGCTGCAAAGGGAGATCGTCGAACGTCCTTGGCAAAATGCTCCGTTTACCTTCGTTTACGTGAGGGTTGCCGTGTGACACGGACCGCATGTCCCTTTACGTAAGGACGAAGGAGCTAAACGGTGTTCGCGGGTGCCGTGTGACAAGGGTATTAAACTTCTTGAAGAAGCTCTTTTTCCCCACACCGAACCACCAGAGCCAGGTGGCGCTGTCTGGTCGGGAACAATGCGTTAGTGAAAGAAAAAAATGCACAGACCGCAGACATCCTAAAGGTGAAAAGGAGAAATGGGAGAGAGATTGAGGGGGAAGGGGCAGAAAGGGGACCGCCGTCCGCCTTATATTCTCTTTTTATTTCTTTCCTTCTTTTCCCCCTTTTTCTTCTTTTTCTCGTTGTTCTTTCTTTTTTCCTCTTTTTTTCTCCCCCCCCCCCTCTGATTTAAGATTGTATAAAGCTGAACACCAACAAACTGTATCCTCAATCCTGATAAAGGCCAGACTCTGGCTGAAACGTCGAAATAAACCACGTTGTGACTGCTCACGAAGAATATACTTGACTATATATATATATATATATATATATATATATATATATATATATATATATATCGAATTTCTTCTGTGAATCCAGTGATAAATAGAAATCGGGTTGAGCGGACAAACGTACGAAAACCTTTATTACTCCGTACGTACTAGTAATAAAAATTTTCGTACGTTGGTCCGCTCAAGCCAATTTCTCTCTCTCTCTCTCTCTCTCTCTCTCTCTCTCTATATATATATATATATATATATATATATATATATATATCTTATATCTATATATATAAAGAGGGAGAGAGAAAGAGTGCGTTACAAAACAACTCCACACAAAGCGAATATAAACATGGGGTTGTTGCAATGTTCAGCAGCAGTTTAAGAACTGTTCACTTTGCTGTCAGAACTATAACACACGGTCGGAATCTCGCGGAGTGTTAAACGGAGCTGTATGAAAACTACAGAGTATTTGCTGAAGTCCGCACGGCGGCGCTCCGTGCACACCCCATAGCAGGTGGCACTGCGGCTAATAATTCACGAAATCTTACGGCCCAACCACTTAGAACCTAAATGTTAGACACTCAGAACATGATAGGAATCAGCGTGTAGTCAATGTTAAAGATATGATTTGGCTATTGTAAACCAAAAGGGCGTGGTGAAACTGAAGTATTACCTGTAGGCTCCAGCTCGTTCTTGCTAGATGAAAACGAATTGATGAGCGAATTGCCTTCGACCGATATAAATGTGCGCTTGCCCTGCAGAAAATGGTTGCAGTAACAGAGGGAAGAAGTTGCGAATCTCGACAGAACTGTGAAGAAATGAAAAATAAAAAGTGCCCTAAGAGTTTCGGCTAATGCTTGATTTTAGCGCCATTGCAGAGACAGAAAAGAAGTTTAGGAATCTTCCAGCACCTTCAAGGACAGCTCACAATTTTGTTTTAGTTATTAAGGGTTACCATGTATGTATCGCGGACATGGGACAGTCGAACAATGGCGCCTGTTCTATCGGCCCCTGGTGACTGCATTGAGTTGTAGCGGCCGTAAAATCAAATAAAAAAAAACCCAAGAACGAAATGCTCTGCCAATTATGCCTAGAAATACTGTCGTAACCAGGAGCAGCAGGCGAAGACGTACGTGACTTTTTTTTTTGCAGAAAAATATTCCAAGCAAGACAGAAGTATTAGAAGGTGGAGACTCAATTGAATAGAATAATAAACCTCGAAAAAGGAATGTCATTGAAGCCAACACTCCAACAAGTAGACAACTGCCTTGAAAGAAAGCTTATAGTCTTTCGTTTAGTCTCTATATAGCATCCTTCCATTTTCGAATGAGTAAGACATTTACCACCACAAAAACAACAGCAAATCAACTCGAGGGCCTGCACCGTATACGTACTGACTCAGAGCTATGGGCGTTATGACACAAATATTGTCAGAACTGAATGAAAATTTCCAAGTCTGTCGATAGCTCACAATCAGCCTTCCTACTGTACGATAGTATAGCTGAAATATCTGAAACAGGGGTAAAATTTTTTATCTTAAAGGAGAAAGAAAAGTTCCCATTCTAATACACTACAACGACAGTAATGCTTTATAGCTTATTTGTTGATTAATAAATATGACATTCCACGCTCATTATCACACTATTGTTCGTTATACACAGACATGTCATCTGAATATTAGACGGTTATAGTGTACCGGGCTTAGCGGGATAGCGGGCTTACTGTTATAGCGGGTTCGAAGTGTGCATGCACAGATACGTACGTTACCCATACCGCTTACCATTCGCGTGCGATTTTTCAGATTTACCATTACCGTGTTAGTGTGGTGTACGTTGTGTACGTAAGCATGGTGGCGCTCTCGCATGCCCGCTTTGTAGTGATTTTGGCGTAGTTGTTGAAATATTCACCTCGTTCGCAGCAAACGACTGTTTACAATGGCTTCGCTTGTCTTCAGTTAGCTTCAATGACCACTTATTACGAATAAGCAAGCGTAATTTTTTAGATAGCTGCCCATTTAGAACGTCTCTAGGTCTAACTAGAACAAATCGGCAACAGAAATGTTTTCGCATTTTGTGGGTGGTTCATACTTATTTACTTTTATTATGACTAAAATAAACATGTAACAGTGTTTCGTGTGGTGACACAACAAGTATTCTCGTTTCCTTTTCCTTTAACTGTTGTTTAACTTATCAGCCTTCAGATAGATGGCGTCACCATTCCAGTTGGAGCACGTAAACCACGTAAAGCTTCTTCCAAGCAGGTCGGAGGGTGCGGACGTGCGCCACACACTCTGCAAAGTGATAGTTATTCTACCTCAGAATCACCGCATCGGGCCTGGACAATTCACCTAGTGCTACGAAAAGTCGTACGGCATCTTTCATCGTTATCTAATAAGGCAAGACCAACGCCCGCTCCAGCTTATCAAGCTGCGAACACCGGGCCACGCCGATCCGCCACGCTAGCCCTTACAGCGCTGGCGTGGTCTGATATGCCTCCTCGCTTCGCACGGCACTGCCTGAGAGCCACGCAGCCTTCCATAATGGAGGTGGTAGTTGAAGGAGAAGAGATATCGAAAGAAGAATACAACGATGGGAGCTGGACCACGTTGGAAGCGCAACGACCTTGCGCACGCTAATCGCTCTCCGCCGCCTCTGCTGCCGAGCATACCGAGACTGGCGAGACCGACACCACACAAGACAATGGGAAAAAAGCGCCCAAACACCGAGCCCGCCCGCCATCCCTACCCAAACTTGAGCCGTTGCCAAAACTCCCGCCGGGAGACTATAAAGTGATTCTCCTGCCACAAACAGCAGCGCAATTGCTCTTTTACGGCGCGGCAAAGCTATTCAAGGCCATCTGCACAGCCACTTAAGTGCCAATAGAAGATGCCATCTCTGAAGATCAAGTACGCGCCCACCCGAATAGTAACACGGCCCTAATCAGCACCTCATCTTGGGCTAGGGCCGAAGCTTACAATAACATCAAGATTCTCAAAATTGAATAGAAAGAAATTGAAGTTGTAGCTTACGCTCCAGCCCCAGAAAATTCAACGAAAGGAGAATGCTGCGACGAAACCGACGAGGCTATCTTAGAGGAAATGCAGGCGAAAAATTCAAGCATCAATTTGGTCACCGCCAAAAAACTGGGAAGAAAACACATCGTTGCCGTTTTCGCAGGAACGAAGCGCCCGGAGTAGGTCAGGTTTCGGGGGCTACGTATGTAGCCCACCCCTTCAAAGAACAAATAGAGGTATGTTTTAACTGGCGACGCACCAGACATCGGGCGGACGTTTGCCCTCAAGAAAGAAGGAATACATGCAAGCGCTTCGGTGAAGAAACGCACGAGACACCAGCATGGGGCACCAAGCCTTACTGCAGAGCCCGATGCATTGTCTGCAAAGGGGAACACCCCGCCAGAGGACGAAACTGTAAATATTAGTATTACTCACAGGTTCCTCAAAAAACGGGCACCAATGCAACTAACAGCATGTCTTTAGTACTCAAAGACAGCAATGACAGGCAAGGGCAATCTCGGTTAGGTGGCACAGTGACACAACTCAGCACGCTGAGCACGTGCTATCGGGATGCGGTGCGAAACAACCAACTCAATCAAGCTGGCAGCATCAGGCGAGCACGCTCGTTGAGCCGCGTCCGGTGCAACAACAGCGGACGGCTCACCAACTGGTCGCTGTCCAGGGCCAGAAATCAACCAGAGCAGAGAGACGCCAGGCGGCTACCCGTGAGCCCCAGAGACGAGACGAATGTGGAGGGAAAAAGCAGCGCCACGGTAAGGGAGTTGGCTGCTGTAGTTAGAGAGCTCAGGAAACAGCTAGAAGCCGCGAATAGAAAAATTCAAGCCTGAGACAATGCAAAATCAGCTACCCTTGCAAGCGCTGCCAGAGAAATAGACTCAAGCGAGTTCGGAGACAGCACACAGCTCATAGAAAGGGAGGGAGCACGCAATCCTAAACAAAAGCTTATCGAGGAAGATAAGGAGAAGCACGAAAACCCTATTGATATTCCTCGAAGATTCGACGCCGTAGAAAACGCCATCGAGACGATGTAACTAGAAAGAGATGAAAAGTTGAGAGCTATCCACACCTCCGTTCAAGAAACCCTGAACACGTTTCACGAAATGCTTAGCAGTGAAATAATAAGAATGCTCTCGAGCGTAACCAGAAGAGACTACTCCCGAGCAACATTCCACCTACCCGCTATGAGACCAAGTCAAACTAAATGAAGTAACGCGCGAAGCGGTAAGAGAACGAACCTAGTCAACGTCAGGGCTGAACCCTATATATACTCCAAAAAAAGATGGCGGGACAAGTTAAAATTGTTCAGTGGAATTGCAGGTCATTCGCTAAAAAGCGGGCGACACTGCGATTCGCCCTTTCCAACTTCACTCCCGTGATCGATGTAATAGCCATGCAGTGAAACAGAAACAAAAATACCTGGAAATGCCACGTAACACGAGATTTCCACAGAAAAAAAAAACAGAACAGCGATAGCCATACTACGTAACAATGCGTCGGTACAAATCGACTTGGAATTGGAAAACATTCATTATACATTCGTCAATTCATACCTAAACGCAGAAAAAGTAAATGGCTGTACATGCTCAACATATACAGCTCGCCGCAAAGTAAAACAATACCCTTTGCAGCAATAATCAGAAACGCAAGAAAGGAAGCTGCGAATAAACAGTCCTCGGAGACTTTAATCCCCATCACACAATGTGGGGCTATCAGCGAAGCACAAAAAAAAGGCGCTACTATTCTTAATGATCCCCATAACAACGGACTGACGCTGCTCACTGGCCCCCCATAGCCGACAAGGATAGGTAACAGTGCCACAAAAAATATCCCCCGGGCTTGTGCTTTGTCAGGTATGCCGAAAAAGCAACCTGGGCAAACACAGGGCTGAATCTGGGCAGTGACCACGATCTACTCGATATTAGAATTCCAGCAACAAGTATTGGCAGGAAAAAAGTTCTGGTCCAGCGTACTAATTGGGATCTTTTTAGGTACAGACGGAACCGCCAAGCAGTGGACAAAATCGAAAATATTGATGAGTGGGTACAAGAACTGCTTAAAGATTTCGAAGAAGCCACAACAGAGGTCCCGTGAGAAGCACATATTCCCAAGCAAGATTCAAGGCTGGTGAACTTATGCGAGAAACAACAAACATTGCAAGCAGAATGACTAAAAAATAAACTTAACCGAAACCTCAATCTACAGTTGGCAGAAGTAGGAAAACAAATACAGATATCCTTGGGCGAACTAAATTCAACGCATTGGATGCAAACCTGTGACAGGATATTGTGCGCACAGGTGTCCGCACAATATTTTTGTCGACAACGTAGGCTGCTTTTGTTAACACAAACGAATATATTAGCTCTCGTTTTCGCCTTTCACGTCCAAAAATGAATTAATGGACGTCTGCGCCGAGCGGGCCTGTGCGGCCGAGTTAATGAACCCGCGAAAGTGTTCCCGAATAACGTCGAGAGGCTGTGTTAGCACCCACGGTAAATTTGCTTGTTCGCGTGAGTCACCAAGGTGCCATGAGATTCCCGGATATTGTGCAGCAAAGGCAAGCTTCAGGCTACCCGTGTAAATTACCATCGGGTGTAAATAGCCTGCCAAGGCTGGCAATAAACCATGAGATTTTGGGCGTTAGGGCGCCGCCGTTGCCACTTGGGGTCAGTAAAGTTTTACCAGGCCAGCGTTTCTGTTACAAGAAACTTTCCATAATATCTGATGTACTCCGCAAACATGCCAAAACTTTAGAAAGTATCAAGAGTACTAGAGAATAATTGAGAAAAATTGTGTAGTATGAACGTTACCAGAAGACCATAATTACCGAGGATTCAAAATTGAATGTTCCGTGCGCGCTGTACTTCGGAATATTTGTCGCTAAATTGGCAGCAATTAAGCTGCTTCGTGAAACCGGGGAAAATTACAGCCGCTACGAGAAGGTCAGTTATAGTGAATTATTGTTAAACTTGAAAACTAGATTTTTAACACGTAAGTGATGTGGTCGCAATTTTTAACGCTGCCCTAATTGATTATACGTAAACATTTGGCCTGTCGCATTTGCACATATCGTCTGTCTGAGATGCTGTTCCTGTGTGTGATAAAATGATATTCAGCTGCAACATTTGTCATGATATCAAATGGTCTACAGTAGCCACTGCGCCACGGCCTTCATTTGTTTTTTTTTCTAGTAATAACGATATAATTCTTGGTTAGTATCTGGTACATCGCAAAACCTGGTGTACGCTGCTATATTATTATGAAACTAAAATTTGAATAAACACGCACACATACACACATTCAAAGGTGCGAAACGGCAGTGTCGGAATAAACGTAATCTTTATTCGGGGTATACACCAGATTCCTCAGCACTCGACCTTATTTATGAATGAGCCGATAGATTTTTAAATGCACAGCATTTCTTAGTGAACGTCAGGCACTTTGAGTCTGTCTATCTATCTATCTATCTATCTATCTATCTATCTATCTATCTATCTATCTATCTATCTATCTATCTATCTATCTATCTATCTATATATCTATCTATCTATCTATCTATCTATCTTGCTATCTATCGATCTATCTATATATCTATCTATCTATCTATGTATCTTGCTATCTATCTATCTATCTATCTATCTATCTAACAGCCTACGTTGGTCTACGTTGCACAATGCAAGGCCACCAATCTTGCGAGCACAAACGCCACGTATGAGCTTACCATTTTGGATGTTGTAATGCCCGTGTTGACGTTGGCACCGTAACGAAACTGCCAACAACTGATTATTTGCAAAACATTTGTGACTTGTAAACGTATGTCAGGGCGTACAGCAATTGTGCGTATATTGGACGTATATACGGAAAGTGTCGCTCAATAAAAAAACTTACACCGTTGTCACTTCCATATGCTTCGCATAAGATTTAGATTCCCGTTCTACGTGGGATTTGACGCATTTTCTCTTCGCCGAATTTTTATGGCTGTGACAAGACCCAGCTCTTCACAGCGTCCTTGACTTCGTCGTCCAAGTTAAAGCACTTCCCATACAGACGTTTTTCCAGTGCTTTTTTGAGGGCGTCAGCCCACGGTTGCCGACGTCTTTGCTTAGGCTGCACACGTTTTTTGGCAGTGGTAGGAGTTTTATCTTAGCTCTGATTTCATGCGGTATTTTAAGCCTCAGTGTGGGTCGAGTTAGTCGTTTTAGGTTTAGGAGCTTCAAGACGTCATGTCCTTGTCGAGTGCAGGATAGTCTCCACCATTGCGATGCTCGTTGTGCTTCAATTATTTCGTTTGGGGAGTTATGTAGACCTAATTCCAAGAGTGTGTCGTTGCTGACCCTAGTGGGTAATCCTAAGGCCGTTCTGTAGACTGACCTAATTAATATGTTGATTTCATTCTTTGCATCGCGCTTGGCGTACAAGAAGGGGCATGTGTACGCAATATTTCAAATGAAGAAAGCCTGTGCTAACTTGCAGGCTTCTTTTTCTTGTATCCCATGCTTCCGTCCGCTTATTCTTCTAAGGAGCCCGATGACTTGTCGCGAAGTGGCTTGCAGCCTTTTAAGAGTTCCTCGAGCAAGCCATTTGTTTTCTAAAAATAGGCCAAGTATCCTTATGGTGGTTACTTTTGGTACGATTTCTTGATTTACCGTGATGGTAAACGTGTCTCTGATAGCTGGCAGTAGTTTAGTCGCTATGAAGAGCTCTGATTTGGCTTGAGAATATTCAAGTCTGTTCAGTGCCGTGAAGGACATGTGTCGGCCGATTCTCGCAAAGCTTTCTTGACATCATCTGGGCTTCCTGTCCTCGTTCAAATCGTCACGTCGTCTCCATATATTGCATGGCGAATATCCGGAATCTTTTCCAACTTTTCTGTCAGTTTCCTCGTCGTGCAGTTAAACAATAAGGGTGACAACACTGTGCCCCATGGTGTACCTCGTGCTCCGAGTTTTAGTACTGGACATTGGATTCCACCCAATTGCAGGATGGCAGTCCTGTCTTTAAGAAAGGCCAAAATGTAGGTATGTGTTCGCACTCCAACATTCATCTCAGCGAGATTAGATAAGATTGACTTGTCGGTTGCCTAATCAAAAGCTTTTTGAACATCTATTCCTAGTATTGTCCTGGTGTCACGGGAATGCCTGGGTCTACGATGTCTTTCGTTATCATCCACATAATGTCTAAAGTGGACAAACCTTGCCTAAAGCCGAATAGGGTTGGCGGAAAGAGTATATGATCTTCTGTGTGTTCATGAAATCTGGCTAAAACAACGTGTTCGAATGTCTTTCTCAGACATGAAGTCAGAGATATTGGCCTTAAATTTTTCAGTTCTAGTTTCTTCCCCGGTTTAGGAATAAATATGACTTTGGCTTCTTTCCAAGTACTGGAGATGTTTCCAGTATGCCATTTGTCATTGTAGAGTTTAGTTAGACTTCGGATAGACTCATCATCCAAGTTTTTCAGCATCTTGTTTCTGACGACATCTTTCCCCGCGGCCGAGTTTGTCTTGAGATTTGCTATAGTGCTACCCTGACTTCAGCTTCGGTGATGTCAGCATCTAGTTTTTCGTTGTTGGTTCTCTCATACGGGGAATAGGCGGCTTCGTCCTGTTGCGAATTGAGGTACTTTTTCATTAGTATATTTCTGATGTCGTTCATGCCTTTGAATTTCTGCGCCAGCATTTGCATGCGCATTTGTGCAGCCCCTTTAGTATTGTCTGGCTCCATTATGTGCTTTAAAAACCACCATGGGTTTTTGGAGCCAAGCGTCCATTATTCCTGTCACAGGTTTGCATCCAATGCGTTGAATTTAGTTCGCCCAAGGATATCTGTATTTGTTTTCCTACTTCTGCCAACTGTAGGTTGAGGTTTCGGTTAAGTTTATTTTTTAGTCATTCTGCTTGCAATGTTTGTTGTTTCTCGCATAAGTTCACCAGCCTTGAATCTTGCTTGGGAATATGTGCTTCTGTCGGGACCTCTGTTGTGGCTTCTTCGAAATCTTTAGGCAGTTCTTGTACCCACTCATAAATATTTTCGATTTTGTCCACTGCTTGGCGGTTCCGTCTGTACCTAAAAAGATCCCAATTAGTACGCTGGACCAGAACTTTTTTCCTGCCAATACCTGTTGCTGGAATTCTAATATCGAGTAGATCGTGGTCACTGCCCAGATTCAGCCCTGTGTTTGCCCAGGTTGCTTTTTCGGCATACCTGACAAAGCACAAGCCCGGGGGATATTTTTTGTGGCACTGTTACCTATCCTTGTCGGCTATGGGGGGCCAGTGAGCAGCGTCAGTCCGTTGTTATGGGGATCATTAAGAATAGTAGCGCCTTTTTTTGTGCTTCGCTGATAGCCCCACATTGTGTGATGGGGATTAAAGTCTCCGAGGACTTTAGTTGTTTATTCGCAGCTTCCTTTCTTTCGTTTCTGATTATTGCTGCAAAGGGTATTGTTTTACTTTGCGGCGAGCTGTATATGTTGAGAATGTACAGCCATTTACTTTTTCTGCGTTTAGGTATGAATTGACGAATGTATAATGAATGTTTTCCAATTCCAAGTCGATTTGTACCGACGCATTGTGTCTCTGGTGAAGCTGATGAATCTCACATGTTTTTACATCATTGAGCAGCCGTGCGCTTCCGAGCGCGAGCCTCCGAACCTGTGCGTCGTGCATACCTCGCTTTCGTGCTGTTTCGCGAAGAGCAGCCAGCAGTAACAAAATCAAGCTGATGTCATCGTCCGCGGTTGCTTCTTGAAGAGTGACCAGTTACCGAAGCCATAAGCGAAAGGCTTCGCTACGTCGTCGGCACAAAGCCGGCCAGTGTGAGTGCGTCGCCGGGGCAGGTAAAAAAGCATTGCATATATTTTGTTCCACAGAAGACGATGTCTGCTGCAGTAAAGTGAAACCCAATTTCGCAGCCCAAAACGACGACGAAATTCACGCAGGGAAGTATTCTGTGATCGCCAGCTCTCGTTCATCGCATAGCCGTGCTCCTCAAAAAAGGCCTAGTACGCTGTCGGTAAAAAGGTTGCAAACAGGCGCGCACCGCTCTTCTACGTCCCTTGTCATGAATACGTGCTGCTACTGTGTTCGTGCACCGCCACTTAATGAAAACCATTCAGCTGCAGTGGTCTGTGGGTACATAGGTAATTTATGGATTTGTTCATCAGCAGTGTTACCACGGGTGGGACCAAGAGGCCGGTGTGCGAGCTACTTATTGGATATTCAAAAAGGTGAAATCGGGTGGGTTTATAATAAAAGGTCGGTGTGACTCCTATAGCGACTTGCAGCCCACCTGAAGTTCATGCTTGCACGTTTAACCGTTACTGTTAATTGATGCAAAAAACAGCTCTCCTACCGGCACTACACGGCAGGTCTAAAAGTCCTTCCTCTTTATACCGAATTGTCGAAGTACAGTCAAGTAATGCGTGCAGTCTGCTGAAGTGGTATTTTATTCTGTATTTGTTGTATGTGTGTGTTTGTCTGTATGTTAATCTATGTGTCATCAATTCTGCCGTCATTTGATATTTAATAAATTTGTCGACTCTTTGGGCGAATGCACTCGTCAACTTTATTTTTTACCACCTGAAATAACTTCTAGAAATCACCTTCAAAACCTTGTGAAGGCAGTAAAAATTTACTCTCTCTATACTCGCTCGAAACCTCAGTGGGGAAATAATACTACCCTTCCTACATTCAAAAACTCAGCTAGCACGAGAGTAAATTTCTACTTCGACTGGTACGTGGTGAAAAAAAACACAGAAAAGGTAGTTCGCTAGAGGACAAGTGGTTTACTTCGGTTTTGAGGTTATTTAAGGTTATTTTCATTCAGTGCAGCACTCTCCTTCTTTTGCAGATGTGACGCGCCAGGGCACCGCGCCACATCTTTACACGCCCGCGAGTGTCACAGGGAGTGTCACCGCGATCGCGCCATCTGTGCCTAAGGCTGGAGTAGCCTGTGCTGCTCCGCCCCTTGCCTAACAGAGTCAGCAGACTTCAGAGTCTGCTGGACCCTGAACCACTGCACGCGCAGTTAGGTCCGAAACTTCTTTGAACGTGCCTGCTGATCAGGCACCACCCGCCACCTCGCAAGAGGTGATGGATGAGTTCCCTACTCCAGCGCCTCAGGTGCCGAGAGATAGGGGAAACTCTTTGGAGTGCTCCCAAAAAAATAACGTTGAATTACGGGGATAAGAAAAGGCCCTGCAACTTAAAGTCACACGTTTCGTACATACAGTACCGCACAACTTTAAAATGACGCATATAATACAGTGAAACGTCGGAGAACTTCTAAGAAACCTCGACGATATCCAACAACTTCTACACAAACATACACCAAAGTGCTGCGTTTCAAGAAACACATTTGAAATGGAAACACACCAACCTCCTACGTAATTACATTATCTTTTA
This sequence comes from Rhipicephalus annulatus, assembly GCA_013436015.1. NCBI lineage: Eukaryota > Metazoa > Arthropoda > Arachnida > Ixodida > Ixodidae > Rhipicephalus > Rhipicephalus annulatus. Next base: position 154,065 of record WOVY01009341.1, read on the forward strand.
AAGGACCGAGATGGTGCGGTCGCATCTGGTGGTGTTGCCATAATAGTTAATCCAGCAACAGCCTGAACACATTTACCCCCTCAGACATCCCTGGAGGCAGTAGCTAACCGAGCTGTCATCTTCAACAAACTGGTAACAATTTGCAGTAGTTACATGCCTCCACGCCATGAACTGAAGAATTACGGATTTCAGTCACTAATCATTGAACTTCCAGAACAGTATCTTGTACTAGGGGACTTTATTGCATATAGTAGCTTATGGGGTGACTCTCACTGCGATGCGCGAGGCCACCTGCTTGGAAAGTTTCGTTTTTTTTCTGGCGCAAGTCTGCTAAATCAAAAAGACCCAACATAGTAGAGCCTCGCTAACAATACCTACTCATCGAGAGACCGCGGCATTGTCTCCCCATCGCTCGTATACCTTTACTCAGATGGAAAGCCATGAATAATCTTTCCGGTAGTGACCATTCTCCTTTAATTTTAAGTACAACAACATCATCTGGATGTCCTGCACACGTTCAAAATGGCTCACAGAAAAAGCCGATTGGAACCAGTTTTGTAGGATTGCCAGTTTAAGTTGGACTAACAAATGTGGTTTTATCATAGATGCCTCTGTGCAGCACAACACTGCTTTTCTGATCGAAGCTGCAACTAAGTGTGTTCCATAAACATCTTGACTACCCAGCAAAGGACGCGTCCCCTGATAGAACAGTGAGTGTCTGAATACACGAAAACAACTAAACAAAACATGGAGGCTCCTTCGAGACTCACCAACCCCCTTGAGTCTTGTCAACTTTAAAAAATTGGAGTCTTAAGGCAGGAGAACGCATCGACAGGCTAGAGGAGTGAACTGGCACGCTATTCTATCTGGCATCAACTCATGTGCAGTGCACATGAAGCAAGAGTTTTAAGCATGGGCAGTAGGACTAGGAGCACATCCACTTCATCTAATAAACCCTCAAGGCAACGGTTTGGAAGACTTAGCGAACTCCCTCGGTGCTCGCTTCGAACAGGTCTCCAGCTCATGCCATTGCATTCCAGCGCTCCAATGTCACAAAGCAAGAATAGAAAAACAAAAAATAGAACGAAAACTCAATAACAATGACGCATACAATGAACTTTCCATCTTAGCTGAGTTACAAGCATCGCTAAACTGCTGTAACAAAACTGCCGCAGTACAGCATAATGTTTACTTAAACCTGTGTAATTTTAAACGCAATACATCGATTACCCTCTCTGCACGCTCAGTTTGCTATATGCCTCCTCCTGATTTCATAAAACTCCCTAACGTACATTTTGCTTAGCTTTCCAAAGATACGTTTATGGTGTCTAGAGCGTGTGGCGCTTTCCCGGTAAATTCATTCACATATGTTTATTTAATAACGCCTGCGCTGTTGGAATGGTCCAAAGATGTGTTGCAGAGTCACACTATTACTCTGGCACTCAGTAAACACAGCGAGATTTTGAACTGGTTTATTTACAATGGAGTATTTAAAACGAGTAGATCCAACTAGATACGGCGATAAAAATGGATTGATTTAATGAGTACACCTCATTTAGTCTAACTAGAAGGTTGCATTAAATATTTGTACGTCAAGAAAATGTGTGCGTGCATGAGGCGCATGACCCCTTTTTCACTCGTGGAGGCACTGTTCTGAGCCTAAAGCTGTTAGTTGTCCTTCTCAATCTTGTCTCTGAAACAATTTTATTATTATTATTATTATTATTATTATTATTATTGTGTTTTATTTCACTAAAAAACTGTTGGAGGGTGGATAGGAAGGAAAGAGTCTGACAACTGCCACCTCAAGGGGCACAATACCTGCGGGTTCTTTCGGAAAGGAGAAAACATAAAGAAAAAGAGATGAGAAAAGAAAAAAAACAAATTACCAGACGGAGGCACAATAAGGTAGTCACACGAATAAATGTCCATAAACGCGAGGCTGAATCGGTTTTGTTCATGAATGTTAGTAGGGAGCGAGGGGCCTGCGGTCATGCCGAGCAGAGCATCCACCGAGAACCGACAGTCATCAAGAGTTGTCTATATTCCATAAGTCTGATAAGTTAGTATTCCTTGATGAGCAGTGCTTGCTGTAAAATGATTGCGGGATACTTCAAGATAGATCTATTCAAATGTCTCACAGGTGTCACAAGACGTAGACATAACGGACTACCCACGCATACTTTACGATATAATCGTTCGCGAACTGATGCAGTCAACTCTTAGCGTTCATAGAAGGGCCTCTGTTACGATGAGGCAATGCACAACCTCGAATGCGTGAAGGGCACGATCCGCTTGCGATACACTTTCCTCTGTAAAATTTAATGGACTGGAATAAGGCGCCACAGGGCATACATTTTCTCGTGCATATTTGTTTCTTTTGCGGGAGTTGCATGGAAGTAGAATAGAGAGTTAAACAAGTAGAATATTTAGTGATTAAACGTGAACAGATACAAAATTAAGGGCAAAAAATAAAAAAAAACACCATCACCATTTCGACCTATGTGTGTTGTGGCGAACTAGTTTCTGTCATGTTCCATCTCGCTCCCACGTTTCCAAAGCTTGAATGGCGCTGATATCTCGATCGCACCAAACGATAGGTGAAACTGTGGCTGAGGTACCGTCAGACGGAGCAGGTGCCGTGGGCGTTGCGAGAGCGTTACACCGACAGAGCTGCAGTGCCCACGGGAGGCTATACGGGCGCCTGGGCTGCGTACTCCGACAGTCCTCTGCGCATCTGAGGCCCGCTTGATTGGTCAAGCCCACCGCCTGGCTCATCGAGGATCTGGCAGGGATTTTTGACGCCCTAATCCTCTTAGCCCAGACTTTCTCGCCGGCTGCCCGAGGCGATGGACGTCTGCTCGCTTTTGTTTTCTCCTATCCCCGTACCCCCCTCCCCCTACCATGTGCCGAGGGAGCGTGTGTTAGAAGTGAATGACGAATCCCATCGCTGGACTTGCTGCATTTACTTCCTTCTTTTTTCTTCCCTTTCACTTCTGTCAACCTTACTCAAAGCTTTCTCAGATTCCTGCAAAGAAGCTCGAAGCTCCAGTCCGCACGCAGTTACCTCTTACTCAACATAGGATACTTACTCTTGTAGACACATTTTATATTTCTTATTTCACGCTGTTTTCCTCAAGGACTGTATTTGTGTAATTCTATTGACACTATGAAATGCTAGAGCTCACGTGAAGGCAGTGACGTTTTTTTGTTTTTTTTCTAGTATTCATGGCGCGATACTCTCAGAACTTCTTTGTTCAGGTCATTTTTCACGGCACTCTTGCTTTACAGCTCATCATGTCTTCAGCTACGTGGCGCTTGGCGACATTCTTGACAATTGGATGAAAATCACGTAGCCTGAATTCGTGAGTTGAATTGTATCCTGAAATGGTAAATCATGCAAGGTTCTCCAAACCTAAGATTGTGTTAATAATGTGCGTTTGTACTTTTTTATTTTTCTCAACTTCGGCAGAGTGCACAGCAACACTGCGTGAAGATATAAACAACTAACGATGAGATGAGATTACATAGCGATGGGTGGTCACGTTCGGATAGATATGGCTTCACAAAAAATTCTTATGTAGTGTATTCTGTTTGAAGTCCGCTCGAACAACGTCAACTTGTATACTGGTATGTGATGCCCAGATTCTAAGGCCATAGCGCAGATTAAGGTATCACGTCATCCAGTCAACCTTTTCGGCACTTTTTTTAATGGCCGTGACTTAAACTAACCAGTGTTCTTGTGGCACCTATTGCTATATACTCTAATATGAAGTGCTTCTTTTCCACAAGCATGAAATAGTAGCCATTCAGTGCTTCATTTTCGGAACTGTTGCAACGTCCTCAAACCATTCCTTGCGTTACTTATGCAGTTAATTGCTGCACATATTTCATGCTCAAGTATGTCTGCAGTTTTTTCCCAAGTCGATGCAAAACTAAAAGCATGTTCATAGGTAATTGCTCATAAAACCGCTCCCCTTCTCACTATACTATCTTCATTGCATGTCTGGCAGCTCCGCGTCGTCTTTGTTCCTTCATTTCACGCACTTGTGACACACTCGCGTTCGGTTGATGCTGGACATTCCCCAGATTAGCTCGATGCATCACCTATCTTTCCCTACGCATGCCGCTGAAAAAATAGTGAACCTTGATAATTGGCATCAGCTTACGGATATAGATACTATGCAAATTCCCCAACAATCTGATCGAAATGACTGAAAAGGAAGACACGCGAATAAATGAACACTTTGTGCTATCTCCATGACGCAAAGGCTGTAATAATTCCCGTACTAACGCTAATTTTCTCTAACAGGATTAGTTCGATCGTCTGCCTTACCTGCACCATGTTAAGTAAGCGCAGCGTTCGCCCAGAACGCGCGCGTGAGAATAATCACTCTCTTGCATTTTTTCGTTACTCCCGTCAAGAGCGAGCCATGTTGATAATAACCAAAATCCCTGAGCAGCCCAAAGCTTTTCATGAGCTTCGTTTTGGTTCTAGGCATTTCTTCGCACTTGATGGAACCTAACCGCTCTTACTGAAATGTTTCTGGCTAGCGAAAAAAATCTTCTAGTATATGGAAGGAAGTGGGAGCAGAAGTTGTGGTTTTTTAATTGTTTTACAGCAAAAGCTGATATGAGATCAAAACTCGAGTCACGCGTGACGCCGTAGTTGTCGGCCGCCGCCGCCGCCAGTGTCCGTAACCACTGTCAAACAAAATAAAAAAAATTACAACCAAGGACATAGTGGGGCTCCAACCCGAGTCCGCTGCGTGCCAGCCCGGTAGTCTACCACTAAGCCACGCCGGTGCTTGGGATTTGTTCGCAAACTTGTCTCAGGCAGGTTTGATATCGGGAAATGAATCGCGGTAATATTAGTAATAAAGCGTTTTGGAACAGCAAAAGAACAACCAGGCGTCACACAATGCGAATAACGTAACGAGTTGGTCGTCCAATGCTTAAACTCATTGCAAAAGCCATTACAAAAGCGTGTTCGTGATCATCTAATAAATGTGGCGCATAACCATTTCAGCCATAATTCGTCATCGTCGTCAGCCACTGCATGAACAATTGGCGCAAAATTCCTTGCAAGTGTAAAGCGGGTACCATGCTTCTCAGAAGAATGATGAAGGATGGCACAGTGAATGCCGTCCTACAACCCAGAAATTATTATTATTTATGCCATAGTGGGTACGCAGCAAGTGAGCTTGCAGCAGTTACCCTATTAGTGTTTATAAATGGTTCCTAAAGGCTGTTCTTCTAGCTTTCGCTGCGACTGTGCTGTCTCTTTCGCGCAGGCTTGGATTTTTGTTCGTTTTCGGGGAATAACGTGTAGCTCTTATATTCACAGGGTAATCTCGTTCTGAGAAATGTGTGCTAGGGATGGTTGATCCGTTTTCCTTCACTATACTCGTGGGACAGCAAAGTATGTACTGACGTACCAGGCTCCGAGAGAAGTGCTTGTACAACGGAAGCATAGAGATGCAGTATTTACGACTCGAGTTCGCGCCTTTCCGGCAGATATATGTTTTTTCACCGTTCGCTTACTTCTCGTAGCTGGTGACGTTGTCTCTGCCTTTCCTGATCGCCGGCGTTCCCGCCGCTTGTAAATCGTGTACGAAATATGCCGGCTTATGAACATGCCGGCTTACGAACTATGTGCAAGGGCCAGTGGTATGAAAACAAAACTATGAATCGAAGAGGTCGCTACTCGCTAAGAAAAAGCCGACTTCATCGGCAGTCGATGACCATCCAAACGATGGCGTTATATCCAAGCCTGGCTGACTTGCGGTTCCTCTAAATGTAGCGCAAAACTATAGCTACTGTAGGCAAAATTGCTTCGTAATGATAACATTGTTTTGTATTTTCTGTTACTTACTTGAAAGCACGTCGAATGGTCAGGTTCTTGCCACACTCTAGCAAACTTTTCTGGCACGATCTACTTATATTACACAAAACATGAGAGAAAGGTTTGTTGCTATTTATTCACGGTAGTTATATCACGACATGACCTTTATCGTGGTATCCAGTAAATTTAGTATACCTTGGTCAATTTTGGATTTTTATAGCGAAGCGACTATCCATACATTGATGCGCACAAAAAAAAAAGGCTGGTTAACTCTTTCATTACGACGTCTATTCAAACCGATCACGTGTAATCGACGCTCTGGATTGTGGATTTTGGCATGTTAAATTTGTTTATCGTGAACCCAGCAGTTTCAAGTAATTAGTCTAACCACTTAACTTTCACAATCCATTTTATTGATTGCTTTGGCAACATATCAATTTTTTGTAGACCTTCGTGCGAATAATGTGTGTGTGTTGTTGGGAGAATGCACTTGGCTGGCGAACTTCACAGAGGTACGTGTCCCTCGTAGTTATGATGTAGTAACATCAAAGTTCTGGGATCAAAACAACCTTTACAAGTTAAATGTTTAATCAAGGTGTCAGCTTCGCAACCTGACAGTGTTGATCAGTAGTAATTGCCAGACATTTATGCCAGCAATACAATGAAGAGCTGTTGCTAGGAGTCAGGGAAAATTCATTCTACGAAGAAAAAAATTCCAGAGGTACCCCGCATACTGGGGTGCAAGAGCTGCGCGAATTGCGCCAATTTGATAATATTCCCCGTGTTTGCGCCGAGCTGCGCCAAACCATGAAATTGGCTCAAATTGCACCACGCTGGGCCGGACTTTCCGAATACCCTCAAAATTTTCTAAATTGCTGTAACTTCATCGAGGAATGGAGCCCACGTTTCCCACCTGCAGTTTGCGTCATTAGTCAATCAAAGCGCGCAGAACCTAAGCCTAAACCATGGTGTAAGATATATTTCCATTAGGTCAGGGCACTCGCAAGATGCGATCAACCAGATAAAGTAAAAAAGCCTTGCGTCCGTCAGTTCGCTGAACGCAGCTGATATATATCGGTAGGGTGACGCATTTCCAACACAAGAAAGCGTTGCCATAGCCGCCAGTGCTTCGAAGGAAATATGAACTTCCTAGTCGGAAAACGCAGCTATGATTTGTTTGTTAGCAAGTAGAGCTAGGAGCGCTCACTGTATTTACCCGCGCACGAACTGAGTCGATGTGCTACAAACACTGGTGACCACGTTAATCACCGTATCAACGGCACATGAAACATTTTTCTGTGTTGACGTTCTGTTAGTTGCGTCCTCCCGGTGGTAGATATTCGGGGCTGTTGCCGGGCCAACGAGCGCGCACCATTGTTATTTCATGTACCAAAACGCCCCTTTGTGCTCGAAACCTAGCCCCCATCGTGGAAAAAAAAAAGGCTGGGAAAGGAGGGTGCGTAGCCGTGTTCGAAAATTTCTTGGCCTTGTTCTAACTTGTGCAGAACGCTGCTTCAGCCAACCTCACCGCAGTACACCAGTGCCCTGCGAAAAAAAAGCGTATTTTATTTGGAAGAGTCTGTTGGCACTACTCGCGGGACCAGCACAGCGTTAGATTACTCATGTGTGTATACGCCCCACTGGATGTTAACAAACATGGTTCAGCTTAAATTAGGGGCAACGCAGCAAGTGATGGAAAGGAAAATGATAGGTGTAACCTTCAGCGACAAGAAGAAAGCAGAGTGTATGAGAGAACAATCCGGGGTTAAGGTTATCATAGTTAAAACCAAAAAGAAGAAATGGACATGGGCCGGGCATGTAGCGCGTAGGCAGGATAACCGCTGGTCATTAAAGATAACTGACTAGACTCTCGAAGAAGGCAAGCGGGTAAAGGGGAACAGAAAGTTTGGTGTACCGGTGAGATTAGGAAGTTTGGGGGTATAAGTGGCAGCAGGAAGCACAAAACTGAGTTTCCTGGTGCAACATGGGAGAGGTCTTTGTTCTGAAGTGGACATAGTCACGCTGATGACGATGATGATGACGTACACGCCATAATTGTGAACACTAGTATGATCGCCGACGTCTGAAAAATTACTGGTAATCATTTGGAGCAGTGTATGACATTTCTGCCCCCTTCAGAAAACTGTTTTTTTTTTCGCCACCCTTACCTCTCAGTTTCACGCATCACCTGAATTTTAAGGTCGCCAGCTTGGCAGATCTACATTTGAGTTCAGGGGTTCTGCCACAGTATTTAAGCAACGTGGCAAATCCTACTGTGGACAGCATTGTTTGCTTAGTGGGGTGGCCCAAAATACTACTTTTGTTGGAATAGCAGTGCTCATGTTTAGTCTGCATGACTTGGCAGATGCTGAATGGCTTGAGCATACCTTTTATCTAAACGTGGGCCTTCTTTTTTATACCGCTCCATATTTGCTTTTTGTGATAAATAATTAATGTTTTTTTTTTCCTGCAACAGGCTCCAAATTTGCATTTTAGGGCTCCAATAGCAATACGTTCCTGCTCAAAAATATTGCTCCAAATTCTATTTAGGCTGTTTCACCCTGCAGAAGCGTGGAGTTGGCCTTGTCAGTCAGTTCAAAACAGCTTGGTTTCACGCCTTATATCAGACACAGGGCCGCATCCAGTATCACTAGTCGCTCCTATGGTGTCCTCGTCAGCCGCGCATGAGTGCGCACCTGCACTGCAAAACAAAACAGAAAAACAAAAACGCGTCGCTCGAAACTGTCTCGCAACCACACCTGAACTGCTTGAGAACGAGCTTAGAGAACGAGGATGACAGCACCTCAACTTCAAGTTTTACGACTCTGATGTTTTGCGTCAGCCTGATACATCCGCAGCCGTTCATGGGTTTGTTTTGTTTTGCGGTTTCAAGTTGTCTCCTCTGCCCCAAATGCGTAGCTGCTGACCTTCGAGCGCAATTTTGTAGCGACTCAGGTTACGTGCAGTGTTCACACGTCGCTGGGGCGTGGTGTTCTGGCACCAGCTGCAGAGCTTCTCCTTGGGTGCACGTTAACAAACCCCAGAGCCCTCCGCTACGGCGTCTCTCATAATTATATGGTGGTCTTGGGACGTTAAACTCCACATATCATTTTATCAATCAGAGCTTCTTCTCACGTTACTTAGGCCCCAGGAGCACATCTTGGACCGGACTATGGAGCAGTGCGAAACGTTTTAAGACTGTGCGCGTTATTGGGTGAGATGGCTCATGGAAACAGGTGACGCTAGACGAAATAGTGAAGTTCGCTCGACATCCGTTTTATAGAAGGTTTATTCACATTACGGGCATCTATCTGTATTAGAACACCTGCAGGCATTTATTGCAAACAAAAAGAAAAATTTACTGAGAAAAGTGTATGAGTTCACTTGTGTCTTGCAAAAAACTAAGCAATGCTTCAGCGCACGGCACAAGCAGTAAAGCAGCACCTCAGTTCCGGCTTTCTTTTTTCGTGTGAATAGAAATGTTTTGTGCAACATTCATTATTTTTATGCTCCTCCTGGGTTCTTTGTTTTCAAAATTTATATTCTCAATTTTCTTTCTTCTGAAGATTTTTGCGTATATAGTGTTTTTTTCTTTACTGTTTAGGAGCAGGCAAGCAAACATTACACATATATGACACTTTTAATTATTCCAAAATACTTTTGTTGCTCTACGACGTATATATACTTTTCCTAAGATCACTTCATTGTGCGAAATTTGATAAGCGATACTACGAGCTGGAGTAATTTTCAAACTGCAAAAACGATGTTTCCTACGCATATGGAAAAATTCCTTTTTTCATAAGGTACCAAAAGAGTTCAACTTCAAAGAAAAGTTCGCCAATACCGTGTAAATAATAAAGCCGCACACTTGGCAGAGGTTATGTGGTCGTCTTAAAGTTTTCATATATATTACCATATTTTTGATTTGGTGGTGCGTGAAGATAAGCCTTATGTTTATGATTACGCTCATTTATTGGGATGATTACATGCATGTTGTCTCGTGTGTCAGGTCAAAAAATGTTTCTGTCCAGCAACTCAAGGTCCTATGAACCCTACGGGTGTAGATGGGTGTTTATAGGCAGCAACGTCTTCTCGTTTTTTCGTCGGTGGTCACCTTTGACTCTGCGATCTACTGTGTCATTGTCGTAGATTAATTTTGCTATAAAGAAATTCTCTCACTCTTTATTTAGTTGTCGGAAACAGAGCCGGAAAAAAATTGGCATGAAAAAAAACCGTTGTCTTACATACATGGATGCCGTTGAAAAAGAATCTAACCACAAACGTTTCTTTCTTTCCGGACGCGTCCCTCTACAAAAACGTGTTCGTATTTCAAGTATTACATTGCGGCCACCAGAAGCCTGTAATATTTCCCTAGAAAAAAAACTAAAAACTTTCTTAACAACCATTCGAACGCATAGACTTACATTCAGCATGTATACAGTAAAATAGGGGGGGGGGGGAGTAACATGGCGTAATTCAAGCAGGCAAACTTGTCTCAACTGTGAGAGCATGTTCAATTTGCTCTTGCATCTTCCACTTGTTTTGTTCTGTCCTATCAAACGCAACGCCCAGGTGAGTAAAAAGCGTGGAAATGTATAGGCATATATATAGCCTCAACTTCCTTAGAAGAAAACATGCTCTACCGTCAATTAACGGCCCGTTTGTACAAAAGTGTGCCGAGTATGCGAGACCATGAATGTGGCCCTTCTGGCTGCGAAAACTTTACAATAAAATTTAAATAAACAGAGAGAAAAATATATAGGGTTCTTACCGTCAGCCTAGACAGTCTTTATGACTATACGTGTTAAAATAGCGGGTCTTTGACGAGCAGCGCGCGCTACAGACTCGCTGTGCTGAAGCGGACGACTCCGCGTGCTCTTGACATCTCGGCGTTAAACCAATCGTGAGGGGCAGTTCTCGCCGGACGCGGCTCCGATGAGTGGTTCGAAATTAACCGGCCTCCTGACACGGAAGCCCCACCAGCCGGGATGCTGACAGCTGCCACCGGCCACGCTCACCCGTGGCACTGCTCAGATCGATGAAGAAGGCGCCGGCGACTCTTGTGGTGGCCCAGGCGATCGGGCGCTGAGTCGGCGATGCGTGCCCTTGCTTCGAAATGGAACGCACACCGGGCCAGGTCAATTATCCACGCGGCACACCGCGGACGCGCTTCCACTTGCATGCTCAGCTGCAGATGGTCGTCGCGCCGGCATTGCTTGCTGGGTAAATGGAAGCGCTGGAAAGCAGAATCGGCACAGTGCGTAGCCGGGCTTTCTTTTGCTTCGACTACACTCCAGTCAGACATGGGCAACACTAAACAGTGGCTAGGCGTAAGCGATTATTTATCTCAGGACGCAAATAAATGCAAAAAAGCAACGCATGAAAGTTTCACTCGTGGTCGCATTGGTGCTACTAAAAGCGAAAGCAGCTGACTATAGGCAAAAGTGGGAAAAGACATAGCACCATGGATGTGCCCACTAACTGGCAGTATTTGAATGTGATGTGGCGCAAGCACATCAGGCATGTATTAGAGTTACGAATCTCTGTAAATATATCAAAATATGTGAATTTTTCAATGGCATGCATATGGCGGGTCGATATTCACGCTCGCTTTCCTGCGACGCTGAGATCTCGAAGTCGATCATGGCAACCGCAGCTTGATGAAGACGAAAGCTTGTAAAACGCTTGAACTTAGGTGCAAGTAGGCGAACTTTAAGTGGTTGAAGGTATTCCTGCCCCAACCACCACAAATGTTCTTGGCGATTAGGTATAGTGAATTTGGGTGGTAAAAACCGCAAAATATAATTTATAAAGTTTCATATCGCAATGCCAGAAACTTCTGATATTTTGACGTCATTGCAGCTATCATCGTCACGACAACCATGTAGTACGTCGATATATTTCAGGATTCGTGTTGTCAGGACAAGGCCTGAACTATTTTTTGAAAGGTTTGTACACTGTGGCATCTTTTTAGCATGGTGTAAATAAAATACTCTGCGACTTATTGTATTCTTATTTGCAAGCTTAACAAACAACATTGCATCAAAAAGCTTCTTATACATGTTAAATATCATTCTTCCTAAAGTCACTGTCATCCGCTCGAGTTCTGCCGCCTGCTTTATCAGGAAAGATTGAGCCATCAATGAACTTTAACTTACAGACAGCCTGGTGGTTTTGGGACGTTAAACCCCACATATCAATCAATTTACAAACAGCCACGCTAAAGTTGTCTTTGTGGGCTTAAAATGCTTATGAGCTTCCGAATAAGCACTTTTCAGCGTCAGAAATCATCCGAACACAAGCTGAAAGAGTCATTCAAAAAAAACAAACGTGCTGTGTATGTCGTTTTATCTATCGTGGCACTTTATCGGCCATTGGGTTACGGTTACGGCGACTTCATTTCAGTGAAGGCAATGTCTAATTGCGCCTGTGTACTTCAATTTAGTTGTGCGTTAGAGAACCTCAGGTGGTGAAAATTAATCAGAAGTTTTCTACTACGGTGCACCTCATAATCATATCGTGGTTCTTCATGGTAAGAAGAAAAAATTCATTCTTTGGATAAATGCAATGCCAGCCTTAGCAGACATCAATACGAAATCATTAGTTTGATTAAAATTGGCGAGTGTGGTATTGCTTTTCGAGACAAGTGCTAGCCAAGTTCTTTTACCTCTTTCTTTGTCGTATTGCTAAACGTCTACATTATTATTATTATTATTAATATTATTATTATTATTAATATTATTATTATTATCATTGTTGTTGTTGTTGTTGTTGTTGTTAAAAATCATATAATTTTATTTCAGCAAAAGCTAGCGGTTAGGAGGCGTGTCGTAAATTCATGCAGAATTCGTATGATGGTTTTGGAATGTTAAACCCCGTATATCAACCAGTGAATTTATGCAGAGTTCAGATAATAGTGTGTTATTTGTTGTGACACCCAGTGTTCGAACTCTACATAAAAGAGGTTCATAGAACAGTGTCTAATAACCAGTGGCAAATATCAATGGAACAGGTCAACATTTCAATACTAAACTGCCTTCGCCAACGGCCCACATTTTTAGGCAACACCCTCCTGTATCTATTGATGAAAACACCTATTTATTTTCCAGATGGCTGTTGCAGATAGCCGTTTGAGAAAATTTTGTTGATCTCCTTAAGAAAGCTTCACAATATATGGTGTGCAGTAGTGCACGCATACAGAGTTGGAAAGTTCTGAGCCTGCGGCAAGGGAGCTACAATGCATAGTTTCATCAACGTCCTTGATTGCTTAACTTCACGCCATTCCTTTGGTGTTGCACTAAAAATCTCGGCGCACAAAATGAAATTGGATGCCTGCCTGCAGTTGCCCTGATTCCATACTCCGGTAGGCAGCGAGCCCCGAATTTCATGCACTCAAGCTGTCGACCACAACGCTGTTCTGTCCCACTGGATCAAACATTTGCAGCTTGATAAGCCCTGAAAAATCACGTCTCATTACTACAGCACACAGCAGTTAAAGCTACTATCTCGTCTCGGAACTCCGCATGTTAAGCATCTAGTCCTGTGCCACAAAACGTCAACGTTCGAAGTACGATGCTACTGAGCAATAAATACATGGCATACTTGTACACAACGAATACACTACGTACCCGAAGTAATAGAACTGCAAAGAGAGCTAAGACCTGCGAGTTTAGCTAGTAGTAAGTGAGCACAAGGGCCACTCGTCTTTGCAGCGTTACCTCATACATGCAAGAATAAGTTTGTTGTTGTTGTTGTTGTTGTTGTTGTTGTTGTTGTTGTTGTACTTGTTGTCGTTGTTGTTGTTGTTGTTGTTGTTTTCTATAGGTCTGATTTTGCAAAATTCATTGAAATACTTCTCGGTATAAAAATATATGAAGGGACGTTTTTATTATGAAAATCATACCAGGAATCCGCTGAAAGAACTTCGTCTTCTGAAATCTGGCTTGCGCGTCCGCTTCGATAATCACATTTGTCGAAAGGATCTACAGCACGTGCAGATACTGCAGAATGATGGCTCTACGGAAGTGAATCATATTACAGATTCACAAACGCCGCTCGCGCTCAAAGCCTCTAGACGAGCTTCATGTACCACATTATTAAAATAGGTTTGCTGTCCAAAAGCAATACATAGCACAGCAGCAAAACGAAGCTGTTAGAAGGTGTTACTTTCATATTGTCTTCTTTTGCAGCAGCTCAACAGTTGCGATGCTACTCACGCACGCTGGAGAGCAGGCTTCGATTGCGCAAGGTGTCGCAGCATTCAGCAAACAGACCTAACACGTCTGTGCTGATTTGTAAAATAGTTTGCGATTTGCAGTGCGAATTAAGAAACTTTTGATTATTGAGCAATTGAGACTTGGTATCTGCTAGCTTAACTTGTTTGGTTTTCTTCGGTGCATATGTCCGGCTTATTTACACTTGTTTGATGTTCGATATAAGCGCAGAGTGTAGCTATTAATCCAAAACTCCTAATTCATTACAAGTGTTGCTTAGTACACGCGTTTCTATCAAATGCCACGTATTATATGTTTTTGAACTTATTGAGACATCAGCTTTGTTGAAAATACTTGAAGAAAGGTTCTTTGGTCTTAGCATAAGACTCGGCAGTCGTCAAAACGATAAGATTCGCATTGCTGTCCATGTAGCGCTCCTTCGCGATAAATTGCAATCTTCAGACTCCGCACCGACTTGTAGTTCATTCATATTGTGAAGTCACGTGATCCCGCTTTTTCTAGTTTAACAATTGGAAATAAATAAATTCATACAAGTAGCTTGCCTCGTTCCTGCTGTCCGGAATGACACATCAGCTACTGCGTACAAGACACTTTGAGGCCAGAGTCCTTCCGCGGCCATGTATCCTGAAACGAAGTACCCTTTTCATTTTATTTTTCTGTTCGGGCTATAATACGTCGCCCGCTGTTTGTAAGCACCGGAAATTTGAGCAACAATAGTAGCGTCAGGAGCCGGCCGCCATAAATGTCGGTGGCGTCAATAGTATCAACAGCGGCGGCAGCAGTCTCGTGTTTATCCCTGACGCCACAGCGCAAATGTAGCTGCTTAAGAAATCAGAGATCCGTCGCTAGGCAGGGAGAACAAGCGAACCTTTTTTGGAGCATGGCTTAGCGTCGAACTGCCGGCCGGACACGCTAAACGAGACTTGTGCCGAGAGCAACAGCGCGGAGAAACGAGCACCGTTTTGTCTGCTGGCACAGACGTGCGCTTGCCCCACGCTGTTACGCTTGTACGTGCACCCTCTTTTAGGTGTCTACGTGCGCAATTTTCGGACCACCAAAAGTGTCAGGACGTCTTTTTTTATATTATACCGCCCCTTGTGTAGGTAGGTATGGCACCTGGAAGGTGTGCGCGGCACCGCGTGGTTTCCGCATCACCCGCTTTCTGCTTTTGTCGGCCATTCCCTCTTTCGCCACAGCGTGCGAGTGTGATCGATGCAAAGCCGCGCTTCTTCTTCCACCGTGTCGCTCGTAAACGGCCTGAAAGATGGCAAGGCACCATTTATGCTTTTGTTTCACACCATTCTTCCCGGTGCTTCTTTTTTCCCCCACCACATGAACAAGCCCTATGGCGCTCCACCTGATGTGATCCACACCCCTTTTGCCGTGCGTTTTCTCCTCTCTGTCCACTCACCGCCATCTATTATCTCTTTTAAAGCGGACTTTGCACTCTTTTTCTTTTCTTTCTTTTACCAGCCTGGTTCTGTTTTCTTTTGCGCTTGGCGTCCTCGAAAAAAATGTGCCACTGCCGTGAAACTTTTCGGCCGTATCACTTCCGAGCCTTAGGCAGATCTGTTTTTTTTTCCTGTCACTTTATCTCTCTCTTTGGTTATCAAGTTTCTTTATTTCTACTCGCGTTTAACCATTTCGGTGCACACATCCTTAATTTTGTTTCATGCTGCAAGTATTTTTAAACGAGCACGTGAACGTTTGGAGAGATGTATTTTTAAACGAGCACGTGAACGTTTGGAGAGAAAAAGGGAGATAATTGAGGAACATGCAGGTTGTCGATGGAAACCTCCACGCTTTCTACCTGCACTATGATGATAAAAAGAAAAGAAAGAAAGTAAATAGAGTAAAAAATGAAGTAAGCTTGTGACGACAACAAAAAAAAAAACTGACAACCTGACAAACAGGAGAGTGAGAGTCTTTCTGATAGGCCACTCGGACGTAAAAACGTTAGGAATATCTTGATTGACTTCTTTGGCAGGCATTCCAGCATCGTATGACCTGAAAGTGGCCTATCGCTAAGACTTAGTTACGAGTAATGGCCTTTGCGTGCTGTGGCTAGGGCTGAGATTAAGATCATCATCAGCATCTATCTTAATAGTGCTTTTACTGCCACGGTAATCAGCAGAGTACTGTTTCTCGAAGCAGAAGGCAATACACTTTGCTAAGTCACAACACGCAACATTGAGAAACGTACTGTTCTCGATATGGAAAGGCCACAGAAAAGACGAAGTTCAACAGAACGGTCGACGCCATGCAATCGTTTGAGCTTAAAACTTGATGTAGTCCACAAGGATACTATAATATTATGTACAAGCACACGAAGCTTAGGTGCTGCATCTGTGCAGCTGTGTCGAAATACTTTCACTTTCACTTTCACTTTATTTCCTCAAAAACCCTGAGTGGGGGCATTACATAAGGGGTGGTTGTACAGTAAGGATACATGATACATGACCATTCAGGATGAGAGGTGCACTTTTACAGCATCAATGAAAGCATCTGGGTTGGCGATGGGAACGATGGCGTAGGCAAGGCCATTCGTCTACAATGGTGGGTGGAGAAAAAGAAGACGAGAAGGTGAGACTACGGGTTTGAGGACGAGCAACACTTAAGCAATGACCTGTACGATTGTCCATTGTGACACAGTGACTTATTCTTCTCGGTTCTAGGGTACCAATTAGGTACCGTGGTTTTAAAGGCTACCTAGCACCACCATTAGATATACGCGTGTCCAATTTTGTCTTGCCACAATAGGAATGAGGATGAGATGCTGTCGCTCAGCTCCGAGAAGTGGCGCCGTGTGTTTAGTTATAATCGGAAAACTAGAGAACAAAAATGAATTGGTACTGCACAAGCACTCGGCTGCGTATTGCACGATTGCTCGACTGCATCCTCTTGATAAGTGAAAGCTTTTTTCTTAGTTGTAGCCTGAACTAGAAAGCCTATAGCACGTTTGTTTAACTGTGGATGCCCTGAAGATCATATATCAAGTCACTTCGGCTTCATACTTTTCTTGCACTTAATCATAGATATTTCAAACGTTCAGGAGTACCCAAATGGGTACCATCATATTTGAGACAACCGTTGAAGTTTCCGGGTTCGTAACTTTTCTTCGGTTTTTTAGGGGAAACAACGCCTAATAATACAGTTTTTCAAAAGCTTTTTCTCTCTTTACTGCATTCTTGGGACTTAGGAGGTTATTGGAGCCAATAAAACGCGATTTCCATTTCTGCACGACGATGTTACAGAGGAGGTATCAAATTTTGAAGTCTAGTGGTTCGTTCAGTCTACGGCGTAAGGCATAAATTAAAGAGGAGCTTTGAAATAACTAAACACACTCCATTTTATGAACAAAGAGCAGCAAACTCTGTGGCCTTCTATGTTCTATACTGGTCGTCCATGTCCTATCTTGAACTTGCCAGCAGTGGTATCTTAGAAAAGGTCACTGATACCGTAGAATCGTGCACAGTGGTTGACACATCAGTATACAGATTGGTGTTATCGTTGTGTGTCTCACAAAGTAAGAGCAGAGAAAGTTGCTTAACAGCTGGTAATGATAATTACATTTTTGTCCCGCTATCGTTTTTAAATATATGGCCAAGCCAAGCGCCCAGGAGGAAATAAACTTTCGCTGAAGCTGTATAATCAGGCGGAAGACATGGAAGTCTGTCTAAAATAAAAACTGTGGGCCACCCTAGGAAGGTCGACGACCCGTGAAACTGTTCATCACGGAACATAGAGTTGGCACACAATTACGAACCATAGCTGGTAACACACCCTGCCACCAAATCCGGAATCTATGTCTAGAAAGACCCCTTCAAATGTGAAATACGTTCCAGTCGGAAGAAACACCAGTCTGTGTCTTGTGTATTCTTCCTGTTGACTCGATATTGGTAATACAGTAATGGTTTTGGGTGGGTCGTGCGCATACGGCCGGTTTGGCGCTGTCCTGTGTTATTTGGGCTGGCGTGTTTTGGTGGGACCCTCACTGGCGTGTTTTGGCAGGATGGGTATTGCTGTATTCTGGTGGGAATTCTACCCGTTATTTTATGCGGCTCATCATTGTTTCTGGAAGTTAGGTCGTGATGCTCGTTTCATGATGCCGAATGGGCTAAAATACAGTAGAAGTTAGAAAGAGAGATAACACTCTTCAATGAAATTCTTCGAGACGTTAGTCTGGTTCATTGCTTAGCTTGCTGCTCCAGGTGTCGGGTGATGACTATGATAGATATGATGATCACACTTACATGCGGGAATAACACGGACGCTCACAAATATATATATATATATATATATATATATATATATATATATATATATATATATATATATATATATATATATATATATATATATATATCACACTGGTTGACGCATCAGTATACAGATTGGTGTTATCGTTGTATGTCTCGTACAGTAAGAGCAGAGAAAGTTGCTTGACAGCTGTTCACGATAAAGTCCCGCTATCGTTTTTCGAATATGTAGCCAAGCCAAGCACCCAAGAGGAAATAAACTGCCCACGGCAAGTTATCTTTTCACCCACTTTTCTTCACATTTACCTTACAATTCGGCCTGATAATAATAAACCACCCTTTACTTGCCTTGGCAATATTGTCTGTTAGATTTCATTAACATTGCGTCAAAACACTGTAAAACGAGCTCTTAAGTATCCTGCTCTTTCCCCTCATATATATATATATATATATATATATATATATATACAAGTGTCCCTCATTATTCCCACGGGCTAGGAGGTGCCGCAGTTCCAAACTGAAGCTGCGCTACAAATGTAGTGCTGCCTTCAGAGGTGTTGTTAGAAGCATTAACTGCTTGTGAAATAAAACATTCAGATTTAACGTTGCTGGAAAAGAACATTGGAATGAAACAGTTAGTTAGCGCGCAAAGAAAAAAAAATAACTTCCGTTCGCTTTTCCGGCTCTCGTCTCAATGAAGTCGTTTTTTTCAGACACCCAAAGCCCGTTATTCTTCTCGGCCTGCCTCTTGTCTTTTTCTGGCAGACCCATGACATCACTACAGATCTGTTCTGTGTTTGCTGACAGCGGTAGGTGCCTTCAACATACTGAGGCACTTCTAGCAACGTCGCCGCGCATATGCTCCGCACAGGCCAAAGCTCGCCACCGCCGTCTATTGGAGCCCCCGACGTTTTTCACGTGGGGGGCTCCCCGTGTGTTCTAAGCGCCTCAGTATGACAATGACACCTACCGCTGTTTACAACCTAAAAAAAGACGTACTTCCTGGCAGGTATGCCGCCACTCTCGCAGTGTAATTAACGCGCTCGTGCGTGTGCGAGGATAATTCTCGCTTCGATGTTGACATGGAACAAAAATTTGACAAACCTTAGCTGATTTGTAAAATCCACGCTCATTAAATATTTTACTCGGAAATGAAATGACAATTGGTTAAATAATGTTCATATAAAACACGCCTACCCACAAATAGTCTGCTAAGAGAAAAAAAGTCTGCACTCAAAAACGTATGTGCCGCACGAATCGGTTCCCGCTGCTTAACAATCGTCAACTGAAGTAGTCAAATAAAATTGAGAATGAAGCAAGAAGATGCATGCTGCTGGAATGGCTCCTCAAGATGTTGCACTGAACACCAAGCGCATGCAGCAAGCCAGAAAAATGCATGCACTTGAGCTGAAAAACTATAAATGAACATACGTAAAACTCTAAAAAAACTGTACCTTTCAGGAAAATCACGTGACCTTTTGTATTTTTCACCAAAATTCTACGTCTTCCAATACATTTCGTCAAATATGTTTGTCAGCTCTATACCATGTGCATGCTACGTAGCCTCGCCGGTCATCCCCCTTCACCGTCGAAAGATCCATGAATTTTTTTTACTCTCACCTTTGTGATATTTAGGTTTATGTATTGCCGCTAATATTGTATAAGATGTGTTTATTTCTGTTTGCTCTTTAATTTTTTTTCTTTTGCTGCACTCTGTTTTACTTTTATTCCTCATATTCATTTAAGCGTAAATATTATATAGCAAGTTGGGTTTATTTTTGTCATTGCTGTTAATGTGTTTCAGTTTTGTGTCATTATTCTGTTTAAATATTACTTCAAAATATCTAGCATTATTTTTGTGTAAATATGCTTGTCCTTTTTTTTCTTATTGTAACTGACTCACTACAACGATGCCTTGGTGTTTTAGGGCATAGAGAACAAATGTTTAAACTGCTTTATGGTTTGTTTTTTTTTTTGCTGTTGGCATGCATCACGTAAATTCTGCGCAAACTCTAAGCGCCTGCACATGAGCTTTTTCAATGAGCGAGCAGCTACTTTTTTTAAATTGATGACGCGAGAATTAAGGGTGAGCTTTTTCGAGTCAGTGGATGCTTTTTTTCTGCGGGTGATAGGGCTGCTGAACTGTATCGCATACACGTAAAAGATAACATAATATACTATTGCATCATAGCGTGTACGGAAATATCTGAGAATTTTCCTTCATATTTCTGTTATACGAGTACGCCCGAACAGAAAACCATTTGCCGTTCATTTGCGTATATACAGACTGCATTCCTCCAGGGTTTCCTTCCCAGGTATACCGTTTATGTATAAATTTATAAATGCGTGAAGTGTCAATGGTCTTATAAAACGGTAAGCGTTTGTGTCTTATTCTTGTACACTTTATAAGGCTATCTCTCTTAGCCTATATGCTTACTCCTAGTCGCGTACACAGTCTCGTGTTTTCTTGAGTGCGCATAAAACGAACGTAATTAAATCAAATTAAGGCAAGCTCTTACAGGCGAACACATAAACACGAACCCTACAAGTCATGGTATCGGGCGTTTCGGCATCCCGATTGTTCCACGTTCTTCGTGTATAAACCTGTCTAGAGACGGCAAGGGTCGCAAGGCGAGCTCGCGCAAAAACACCTTCGAGACGCGTTATTGCGGATTTCATAGAAAACACCGGGAAGAACGAGGACATGCGCGCGCTCCATAATCTAAGTACAAAGCCTAAAGCCCCAGAGGTAACACTGCTCGCCGGCGTTACTCGCTCGGCATGTGTCGCTTCACCGGGCCCTCAGCTCGTTGTCGTCGTCCCAGGGCTGGGATCAAATCTTTCGCGCTCGATGTAGTACGGAGAATATTTCGGGCCGGTTCGCGCTCTCCTTCGCCACAGCGACAGGGCGCGCATCCTCTGGCGAGGCTCGAGAGCACTGCCGCCGCCTCCCGTTGGGGGGAGGAATGTCGCCGCTCGGAATCTCCTCAAATCGGTCACGGGATGATACGCTTCTCCCTGTCGCGCACCACCCATTCCCTTCCGTGCTGGCGCGTGGCCTTCGACGGGAACGCGCCTTGTTTTCGTTTGTACAGGGCATAGCTCTCCGCGAAGAAGCACCCGTATCGCGTCCCAGCGCAGGAATCTTCGCACGCATTCCCCGGCGGATCCTGCATGCATTTCACCGCAACTTTTTTTTTATTACGATAGCACTTATATGAACACTCTCGGCTGTTTTTTGCTGCAGGCGTCGCCGTCACTTACCTTATATGTATACGTCTCTACATATATGAAAACGCGAGAAACAAAAATAATCCAGAAAGACACTCCGGCGCGCGGAATCAACACACAATCAGCACACGGGCCTACAACATTTCCGCCTCCATCGGAAATGTTGTATCGGAAAGGCAGCCTCCATCGGAAATGCAGCCGCCGCAGCCGGGATTTGAACCCGCACCCTGCGGGTCAGCAGCCGAGTACCTTAGCCTGTAGACCACCGCGGTGGGGCACACACTAAGTGGCTTGTATGCGTGCTTCTGGCACACTGAACAACTTTTACCGGATTTTTTATATCAGTGTTCATACCGGGCCAGAAAACCAAACGGCCCACACGTTCCTTCCACCTATCTGGTACCATATGGTCACCATGGATTATTCGCAACGTTTTTTGACGCATACTGGTCAACACTACGACCTTTCACCCTTTTAAAAGCTCACCACTCACAATCGATAATTCTTTTTCGTAACGTTAAACTGTCCGTGTGCTGGTTGGTTATTTTGGAGGCAAGTAATGACACCTTGAAGTAGGTGTCGTTTCGAGTCTTTCGATAGACGCTTTAACGTAGCATCGCTTACATCTGACGACATCACACTTACGGTGTGAACTTCAATGTCTTTATCGGCTTCATCTTTTGCGGCTTTCCGAGAAAGGCACGCGACAGCAAGTCTGGAAACATGCTCTATTTTCCTGGAACAAAATGCAGTGCGGAATTCTATTTTAGCAAACGTAGAAAACAGTGCTGTAGTCTCAGTGGCATGTCAGCGATTGCATTTTTCGAAATATTGATATTTGGGCGGTATTCTCTTTCGTGGATGACCCTGCGCTCACACACAAAGCGATGAAATTTCTCACACCCGTATGTCACAGCCAGTGCCTCTTTTTATATCTTTGAATAACGTTTTTGGGGGTCAGACAGTACACGCCAAGCATACGCTACAGGTTTTCAAGTGTCCCCGTAACGCTGTAAAAACGCTAAACGGGTGCCGTTTTGCGGTGCATCTGAAGCGATTTTAATGTAACGCATTGGATCTAAAATATCCAAAACAGCCAGACTGATAAAGCCTGATGAAGCCAGGCTTGGCTTTATCAGGTTTTGGAAGACTGGCCACCTCTATTTATGCTAATCATCATCATCATCATCATCATTATCATCATCATAATCAGCAGCAGCAAGTCAAGTCCACTGCAAGACAAAGGCCTCTACAATGTTCCGCCAGATAACTCGGTCCTGTGCTTGCTGCTGCCAATTTATACCCGCAAACTTCTTAGTCTCATATGCCCACCTAACCATCTGTCTCTCCCTAACCCGCTTGCCTTCTCTGGGAATGCAGTCAGTTACCCTTAATGATCAGTGGTTATCCTGTCTACGCGATACATGACCGGCCCATGTCCATTTCCTCTTCTTGATTTCAGCTATGATATTCTTAACCCCCATTTGTTTCCTAATCCACTCTGCTCTTTCTTGTCCCTTAAGGTTACACCTACCATTTTTTTTCCATTGCTCGCTGCGTCATCCTCAATTTAAGCTGAACCCTCTTTGTAAGTCTCGAGGTTTCGGCTCCGTAGCTGAGTACCGGCAAGATACAGCTGTTATATACCTTCCTCTTGACGGATAGTGGCGATCTATCTGTCATAATTTGAGAGTGCTTGCCGAATGTGCTCTACCCCATTCTTATTCTTCTGGTTACTTCAATCTCGTTGTTAGGCTCTGCGGTTATTACCTGCCCTAAGTTGACAAACTCTTTTACAACTTAAAGTGCACTATTACCTATCTCGAAGCGCTGCTCTCTTCCGAGGTTGTTGTACATTACATTTGTTTTCTGCGGATTAATTTTAAGACCCGTCATTATGTTCTCCTCGTCTTACTCCGAATCATGAGTTGCAATTCATCCCCTGAGTTACTCAGCAATGCAATGTCAACAACAAAGCGCAGGTTACTAAGGTACTCTATATTAACTCTTATCCCTAACTGTTCTCATTCTAGGCTTCTGAAAATGTCCTGTAACCATGCGGTAAATAGCATTGGGGAGATTGTGTCACCCTGCCTTACACTCTTCTTAATTAGTATTCTGTTGCTTTCTTTATGAAGCACTGTAGTAGCAGTTGATCCCCTGTATATTTCTTCCAGGATGTTTATATATGCTTCATCGACGCCCTGATTCCGCAGTGTCTGCATGACTGCTGCTATTTCTACTGAATCAAACGCCTTCTCGTAGTCAATGATGGCTATGTATAGTGGTTGGCTATATTCTGAGCATTTCTCTATAACCTGATTGATAGCATGAATGTGGTCAATTGTTGAGTAGCCTATTCAAAATCCTGCTTGTTCCTTTGGTTGAATAAATTCTAATCTTTTCAATACTCTGTTAGCAATTACTTTTGTAAATAGCTTGTATACTACAGAGAGCAAGCTCATCGGCTTGTTTTCTTCAAGTCCTTATCATTTCCTTTCTTATGAATTAAGATGATGTTAGCATTCTTCCAAGACTCCGGCATTCTTCCCGTCTGGAGAAACTTTGTAAACAGGGTGGCTAGTTTTTCTAGCACAGTCTGCCCTCCATATTTCAGCAGATCTGATGTTACCTGATCCTCACTAGCAGCTTTGCCTCTTTGCATGATCTCCAAAGCTTTTCTGACTACTATCAATACTGGTGGGGTGTCATCTGGGTTACTGCTAGTTCTTATAGTATTAAGGTCGTGGTTGTCTCGGCTATTGTACAGATCTCTGTAAAACTACTCCGTTATTTCAACTATTATATCTATATTGGTAGTTATTTGGCCTTGTTTGTCCCTTAGTGCATACATCCAATTTTTACCTATCCCAAGTTTCCTCTTCACTGCTTTGACGCTTCCTCCGTTTTTCAAAGCGTGTTCAATTATCTCCATGTTATACCTTCTTACATCGGATACCTTATGCCTATTAATCAACTTCGAAAGCTCTGCCAGTTCTATTTTGTCTATTGTACTTGAGACTTTCATGATTTGACGCTTCTTAATGAGATTCTTCGTTTCCTGGGAAAGCTTGCCAGTGTCCTGTCTAACTACCTTGCCTCCAACTTCCACTGCACACTCCGTAATGATAATCGTCAGATTATCATTCATTGTATCTACGCTAATGTTGGTTTCCTCACTAAGAGCCGAGTACCTCTTCTGAAGCGAGTTTCTGAATTCCTGTACTTTTCCTCTCAGTGCTAGCTCATTGACTGGTTTCTTGCGTATCAGTTTTTGTCGTTCCTTTTTGAAGTCTAGGCGAATTCAAAACCAGCACCGTTCTGTGGTCACTGCATCGTATATTTTGCCAAGAACTTCCACATCCTGCACGATGCTTGGGTGTGCACTCATTATAAAGTCTATTTCGTTCTTATTTTTGCCATTAGGGCTCCTCCATGTCCACTTGCGGTTTCCTTGTTTTCGGTAGAAGGTATTCAATATCCGTAAACTATTGCGTTCTGCGAGTTCTACTAGTAACTCTCCTCTGGCGTTTCTAGTACCGATGCCATAATCTCCTACTGCCTGGTCTCCAGCCTGCTTCTTCCCTACCTTTGCCTTAAAGTCTCCCATCAGTATTGTACACTGTGCTTTTACCTTACTCATTGCTGATTCAACGTCTTCATAGAAGCTTTCAACTGAAGCTTCATCAAGGCTGGATGTAAGCGAGTGTGCCTGTATCATCTTCATCTTGTTTCTCTTATTCAGTTAATTTACGATATTTACCAACCTGTCATTAATGCTATAGTACTTTTCTATGTAGCCAGCTATGTTTCTATGAATTAGGAACCCCACTCCCAGTGCTCTTCTGTCAGTCAAGCCCCAATAGCACAGGACGTGCCCTTTCTGTAGAACCGTATAGGCCTCATCTGTCCTCCTAACCTTACTGGGCCCTATTATATTACATTTAACTCTTCAAATAGTACAGCTAGACTTCCCTCACTAGATAAGGTTCTAGTGTTAAATGTTGCCAAGTTCAGGTTCCAGTGGTGGCCTGTGCGGATTCAGAGATTCTTAGCACCCTCTGCTGCGTTGCAGATTTGACCACCGCCGTGTTCAGTTGCTTCGCAGCTGCTGGGGACTGAGGGCCGTGAGGTAATTGACGTATACATGTGGGAGGTAGTGGCCAGATACTGCACCAGGGTGCCCAGTACTTCTCTGGTGAGGGAGTGCGTTGCTGGCGGTGGCTACCGGTGAGGCCGCACCCCAGGCCTCTCCTAATGCAGTTATATCACCCCGCGGATTCTTTTTTTATCCGTTTGGGAGCTGCGCGGCACCAGGATTCGAACCGCGGACCTGTTCAATGCGAGGCGGATGCTCTAACCACTACGCCATCGCCGCTACCAATGCTTATAAGCTGGTATAAATCACGACGCGAGCCTGGTGCTGGAACTGGTGCTGTTGAAACGGCTACGTAAAAAGAAAGAAAAGAAAGACAAAAGCGCGAATTTGATAGAGCAAAGCCAGCGACACCCAGATGTCGCTTTGGCTACGAGTGCGTCGGAAAGAGCGACATGAGAGGCCAACTGATAGGACGGAACGCGCATGCGCACCGCAACAGGCGTCTCGTCACCAGATATCTTCGGCCACGCGATCCCGTGGTCTTCACACTCATGCTCACACCTGTACCATTGAAACACTTCGGATGATGAGCCGATGCCGAAAAAAAGCCTGAGAAAGGAACAAAGGCCTTAATGGGGTCGAAAACCTCCAGCTCCTTGACTTTTTTTTGTGCAATGTTATTTGATGAAAGCCAGATTTGGCACCTAGTCGTAAAAATGTTGTGCTCCTGCAAGCTCGGCTTCGATATCGTCGTGACGAGGCTTATGCAACGGGTCCCGCTAGACACCTTCATTATTTTTCTAGGATTCAAGGATATTTCTAGTTGACCGTCTTTCTTCTTGACAATAACTTACAGACTCATGCAGTCCGTCGGGTCTTAAACCATGGCAAGGATGTCAGCCTTGAACATCCTGTGGAGTTCAGCTTTCAGCGGTTTCAGCAGGGCCAGGGGTACTCGCCTAGCCATCTGGACAGTAGTTACGACGTGTTGTCGCAAGAACGTTTTATGCAGACGCTGAAGGCGTCCGGTGCCGGTGAAGACGTCGTTGTATTCTTCCACGAGTTGTCTAGATGCTGTTGTTATTGTATCGACTGACCTGACGAAGAGCCCCAGGCGTTCGCTTGCTTCGAGGCCAATAATGCCACGTCCCTTTACAAGCAGACTTCAATCGCCGTATTGGTGACTGTGACCTTCAGTCGGGCTACTTCAAAATGCTCAATTCCTCCCCTATAAGAGCGTAGCATTGAACCACTTTCTCTTAATTGTGCCGACGGATGTAGTGTGTGGTACATACTATACGGCAAAACGTTGGCTGGTGCACCAGTGTCCACTTTCAGCTTCATGTGTTTGCTGCCGACTTGTGCTTCCATGACCCAGTTACGATGGCTCTCGATCGCATTTAGACATACGTGAAGACTCACGAAATCTTCATTAGCACTTACCTTGGTCATTTGTCTGTTGCTCTTACATCGCACCGCAAAGAGATTTTTGCCTCCACATCGCCTACAGTTGCGTCCGAACCTCGGAGCAGTTCTCGAGCCGTGCTCTTGACCATATCTACTGCAGTCAATTACTGTGGACGCGCCGTTTTTTTTTGTTTTTTCCTGGCCGCAATATGGTCGATTTGGCGCCCTTCACGTGCCAAAATTTGATTTCGTGCCTTTGAGAACTCGGTGGTTTTGCAGACCTGCTTGGTTTTCGCTAGGGCTAATTATTTGTCCCGTAGCAGCTTCTGGCCCACTTTCTCGTCGCTGGTTCCAAATACAATATGGTCGCAGATCATCGACTTTTCCATTACTCCGAAGTTGCGTGATTCAGCTAGATGCCTAAGGTCTCGTGCAAATGGTTCAAAAGGCTCACCTTCTGCTTGAACCTATCGTCGAAATGAGTACTATGGCGGCGGCTGCATTTTCAATGCAAGGCGAAAATGCTGTAGGTCCGTGTGCTCACATTTTGGTGCACGTTAAAGAACCCCAGGTGGTTGAAATTTTCGGAGCCTTCCACTACAGCGTCTCTTATAATGACATGGTGGTTCTGGAACGTTAAACCTCACGTATCAATCAATCAAGAGAAATAGGTACCACTCATCTATTTCATTCACCTGTGCTGCGCAGTACTCATGAAATTTCTTGATAATGGTCACATAGGGATGTCTTTCAGCGTCTTCAGTGAAAATAAACCTGTAGATTTCCAACACATATTCGCCTATTAAACTGAACAGCAGGGTCGTCTTCGTGTCATCGTCCCAGGACTTCTCTTTTGAAGCCGAGGCTGCTAAACAAAGCTCAAATTTTTGCTTAAATAGCTTACACTGCTTGGCGATGTCGCCACTTAGACGTAATAGCTCGGGATGCTTTAAGAATGCCATCATCGATGCGTGTGGCTGGGCCGCACTTCTGACACAATGTTTCGTGTGTTTCGAGCAAAGAATACAATCGAGCGAAGTTTCAGACAACAAAGAACGTGGTTGCCTTATTTGTGCGGCTATTTATACGATTAAGGTAGGAAAGCGAACACAGTCGAGATAGTTTTCCGAGAATGCGTTTGCTGTTTGTATTGTTATGGGGCATGCGCAATGCCACTAAATTGCAAGCATGTTAACACGAGGCGATTGTCTTTGTCAAACATAATACATAGATAATTTGCACTCAGGAGAACTGGCATTGTGGTGAGACCATTCCACAATGCTAGTTCTTTGGTAACTTGACTACGTGAACTGGGTTTAACACTGCGTGAAGCAGTGATGCGCAATGGAATCAATATGAATGTGGAAGCCTTCAAATTGCCCCCTTAACGCAGCCCAAAAAGCGATCTAGGTAATGTTATTGAATAGAAGGATAGAATTTAGGCATGGTAAGAATTAGTTTTTTATGGAACTTGAAAACTTTTGGACAACCGAAAAGGGGTGTTCACAGCGCAGCCTTTAAAGCAGCAATTATTTTCACCATTCGCCTTATGAAGTCGGCTTTTAGCTTTCTTTTATGCCAAGCGATGAAATGTCACCATTACGCCTTCGTTGCTTTGGCATATTATAATTATTTCTTTCTCGGTAAATGAACTAAGGATGCCAAGAATGTATTCTTGGATTAATCAACGATGGGTAATTTAGCTACGCCATTGACTCATCCCTACTAATATTTAATTATTATTATAAGAGTAACTTCCAATTACGTGTTAAATATTCTTTTTAATTCACCTACGTTCTTAAATTTACTATAGCATTTCCAGAGAGACCAGATGATCATACGGTATAGCAGCATGCATTCCCGTAGAAATGAAATCAAAGACCTCTTTTGCTGTGAAGTTTTAGATAGTACTTAGCTAAGAGGGGCGCTGGAGTAGTGAAACTTTTTATGAGGTGTTGGTTGCCAATTCACTATCTTGCCAAATTTTATCAGATAGTGTCTTCATCTCTATTTTCTTCTATTTTTAGCTTTCTCGCTCATCGCTCGTTGTCCGCGCATTATTATTCGTACAGTTCAGAATGACCACAAATAATAGCATGTAGTAACCCATTATGGTAAAGGCCAACAGCAAAAGCAGTATCCCTTTCTTTTATTTTTGTCTAGGCTATTGGTTTTTGTACTTTCAGCAATTAGGCGAAAGCCAGTGGCTTCTCAGTTTCACGCAGTCCCCAAGCTTACAACATATTTCACATGCGCCTCATACTTTTTACTAGCGCCCTTCATCAATCCCTGATAGTATATTATTGTTATCTTATCATTGTTATTGGCAGTACTTTTTGGCCACGTGTATTTGGTAGATTACACCCCACTTTGCAAACAAAGAGCGAGAGTGAGCAAGGAGATCGGTACGTTTAGAAGCATTTCGTTTTCTTTCTTAAAGGAACAGTCGCGTGTACACAAAGTACTTAAGATATAGGTTACAGAAGAGAGAACGAAGACGTATTTTTACCCAGACGCAGCAGCTTGAGCGCAAAGCAACATGAGAAATAGCATTGTTTAAGCAGTGGCGGGGTCATAACTTACGCTCAAAAAAGAAACGTTCGGGACACTGTTTACTCAAAAAAAAGCGGTGTATACATCTCCAAAGCAGTGCACTTGCCGGCTTCTACACACCTACTTTGTCTGCAACTAAGATCTATACATCTGTCGCAAGAACGTTGTGGGATCTCTGTCTCACTCATGGAACAACGGACACCGTACACTGCGTGCAAACGAATGAATGTGCCTTTATTTATCACTTGGTTACGGCAAGCCCGCCAGCGGCATTATAAAAATCCAAATGTGCCAATGTTTACCTGCTGATCTCGCTATAGCATAATTATACAAGGAATATCAATATGACACACACCCTCAACACGAGGCCACATCGACGATGTTTCATCACGCCAGGATGTCCGTGAGTACGATCCACTGAATCGCCTTCACGATGTGGCGAGCGCTCCGCGAGGAGGCCGGCTTGCAGGGCACTTTGGCGCCGTGTGATTAAAACAACTTTAAAGGAGGAGCGACCTCGAACTCAATCTCAATCTTTCAGTGTGTGCATCTGTCCTGAATATTTTAAATGAGGAATAGGAAGTTAAGATAACTGATTCGACCCAACAGCAATGAGTGGTAGGTATAGGTCAACGAAGTGTGACAAGGTCCTGTTCTCGAAGGCTTTAAGGGGGCCAGTAAAAACACGATCAACTGGTCTTCACGCCCAAACAAAAGAAAGCATTCAGTTCGTGGCATTTATCGCATGCTCGTGACAATTAAACGCACTTGGGGACTGATTATGCATGCCTAATTAGTTTTCACGTAATGTTAGAAACAGCAGTTATGTATTATTGTGAGCAGTACGACCTCGAACACGCAAGCGCGTTGCAAATGGCCTCAAAACCAAGAGAACGCGATGTGTGGATGGCGCTGCCGAAACGGTAGGGAAAGAGGAGGGTGCTCTTCCACTGATTGTTCGTACTCCCGCATGATTGTTGCTGTGAGATGGCAGCTGATCGCGTGCCATAGGCCATTAGCAATGCTAACACCAAAAGAAAAAAAAACCTCGAAAACAAAAGTGAGAGATGCGCATCAAAATGTTCAGCGAAGCATGCCCTGTGCATCACGGCAGGCTACGTCACAGCCGATATCTTTGTAGCTGCACAGTCTGATTGGTTGTGGCTGTGCGCGTTGATGCCAAGTCATGTCACCACTAGCAGCCACAGACATGCTATTATTTGCATTTTGCAGCAACAACAACGTGGCATGAGTGTCAACAGCAAAGAGAAATGCGCCACCCTTTCCACTTTGATTATGAGAGCAGCTGCTGCGAATCAGCAGGTGTAGGGTTCGAAACTATTTGCTACGTACTCGTGTGTTTAGGCTCATATTTCTCACAATAGTACATGAATAAATTACTGTAACTTTATTTGAAACAATTCTTGGCACTACACTTTATTAACTCAATGTGGAAAAAAAATAAAGGCAAAATGATTCAAAGCGACGGAGCATTGTCACGGTCACAGTGGCAAGACGCTTGCACGTTCAGTATAAAGGCGCTTTATTATCGCTCATGGTAAAGCTGCGAACACGCATGCTCATTCTGGAGGGGACCAGAAGCATGTCAGGGAACTGTGACTTGTAAATATTTTCCATTATTCTGCAGCCGCAGCATGCGTCACCGTGTGGTACATATTTGAAAACTAAAACGAGCTGTCAATCGTGGGCGCACGTGTTAGGTTGCGGTCTGTGAGTCACACAGTGAAACAACCCGTGTATTGGTGTCCCTGTTACTAGAAGAGACGAAAATGTCCTTGTCACGTAAGTCCATTCTTTTAGAACTCGTGTTCTAATGCTTCGTTACGTTCGCCGTAGAGAAGAGACATTCACTCTCCCACAATTTTTTTTTCATGTGCAAGGACACCACTCATACACGTTAAATTGTCACTAAGTGATCGTTTTCGCGCATTTATTGTCTCTCAAAGTTCTGCCACAAACTACACGAGAAACACCACATGCGAAAATACCGATGAAAGTTTGACACTTTGGAAATTTCAAATTATAATCGGCGAAAGCCTGGGGCCATTTGACAGACTACGCAACGTCTTTCTTACACTCCAAGTGCAATGACACATAAACGAAGTGTGTGCACATTTTCTTTTTTAACTTTTATTGTTAATTGCTTATAGACCTGAGACTCATCTGCTCTGTTTCGCATGCATATGTATTTTTGCGCATAGCGCATCGTTCAGACGCCATTCGTGTACCAACGACAATCAAGCTTATTTATCCTCCCGCGTTCGTGGGAGGCGCCACAGCTGGCACCGTCTTAAGGGGCCGCATAGACACCAGTCGCCATGAGTATGAGACATTAAATGCTTTCGCCTCAATGATTTATTAATCACCACCCTATGGAACTTGTGTCAACTGCAGCCCAGTTATTTTTGTCTGACCATTCCGCCGCCTCAAAGAAGCATTTGTTTTCGAGTAAGTGAAATTTTCGTCCTGATGTCTTTCTGGTTTTGCTCGGTAATTGTTTTCATCATATGAAGTTTTGCAGCTTTTACTAAGAGAAACGCATATAAGGGATCACTTACATTCTTCGCAAAAGCACACAACATTACTTGTTGTTCCATAGCCTCAGTACGTTCACGTTGTTGGATGATGGAAGATCAAATGAGTCGAAGACAGAAAATTCATGCGGAAGAACCAGAAAATTACACCTAAAGCAACGACTGAGATATATTCTGAAATTTCCGATCATCATACAGTGCTATTTACACAGTGTTCCATAAGAAATTGCCCTGTTTATCTTTCCCTATTTCGATCGTGCAGATGTTACTGCTATTATAGATCTCCTTTCATTGAACTTTGATTACTTTGCGATTAATGAAAGTGATGTACATAATTTATGAAACAAGTTTAAGGACATTGTCAAATAATGCATTGAATCATTTATGTCTCTGGTAATTAAAAATTTGACGCGAAAATATCCGTCGATTTCTCGGATAACACAGACGTTGAAAAGGCAAACAAAGCCTCTAAAGAAAAAACCAAGTCTAAACGTAGCGTATTCAGAACAAATAGCTAAGGTTTTAGTAAAACTGAAAAATCAAATTCAAACAGATGAGCAGCGTTATTTTGGAGAATCCTTGCCGAATTACTCGACCTCGTGTCCCGAGAAATTTTGGAGCAGCATTTCACCCGCGTCGAAAGATTGTGACATCTTTAATGTCGAAGGTTATTCTTACGCACGATAAAGCTCGAATTGCAAATACTTTTAACGATCACTTCAAGTCGGTTTTTTTCTTGTAAGAACTTTGCATTACCAATCTTTGAAACTGTTTCACCGCGAATGCCCGATATTATTGCTAGAGAACAGGGCATATTGAACATGCTTGTAAACTTTAATATCAGAAAGTCCTCTGGATTGGACAATATCCCTAACGTGTTCCTAAAGAGATACGCTGAATTGATGTCAAAATACGTCCCTGTTCTTTTTACCAAATCGCTGCCTGAGGACCAGGTTCCAGACAACTGGAAAACAGCTAGAGTCAAACCTATCCATAAATGAGGCAACAAGCAGAGTGTCAAAATTATCACCCCATCTCGCTAATTTCGACCGTTTATAAACTTCTAGAACACATTATCCACAATAGTATTTCATGTTTTCTGGACGAACATGGTATCTTAAATCAGCATGGATTCAGGAAGGGATTTCCAACAACGACACAATTGGTATCAACAATACACAACTTTGCTACTTCAATTATTAATGCAAAACAAACAGATGCAATTTTTATAGATGTTTCAAAAGGTTTTGACAAGGTTTCGCACAATAAATTAGTGTACAAATTAGAAAAGTTCTCGGGCATGATCAACTTAATTAATGGATATCGGTCTACTGAAAAACAGAGAAAAGTTTGTAGTTTTTAACAATCATTCCTCTCACAGGATTTCCGTTGACTCTGGCGTCCCCCAAGGGTCGGTTGTGGATCCCCTTCTATTTATTTTATATAATGACGACAAAGTAAATCGCATACCTGTAAATATTAGACTCTACGCGGACGATTGCGTTATTTATTCTAAAAGAGAATCCTCAAAGGACCATGTTTTGTTAAACGAGTCATTTAACAAGATTGTTTCCTGGTGCGAGGCTTGGCAAATGTCAATCAATTTTGAAAAAAACAGTGTACATGTTCATTTCTCATAAGAAAAACAAACTAAATTTTCAATACTTTACAAACAATGACATTCTTTCTGAGGTTCAATCCTACAACTATCTTGGGTTATGGATAACAAATGATCTTAACTGCACAAAATGCATTGACATAATAACTTCCGAGGCTAATCAGAAACTGTTATTTTTACGAAGGACTTAGAAACTCTCTACTCCATCTGTCCGTGTCCTTGCTTACAAATCAATAGTACTCCCCATACTTGATTATGCTGCGATGATCTGGGATTCATTTACTCAAACTAACATTCATAAAGTCGAAAAAGTACAAAGAAGAGCCGTTCGCTTTATATATATAACAGTTATGGACGAAACTCGGTAAATTAACTGTTAGTAAGAACTAACTTAAGAAAGAAACTGCTTATACGAATTAAAATATTTATATCAAATAATTAATGGGCATTACAAGATAGATATCGGACAAATTATTTCATTTTCTTCAAGTTACGCCACAAGACAACGCCATGATTCCATAATAACTCCCTTCCGTTATTAAAAAAAATATCCTTTTTTCCCCAAAACTGTGCAGGGTGGGAATAGTTTAAGTAACCATCAAGTCACAACACAGTCTTTAACATCCTTTGCCGCTAGTCGGGAAAAACATAGAAAATAATTTTACTTGTGTGCTAGTTTTGTTTTCTTTTTTAAAAATAAGAGTAATTTGTCATCGGTAAAATTTTGCTATGTTTTTTTACATTGTAAAACGCAAGTGATAGTTATTTGTTTACTTTGTGTTACATGGCTGCCTACTATGTGAAATGTGATAGGATGTTTCATCTGTTTGCCTGGTGTTATATGCCGATGTTTATGTCTTTTTTACCCACCTGCTAAAATCTCTCCAGGAGATTGCAGTAACAATAAATAAATAAATAAATAAATAAATAAATAAATAAATAAATACGAACAACATTGGAAATCGGAATACAAGAAGAAATGCACAGAATGGCAGATTAAGCAAAAACAATATGTCTAGAAACTGTCGCGGCAGATTTTTTGAACAATCTTGTGCAGTTTTTTTTGTAGAGAAGTATATAATGAGTGCAACAGCGAATTTGACGACGTAACTCTTCACCTTCTATAGTGTGCTTGTAAATGTATACTTGAGATTCTAGCGTGCTTGCGTTCAGTAAGCTCCCAGTTACTCTCAATGCACAGTTCTTCATCTCGCGTGCAGAAGCCGCGAGTTCATCCACTGTTGCCATTGCATGAGTAGGACGTTCAGCAAGTCTCATTTGCACAGCATCGAATACCTGAGATAGGAAACTTATAACAAAGCGAGGCCGGATGAGTTCGCAAAGCTTGGTTCTTCCAAGTTACCTTATAGAACGCAACTTAAGAGAATCACATTTTGTGACAAAAAAAAGAGCAATAATCTCTCGTTTCGTTTCGACGCAGTTCAAGAACAATGCCTCGCCACTCACTGTCACGAGCAGTGCAAGAAAACTACTTCTCTGACTGTGAAAGAACATGGTTGCATTAGTAACTGTCGGATTCTATGAGCCTCCAGCGGAATACAATAGGAAAGCCGATTTTCGTCGTGTCTTGAAAATAGAACTTCTAGAAATATCTGTGTGTGTAATTTGTAGATGTCTACTGCAATTACCTCCAGTAACAGTTCTGCTAGTATGTAATCACAATGACGTTTTCACTCTGCAAGGATATGTCTTAATTTAGTGAGCGCTAAATAAGCTGCCCCGCAAACAAGGACACAAAGAGCTCTTGCGCCTGCGCAGTGTGCACCCGCTCAGTTTATTCCTGTATCCTATTCGACTCTGCAACAGCTGTCATTAGCGCTTGAGTGTGTGCGCGTGCGTTCTTAGCCTTCTCACGTTCGGTTACTTTCTGCACAATACGTCTTCCCATATGCACTAAAGTTCAGCCTAGGACTTCTTTTATGCTCTTCATTGAACCATGCGACAGATTATCTTCTCACTGAAAGTTTTGATACGTTTTGAACTTAGTTATGGAAAGGCGGAGTGGTTCACTATATTTCACACTTTGTTCTAAATTGGCAATTCACTCTATTTTAGATGCGGAAGCATCTTATACTCGCGCCTTGTAGTGCGCCGTCCGCGCCGTCCGCACCGCTTCTCGAACATTCGACAGCTGACGCGCGCGCATGCGCCGTCGCGCCGTCGCCCACCATCTGTGCCGCGCGCGCTTCTCCTTCGAGAACATTCGACAGCTGAGAGCGCATGCGCCATCGCGCCGTCGCCATCTGTGTCGCGCGCGCGCTTCTCCTTCGAGAACATTTGACAGCTGACAGCGCATGCGCCGTCGCGCTGTATATATACTCAAGGTCGGCGCTCGCTCGCTCAGTTGCCGCTCGTCCGTTGGTTTGTACGGCGCGTCGACGTCCGAAGTCGCCGTGAAATGAATGCCAACGAATCCACAAACAGAATATTCGACGTCCCTTCGACCAGCGCCGGCCAAACTGTTGGCGGAACCGCTTCCGCATCCTCCTCAGTGTTCCCCCGAGGGAAGATGCGGGCAATTTTTTTCTCTACCAGTTTGTCGACGTGACTTAGAATCCAGAGAAATAAATTTTCGCTGCAGTGTATGAGGTGAAGGATGTGAACTCATTAGTTTTTAGGATTACTGTCGTAAGTGCGCTTTCTGCCTGAATACTTGATAGCAGTTACACTGATGTGTGCGACTCCACGCTAGACACCCATTCAGTTACTTGGAGGCTGACCTGCCGTGCAAATATTCACATTTCCAATGTAATGAACAGCCCCACCGCGGTGGTCTAGAGGCTAAAGTACTCGGCTGCTGAACCGCAGGTCGCGGGATCGAATCTCGGCTGCGGCGGCTGCATTTCCGATGGAGGCGGAATTTTAGTAGGTCCGTGTGCTCGGATTTGGGTGCACGTTAAAGAATCCCAGGTGGTAGAAATTTCCGGAGCCCTCCACTACGGCGTCTCTCATAATCATATGGTGGTTTTGGAACGTTAAACCCCACATATTATTCAATCAAGGTAATGAACAGTTGTGTCACCATTTATGCGGTAACGCGACGTCGACACAATGTGACGTATACGTGTATACTTCCTTGCAAGGGTAATGAAAAGTGGGCGAGTTGATAAGGGTTCATTATGGAATGATTTAAGCGGGCACAGAACATACAGAGATGATACACATGGAAGCGCTTGCGTCAGCATGCGGCGTGTAGTACATTCAAAAGTGCACAATAAGACACAAAAATTAGCGAAACTTCGGTGGCGTCCCTCGCCTTTCGATGCTTACGAAAATTTAAAACCACATATATCCTTGGCGGCTTTCGTTCATCAGTATGTTAAAATAATAATAAATAAAGATTGGGAAACACCGATTAGCACCCAGACTGCTGACTTGAAATGCAAAATACTTTTTTTAACAACGAGACCACTTGAGCTATCGGTAAATTGTGCTCTATCTTGCAAAACTCCACACCGGCACTGGGCTAGGTCAACTACCAAGTACAGAAGCAGATGCGAGCGTTAAGCAACAATTCTGTTCGGCAAATTCAAGTACGTAAAACACGTAACAAAAAGAGAAAAAATAAACAAAAGAACGAGACAGAGAAAGTTGAGCGAGAGAAAGAAAGTAGTAGAGAGAAAGAGTAAGGGACAAAGAGAGAAAAATATTGGGAGTAACTGCATAAAATAACGACAGAAAAGGACATAGACAGAAAGGTATAGAAAGAAACAGACACGAAAAAGATAAGAACAGAGAGCAAGACAAAAAGTGAAATAAATAGAGAAATTAGGGAAAACAAAGAAAGATAAAGAAAGAAACATACGGTGGGAGAGAGAGAAATAGAAAAACCCAGAAAGAGAGAGACAGGTATGGAAGGAAACAGGCACAAAAAGAGAGAAAAAAAGAGCAAGATAAAATGGGAAAGCAAGATGGAAACTAAGAGAAACAAAGAAACAGAGATCAAAACAAAAAAAGAAGATAAAAATAAAGGAAAACAAGGAAGGCCACTCAGCTGCGCTCTTTTTTGGGTCCGGTAAATCTTGTCGCATCGTTGTTTCGAGGCTTTCAACGTTGTATGCACCATGCGTACTCGTCATCATGCTTCTGTGAAGTTGAGAAGAACAATATAGGCAATGCCTCGCCTTAGCTGCAGCGTACAGTTTTAGGGCTTTTGGTGATTATCTTCTGTGCTTTGAGGCCATTTTACAACCTTGGCCATATAGAGGCTGGCCTTCAACGAACAGCTTTCATAGATGTGAAAAGCTCGTTGATAAGTACGTGATGAGCTGGAAATATGAAGATTTAAATGATTATTTAATCAAAGTTGCCTTCGACTGTACACTTCTCTTTTTCTTTTGTTTCCCTTCTTCGATGTGTTATTGTTTGCACTTGTTAAAGTGTTTTTTTTGTTTTTTAGGGCCATTTTGGCATATTGCATAGAAGAATAATCGAGTAGTCGTGGTAGCATGTACGAGCTGAGAGGACGGAGTAGCCGTAGTAGCATAACCAAAGGGGATGGAAGTAGTGCGTAGCCACACTGCTTGCATTCTCTCCACGCGCATATTACAGCAAAAGCTGTTATGAAATCAGAACGCTGGTCACGTGCAGCGCCGTAGTTCTCCGCTGCCACCGATATACGTAACTGACATCACAAGAAATAGGAAAAAAACTCAGTAAATAAGAACATTAAGGACACAATGAGATTCGAACCAGGGTCCACTGCATGCCAGCCCAGTATTCCACCACTGAGCCATGCCTCTGCTTGAAACCAATTTTGAAACTAGCTAGGTAAGCTGGATGTCACAAAATGAATTGCACTAACATGAGTAAAGAAGCGTTTCAGAACATTAAAGGAACAACCAGGCCTCACAAAATGCAAATTACGAGGAATATGGGTCAAGAAATGATCCAACTCATTACAAAAGCTTGTTCTTGTTCAACAATTAACTTTGGCGCACACTTACTTCAAGCATAGTTTTTCATCGCAGTCAGCCACTGTATAAAAATATTCCACAGTATTTCTACCAAGTGTGTAGAAGATACCACACTTCTCCGAAGAGTAATGAAAGATAGCCTGATGAATGCCAGCCTACAACTAAAAAATTATGATTATTTATGGAGTAGTGGGTGCCGAGCGAATGTGCTTGTAGCAGTTACTCAAAGAGTGTTTAGAAAAGGCTCTGAAATACCGCTCTTCGAGCTTTCGCTGTGACAGTGCTGCGCGTTCCGCGCAGGACTGGCTTTTTTTTTTTACCGAACCTTATATCTATCTAACATGATGGGATAAAAGCTATGTGTAAGAAACCGTGAGCGTAAAGTATTTCTTTCAGACCTGTACGTGATTTAGTTCCAGCACATTATAATAAGTTATTACGTAGCATTTATTCTAAGGTAGTATATTACCTAAGTAATTTGCTACTTCTCAGGTTCGGCACTTCGCACTGGGCAGCCAGTATAATTGTCAAAGTAAGTGCCCCAGGATCCACGCCAGTCAAACACTGGACGATATAGCGGTGACAAGATTACAGTGACACGACTTTTCCGTCCTCCTCACTTTTCTTCAGCCAGGTGTGTTCCGCCGAGTCATTGAGTCTCCAGGGGCATCGGCCGCAGCTCACGTTCGCTATTTCCGTCGCCTTGTC
This sequence comes from Rhipicephalus annulatus, assembly GCA_013436015.1. Lineage (NCBI taxonomy): Eukaryota > Metazoa > Arthropoda > Arachnida > Ixodida > Ixodidae > Rhipicephalus > Rhipicephalus annulatus. The sequence continues at coordinate 193,511 of WOVY01009341.1, forward strand.
TCACCTTTGGTATCCCTGCCGGCGCGAGATCCGCTGTATCTGCACGTGCCCTCTGCAGGGACCTGGGGACAAGGGCGAAAGATTTCGCGGATGCGCGGTCCGTCTGCAAGGAGGGCAGGGAGAACGCCACCGACAAAGTGTCCACGCCAGAATCGAGAGGTTCCTCATTTCCGCCTCTCGCGGGAAATTCGACGCGTGAGCAGCTTTCGCGAAAAAAAACTCGGCCGCCAAGCTCGGATAGCATTCGCGGATTTCCGCGCCTTCTGTCATTCGCACCTCGTTGTACCTCGTCGGGATGTATTTCTTCTTTTCGCCACTCGTCTATCGCACCGAGGCAGCTAGCGGAAGCTGAGCTTTTTTCTACCGGTCTCATTTGTTCGGTCGGCTAAGCTTGACAAGCGCCAGTCTTGCTTGGAAATTTCCCGCTTGGTTTTCTATATTCCCTATGGTCGCATCCCGCCGACCAGTGCGATTTTAAAAAAAGACTCAGTCGTCGTGCGGATTCTTGTATCAGTCTTTGTTGGCGCCAACTTGTGGAAAAGAGCTGCCTCTATTAGAAGCACCCCCTCACGAAAATTCTTATTAAGAGAAACAAAGAGAAGTTATTGAGCTATGACAACAGATGGGATCGCAAATACATGATGGTTCAATTGAAGTACCATTGAGGAAACTGTTGACCAGTATTGAAAATTGGCCCATGACTTTCAATTGAAAGCCATCAATGATTTATCGATGCGAAAAAAATTACTTTTCGCACTTGACAGCGGCATTTCGCCAAAAATGCGGTAGACATTGACCATAAATAATTATAAAACCATCAATATTACACTCACCCACATCTGCAGACCACCCAATTCCTTGAGTCGAACTTCGGACCTCATCAACGTGAAGCAGATGTCTTACAAATTGCACCACAGCGCTGTGGTGCAAAAGGACTCGACCTTTGTCGAGTCTATTTGCGGAGTATATATCTACCAAACGGCTTTTTGTTAATCGTTGGCGAAATTTCGAACAATATTTGTGCCATATGCATTTGTTTGCGCATGCATTTGATCAGCGAATAGTTTGTAGGGCTTCATGAACTTGAGACAATAATGGTGAGCGCTTTCGGCTCCGACTGTGGCTCGTGGTGCGCCGTTCCGAAAGAATGATTGACGTGTGTTCATGCGTCGTTTTAGTGCTTCCCCATGAATCACGGGTGTTTAGCTCACCGAAATTCGCAAATACCAGTGCGACGATGCTGTATTCGGTTGTCGAAACCTACGTATGTTTTTCACACGTGCGTGTGTTGTAAGTAATTTCGCTCATTTGTGTCGCGAGGTATACGCGTGTCAGTTTCCGCAGCCTTTTCTCAGCTGTTTGAAGACAATGTGCTTTCGCACGTAAACGTTGTACGGGTATTTTAGCGTGCTTACTCTAACATTTGCATTTCGTACGCGCGAACTGCCGCGAGCTGCATGCTGGGGCAGCCGCTCCTTTTTAAGATTTCGACGATTACTTATTTCCGGAATTAGAATTTATGTTTATTATTTTGCAATATAAAGTGCTTTTTACTCCTATATTCAGTCTTTTAACTGAACTTATATATGGGGAGTGGCTACTCTTACCTTTATTCAGCATCACACCGTTGTTCAATGGAATGCCGAAACGCGCGCCAAGGTCAAGTATGACGTACACAGAATTAGTGGCAGACAGGTATGTCTCCCTTGAAATAAATAATGCTTTTCGCATCTCTTTCGCGAACGTCCGCGTGCAGATGGGGTCAAGAAATGGTGCAGAAAGAACCTGAAAATCTTTATTGTTACTGCGCGCAGTTGCTATTTAAAAAATGGGGATTTTTATAGCTGGTACATTATCTCCACAGCAGTACATTGGTTGCCTCGGTCGTGGCTCACTGTTACAAATCCATGCTGGAATATGAGAACTGTACTTAATATTCAAAAGAGAGAGCAAATGTCGGTGGCATATACTCTCCTGCTGACGTCTGCACCTCACTTCTGTATACTTGATGTTCAAAATCATCATCAAATTACGACACCACTAATCAAACATCAACCAACCAATTTTAATTTTGATCTTTCTCTGTATAACTGCCTTCTGTTTGTTTCTTTCTTGCCATGCTTTCCTAAAATCATTAGTCTAATTTGTTTTGTAGAACACAAGCACTCACATATGGGGCAGTGTTTTAGTACTGTCACGCATGCACTATAGAGCGAACACGAAACTTCTCAGCTTCCGTGGTTCTCGCCTCTGTTTTCTTTTTCTTTCCTCCCCCCCCCCCCTTCACACGCGCGCGCTGGAGAACATGAGCGGACGCACGGCTCAATTTTTCCTATGAAACATTGCTTACAAAATATTCCGTCCATGGTTTTTTGATAGAAATGAGACAACAAAAATTTTTTTGCAAAGTGCTCAACGGAAGTATTGTTTACGAAATATTTCGTTTACAATTTTTTGGTAGAAATGAGACAATAAAAATTTTATTGCAAAGTGCTCAACAGAAATAATGTTTACAAAATATTTTGTTCGTGGTTTTTTAAATAAATGAGACAATAAAATATTTATTGCAAAGTGCTCAACAGAAATATTGTTTACGAAATACTTCCTCAATGGTATTTCAACAAAAATGAGTCAATAACATTTTTATTGCTGATGCTCCACAGAAAGATTGTCGACAAAGTATTGAAGCAAGTCAATGAGTATTGTGGAACCATTGATGATCAATGGAGTCATTGGTTTGATCACAGTCCGACAATTAAAGATCAACAGTCATTTTCATAAGGGCCGTTCCTTTTCTTTTGTTTCCTTCGTCGAGATGAGCTGAAAAAAGTAGCTCATTGCTGAGTGTATTCGTGGACATTGTCTGCTGCGTTACAGGCTGAATATAATCAATATTTCTTCAGTAATAACTTGCAGGAAGCTTCCAATGTAGAGTATAAGGCAATCGCGAAATCGGGCCCCGTGCGCATCGAGGCCGTAAGAACTGGATCATTTGTGCACGTGAGGTTGGCCATTTCAAGAAAAATCCTTGAATACTTACGGCAAGTACAGTCGGGGAACCCCAACGACACCAAAATTCTTCCTCTATCAAGTTGGCTAAGCACCCACGTCACGTCAGTAAGGTGTCTCGTGCACTTACGCAGCGGCGCACTTTGCAGTGGATGGGCGCTACCTACTTGCCCAATTGACATGTTTTGACGCCTGGCGCGATTCTGCGATTCTCGCAATATTGCATGCGTTAGGGAGCCTGATTTTACTATAGGATATTATTATATCACTTTTTTGCGAAGCAGCTTCAAGCACTGGCACTACTTAATGTTGTAACACCTGCTTGCCAGGCAGAAGGCCTGGGTTGGATTTGCACGCAATTGGAAAATTTTTTCTTATTTCTTTTAATTCTTATCATAAATTTTCCTTTACAAAGAACGGAGACTTTCAATCGACCAACAACGTCGCCATCGACGCCGGCACCAACGCCGGAAGTTCGGCTAAAAGGAAACTTTATGCTATCGCTTTAATAACCAAATAGCGTGCATATAATGAAGCGAGAAAAGCGCCTACATACGCGACGCACTGCATGAAACGTGCATTCCCCACCAGATACACACTTTCCGTTATGCAGAGTGACTGTATACAGGCACCGTACATGTTTACTGGAGTGAACGTTTTAATTATGCCTCGCGAACGTTACAACACGTGCGAAGTAGAACATATTCATGTGTTCGAAGACTACTGTAGTGCGAATGAAGCTTGTCTTTTATTCCTCACATAAAAGATATCCCCCCTTTCTTTCATAGTAATGCGCTAGCGAAGAAATAGTCAAGGCTTGTATAAAATGCTTACTTTTAGCACAAATCATATCGTGGGGCAGAAACAAATGTGCTTAGAGCAAAAAATGTTCGCACGAAAAAAAAGCAAAAATCATATAAAATATTTAGTCTCTTACCAAGTTCTAAAGCACAGAGGCCAGTATATTTGGCTGGCTCTCATTATAGCGGTGCTACTTTATATTATAATGTAGGTGCTCATTATAGAACACCAGGTTTCCCAAATTCCCGCAACTCTCTACTGCGGCATCACTCATAATCATACCGCGATTTTGAGACGTAACCCAGTGCTACAAAAAAAAAGAGGTGTAAAGTAAGCGGTGGACGCATTTAGCGTGGTCAGTAACCTATGCGCATCAAGAATCTAGCGTCAGTGCAGCCATGGCCAATAAGCGTTAAAAATATGGCTGGATTACAAGTTGGCGGTATTTGTGATGTTATCTTTCTGTGGAGACAAATAAAAATAAATTGTAACCAAAGTGTGCTAACACTGAGTTAATAGAAAAGGGAAGCCAGCTTGTGAATATCTAACACTGCTCTCATTATCAAGTTTAGGGACTCTGTCACGCAAAATCTTGACTATGTGTTCAGATGATATCACTGTGTTACGTGTACGTGATAACAAATATGTTTAAAAATCTCTAGAAGTAGATAGCTTGACTCCATTTCTTTAGCCGTATTACTCCAAGAGGCGCACTTTGCATGCACTGCATTTCTTGCATAGGGCCTTAATGTGTAAAGATCATTCAGGAGAGTTGATTCGCACCTCTTCCACTCACTTGAGCACTTTACTCGAATTGTTGTTGCTGTTATTTCTTGATATTAATTGTCATCGCTGTTAGAAGAACTAATCCGCCAATCCAGACGCTCTATGAAATAACATATATTTGCTGTTCACTCTTTTCTTCGCGTTCTACTTTCTTTTTTTTTCTTCTATTTCGTCTTCCTCAATAGTAATACACCATTGTCACATCATCGTCATTATGTCATCAAAGCTTATTGCTCAACAGTAAGTAATGCTGGTTTGCTCTTGTAATATAGTGCTGCACACATTTCCTTTGTTGGCATTTTATTACGCCGCAAGCATGATTCACCTGATGCGTATCTTTTTTCATCGACTATTGTCCACGTATGGGCTGTTCAATAATGGGCGGGCACCCGGCTGCTGCCGAGTGTCACTTGCTTCTTCTTGTTAAAGCTCGAAGTATCCTCCTAGCTCTAAAGCGCGTGAGCACGCGCACTTTGTGTGTGTGTGCGTGTGTGCGTGTGTGCGAGAGCGTGTGTGCATGTGTGTGTGTGTGTATGTATGTGTGTGTGTGTGTGTGTGTGCGTGTGCGTGTGCGTGTGCGTGTGTGTGTGTGTGTGTGTGTGTGTGTGTGTGTGTGTGTGTGTGTGTGTGTGTCCATGTTAACAGCCGCACCACCCATCTGCATGCCGGCGATGCGGCTTAGCTGAATACCCGTAGCAAGAGGGTGAAGATGCAACTCCAACGGTAAATGCAAAGCGAAATATTCGGCGTTTCGCATAAGCACGCTCATGTCTGTAACACGGGGCCACTGACGTAACTTCTACAGATTGAGCGCGCCCTTCTCCGCTGTACCAGTTGGCGTGCTACACAACTTGGCAGCAGCACTTTCCAGCACCTCTCCATTACATCGGTAATGAACGGGCTGATCAAGCTGCCCGTTCAGCCCTTACAGAAGACCACGACCAGTCAATACCTCTCTCTAGGATGGACGGTGCTAGAAAGTTCCGCAGGCTTGCTCGCCAATGCTCCATGTCACTTTGAAATGAGCCTCTTTTTACTCATGTAAGACTGCGATCTCTTGATTATACGTTAGGCTTACGGCCTTTAAGAAAACTTCGACGAGGTAATACTGCTGTTCTGCGCAGACTATGGTTGGGTGTCACGTTTACCCGTGTGCACTCGTGGCCAACACGGCCGCCTGTGCACATTAAGGAGATAAAAAGACAATTAGACACGTCCTGTGTGACTGCCCAGAATATAACCTAGAAATACAATACCTTTCTCCTACACTAAACAAGTTAGACTACCAGCCGTTCTCAGAAAAAAAGTATAGTGCACCATCGTCATGACTCATCATCAAATAATAAGGCCGTGCAAGCACCACTGCGCTTCTTGCGAGCTACCGGCCTGTCGGAACGCCTCTGAGTGCATTGACTTTGTATATGCGTGTGTAACCGAGATTTGCTCTTATTTATTTTAAAGACAATAGTCTGTCTTTTGGACCACCTGAGACAAAACGTATGTATGCCTGTCTGTCTGTATGGTTGTCTGTTTGTCCGGGGTAACGATTTTTCTAACGATATCAAATGAAACCTCAAACGGCCAACCCCATCCGCAGCACCCACCAATATTGCTCAAGCTTCAGTGTTCATACTTGTGTGAATGTCAATTAAAAATCAATTATTGCGCACATCTGAGGCACCATAACAACACGTTGACGTTTTGTATGTGTGCCTTTATATTAGAGTAGGCACACAAAAGTAATTCTAAGAACTGTGGTGTTTATAACGCTGCGCTGAGAGTGCAATGCGATGCGCAAAAAGGCAAGTGTTTCCAACAATTTGCTAAAACGACACGGTGGTGGCCCCTGCCAGTCACTTTGCGTTCTATACCTTATCGCCTCCGAGACAGGCACACATCTTTCTCGGTGAGCGCACACGCCTTCCTTTGTTTTCGTATATAACTGCCCGAAGGCGCTCGTGTCTAATGTGCCTTGACGCGCTCTTTTGCCTTCACTGCACGGATCGAGATTCTCTAACGCAGCGCTTCCAGAATACAATTCACTATTTCTTTTTTTGCGTAGAACATCAAATAAGCGTTTTGTTCACTATCTCCGCACGCAAGAATATCGTGTTTTCACGATAATTGCAGTGAAACATGCAGATACAGGGCCAATTTTTTACCTGTCTCTCTTTCAATCCCCTATTTCCTAACCCCAGTGTAGGGTAGCATACCGCATACTAGCATCTGGTGAACCTCCCTGCCTTCCTTTTTTCTCGTTTTTCTCTCAAACCAAATGAAACGTGTTCATGTTCTGGTGCTATAATGATATGCTTCGGTAACCTGTGCATGCGTGCGCATACAAAGAACTTTATTGGAGTCCTGAGCAACAAGACTAAAAGAGGCCGAGAGTTCTTCCCCGTGAAGTCGGTGGCTCCACTTATGTCGGAACCAGGAGATGATGACATTGGCGAGGACACCAGCTCTCTGCACGGCCTGGCGTTGATGCGTGAGGCCCGAACCGGACTGCACAGTCGCTCATCCCTGGTGGCAACATCGTGTATAGGGGAGCTCACGTTAAGTAGGCATAGCCAGAGCGTATGGCCGAAGGAGCACGTTTTGTGTCCGCATTTAGAATGTCTGTGGAAGATCAAGAATGGACCAAACAAAGGCTCTAGGAATAAGATGAGTGCGTCTCTGCAAAAGCCTTTTTTTTCTTCTCAATCCTTTTTATTATTCCCCCCTTTCCCCCACCGCAAGTTTAGGGTAGCCAACCGAGCCTAGCTTGGTTAACCTCCCTGCCTTTCCCTTTCGTTTCCCTCTCTGTGAGCAATTCTATTTCTTTATTCACGAGTTACGCTGAACTGCTTGCTTGCTTTTTGGGAGCCATCTCTATTCGCTCTTGGCGTCTCTCCCCGCGGTGTTTACACCCCCATTGCGCATGCGCGTGTCTTCCCCCTCACTCCTCTTCTACGCTCACCTCTTCTCGCCTCGCAACGCTGAAGCAGGCAGTGTCTGCCAGTGAGTTACTTGACCGAAAACACCTACTGCTCGGCCTGCGCAACCATTCATTTGCCACCCCGTATATATAGGCACTGGATGGTGACCTTCAAGGTAGTGCCGGTGGGAGATCCCTCATGTGCGTTGTTGAACAATGAAAATTCGCAGCAATCCCGTTAACTAAAAGCTGACTGCGGGTCTTTGTGTCCAATCGGAGTCATGTGTCTCTCATTGCCCATCAGCAAGGAATGGCATGTTCCAATAGGAAACAATAGTCAATAACTGCGTGCGTTGTGCCTCCAAAGTGTTCTCTCCTGCGCAACGCCACGATGAGAGTCAGCTTCAACGCCACCGCCACTGAAAGTGATAGCAGCCGCTGCTTAGAACCTACACATGGTTTCTTTTAGCAAGACATGGTGTGATTTTGTTTCTTTTTCTTGCTTATTGACACTCTAAAGCATGCATTTATTATTATTATTATTATTATTACTATAAATATTATTATTATTATTATTATTATTATTATTATTCCCACATGACTTGAATAGCGCAGTCATAGAAATTGAGCTATATTCCTCGAAGAAGCGGGCATTAAATACACAAAACATAGGTAGTGGTAGGTGCGATTCTAAAAACGATATTGTTCTCCTTCGAACTTAGCTTAAGTTTCAGTAAACCATGCGAGACATGAACTACTAACCTCATGAGGTCTGTGTTTGTCTTCTTTTCTTATATTGCGTTCCTGTTTCCACGCTTGACCGTCCCTAAACTTGCTCGTTCGGCCATATGTGAAAACGTGCCGTCAAATTGTTGATATGAATAACAAAAAATTACACTTAATATCTGGGGTTTCACATTCTAAAATCACAATATTATTTTGAGGAAGCCATTGAGTGAGTGGGCTCCAGAAAGTTCGGCCATGGTGTTCTTCAACGTGCATTGACATCACACAGTACACGGGCCTCCACCCTTTCTCCTACATCAAAATTCGTTCACCGCAGCCGCGATGAAACCGGCACCCTAACAGCCACAACAACGCGACAGATGAGTGATAAAACAGTTAAAGCTGACGCACCACAAGCTACTACTCTGACTCCTGCCCTCTCTGTGTGTTACATAAATGACATCGCCTAAATAATTTGATTCCTGTAAGCTTGTTACATTTACATCCTTGAGAAGAAATCAGCTAGTATGCTACCTTTTGAAATCTCACTGTGCTGTATACTATAAAAAGTGTCATAAATTCATAATGTAATAATTATGAATTGACCAACGCGATTGCGGTATATTTATCGCACTCCGGGTATTCCGAACCTATTGCCAGCCAAAAAGTATACTCAGGGTCACAGAATATTACTAAGAATATTATGATTTCGGTGAAATTTCTTAGTGTAAATGTCAACCAGCATGTGACATTCAATGGGCATATAAGGCATATTTACTTAAACTTATAAACATCTGCGTAGTGCGTTCGATGAAATGCGTAACATATGTAACGTAAATATCAAATCAACTTCTATATCACACTTTACTTCAATAAAATAATTAACAACACGCATTCCATAAATTACAATGAGTGACTTATTTACGTACACCATTGCATATGTGTTGTCTGATAGTTTTTCCCGTCTCCACGCATTACCTCTTGTCATGATGAATGCGAACCAGCTAGCTCAACTTCTGGTCTTTCAGGATACTTGAAGTGTGTCGCAACACTGCAAAAATTATTACGCAGAGGTGTGTGCTTATAAATTGCGAAATTTCCTCTTCTTCTTTATCTTTCAATTTTTTTTATTCTTCCATAGTGCGCCTCTCCCTCAAAATCACTCTCTTTGTCTCTCTTTCTTTCTCTCTTTTTTTAACTCTACCATTTGAGAGTAAGCCATACAAAAACAACAAACTCGGTGTATCGAAAACTTACCAAACAAGGCGAAGAATACAAAAGTTTTGCGTCCAGTGTAACGTGTTGTAAGAAAAACACAGTTAAAAGCTGATTCATATATATTTAGCCTTTCGCTAAAAGCAAGTTCTTTAAAAAGCCAACAAACACGTCACGTCTCTGATTTCAGCATGCCCCCCGTAATATGAAACCACGCGTACAAGAAAACGAAATACTTAAAATTTGCAGACTACCGCCATCTGCCAGCGACGCTTGACAACCTTTTACTTAATTTTTTTTTCCGTCCTTCAAATTGCGCTCAAGGCGCCGACTGATGCGACGCAAGACGACCTTATGCTGTCTTCGTTGCGCACTTCACGCTGTGCTGAAATAGACGTTCTACTCTTTGTGAGATTTCACAACTTTCCTATATTAAACGTCATTCATAAACCTAGCTTCAATACGTTGCACGTGACTTAAATGAGTTATTCATTTAAGATATTCGGCGCTTTTTAGGAGGAACGGCAACTTTATTGCGTTTCTGCGCGTGTTTATCTGACGGCTCTATTTGCAATAACGGCCCCTCACATCTCCCAATTCCGCTGAGTAAACCAATTTCAGAACAGAGAAACAGGACAACCGAAAGCGCTAACTGAGCGGGTCTAGTCAAATATAATCGCGCTTTTTTTTATCATTTTTTTCGCTTCACGAAGCTGTGTGACTAGATCCTTCGAGCGCAGATGTTTGCTGAGTGATGCAACTAGCCCGAAAGGCTTGGCGTCGAACAAGGAGAGCCTCGCATTCTTATTATGCTCGCCTGTCAGGTGCCATCAAAGCAAGCGAAATATTTAGGCAGCCGGAGCTACTCGCAGCCTAACACACTTCCACGCAGAATCCCCTCTTTTTTGTGCGCCTACATTTTATCAAATGCGCTCCTCACTTCTGCTTTCGCATATACACATGCAGTGCGACTGGCACAGGCGTTGTTGAAACCGCCATATACGGTGTGCATTCTGCCTCTCTCCGCTTTGCATCACGCAGTCAACAAATGGTTTTTGTCTTTCTATGCTTATAATTCGCAATCCGTAAACACTGCAGAGGAGCTGCATCCTTGACACAGTGTCAGCTCTGTCTTCGTTAAAGTACACCCGAAAGCAAATAATAGTAAAATGTGTGCCTTTTTTTTCTTCTCACTACTTGTTATTAAGGCATACCTTAAAAGACACGCGTACTTCTATGCTTCAGTAAAAAGAGTGGCACCCATTTGGTATGCTTCACTGATATCTGCGAATTCGGTTCCTCGAAGCGTTTCTCGTAATTCAACATCACTTCTACGAAAGTATGGATGCATATGATATTATTTATGCTGAGCCGGCTCAGAATATCAAAGGTGTTAAGGTGAAGAGCTCCACATAACGGAAAGTAAGTAGGTTTCCTCGTACTAAAAAAAATACTGGTAAAAAAGCCGTGAGGAAATACGAAGGGCAAATAAACACGCTTGCGATTGTTATTGCACGGTGAGCGTTTCAGTTTTGAGTGCACATAAATAATAAAAATCACATTTCCGAAACTCAAAATCTGTCATCGAACGATCGCAACACCAACCTCTAGTTACTCAGTCCAAAAGTTTGTATTACTTTATCCATCTCATTTGTAGTTAATCATTGCAATATACATATATATATATATATATATATATATATATATATATATATATATATATATATATATATATATAGGACCAGAAGAGACACAGTTTCAACGGTTTCGCGGTGGACGATTCTTCGTCAAGCACTTGTTCGCAAAGTCTGACGAAGGCCGGTCCACCGGTCGAAACAATAAGTTTAAGACAACCACCACTAAGTTATGTCTCTTGTATTTCCAAGTACGTTTGGCCCATTGTAAAAATGTTCTCTCTCCATCTCTTTATATATAATATATATATATATATATATATAACAAAGACAATTGCATGGCTACGATCGACTGTTGGTGTCTTCGTGCCGTCATTAACAATAACCTTTCTTGCTTTTCTGTTGTAGATAAAGGTCGCGGGCGTCTTTGTTTCGCAGGTATTTACGTATATGTAACAGTTTATTGAGCCTATAATAACGACGCTATTGCCCTAAAACTTTATTTCTCCTGCCTATTTATGGCGTCTCTAACTTGCTGTATTAATGCCTAACATTTTTGCTCTCTACATCACTCTTGTTTCTATGGCTTTTTGAACTCATGTCCTGCATTGTTTTTTGTTGTTTTTTAACAGAGCTTGGCTTTAATCGAGGCTAACCTTCTTCCCGATTCAGGAGTTCCGTGGAACATCAGGTAAACTTCCTCGTTGTCGTCTACTTCGTAATTGAGAGCTGCAGTATCGGCACATATGAACGCGAATGCCTCATGTGTTGTCTTAGTTGGCGGTAACTTTGTGTGTAGGCGAGTGAAAACCATGCCATGGCGTATACTCCTCGTTGCGGCTCCGTCCAAATGAGCTTCAAGCCACAACGCAACCCAAGCATTATGATACCCCAGAGCCACGCCAGTGCTTAAAACTGCCATATTGAAAGTGCCCAATGGACCTGTTTGATGTTTGCAAACAGTGGTATGCACCGTCGACCTGCTGAGGCGCTTGTAGCGATGTCGTGACGCGCAGGTTCCACCCAGTCCCAAACTCACTAGTGCTCTCTATGATCACGTGCTTCTGGCACAGCAGCCAGCAGCTGCAAAGCTTCCTTCGAGCACAGATTGATATACTCCTAACGGAACAGAAAGCTGTACATTCGAATTCAAGTTGAAGAGACAAGTATTCGTAAGTTTTGTCGTGTTTCACCGTGCAAGTGTAAGTCCACGTGTTAGCTAGCAAAGCTTTGTAGCTGAAAACTCCAGTGAACAAATCAGGCAAGAATGACACCGACGAAGCGCGTCGTCTGTGCGTTCTTGCCTGCTCTGTTTGTCAACATTGCAACGCTTTTTCTTTGTTCATTTTTGTTGAGCAATGCTTTTTTTATTGTCCAAATAGCCCCTACACAAGCTCTTCGGGTAGCTGCGTTGTTTTTGAATAACAGTATATATCCGCGGTTGTTTGCTTAGATACCGCAATAACACAGTATCCTCTGATACGCTACGTTATGAAAACGTTATGTTGGGCTAGTTTGTGTGTAGCTACATGAAGAACTTGGCGTGACGTTACGAACAAGTAATAAAAAAACAGAACGAGCACGTTTTCTGTACCTTATTCTCGTTTGTAACATTGCGCCACGTTTTTCAACACGTTGTGTTATGCTTTTTTTCTTCATTGCATGGTTGTGAAGAAGTCTTATCTAGGCCGTAAAGTTGAAGATATCGCATTTTGAATCATCAACGGCTGCAGTACTTACCACCCTCTGTGCTGCTTGAAAGTTTCTGATTCTAGAACTGTCACAGGCATTGTCAATCATCTCTTTAGCATGAGAGAAATTGAGCGTGTTTTTTCAGATTTTTACTTGAAAGGCGCAGAAGGCAAGATAACCACACAAAAAAGCAGAAAAACAGGATAGCGTGTTGCTCCTTTTTTTGTGGTTGTCTTTTCTCGCCTCTTTCAATATTAGTCTTCTCTAACTAAATGCAGCTCTCTATTGAACTACGTCACCGCTGTGTCACTGACCTATTAAACAGTCAATCGTTAAACAGTGCATGCCATTAGCTAAGGTTACTGGCCAACGCTAAGTATCGCTTACGAATGAAACAATATAGTAAATATGGCTTCAACGTCCATGTTCATAAAAACGTATTACGCTAAAACCATTCGCATGAGAAAATTTCTGCCAATCCTGCGGCTAAAGACGTCTTTAGCGAAGCCGACTGTCTCGTGACAAAGAGCGCTTAAGAATGAAAAGTTTAGTGAATGCGGTGTCAGTTATTTAGCTACCCCACATATTTATTTTTGCTTACCTTATAAGCCAAGCGACAAACCGCAGGCGCTCCTCTACTGATTGTCTGAATCCTGTGCTGCTGCGCTTCGAAGATAGAAACTTCGAAAGATAGAAACTTCGAGAGTAGGTTGCTATTGCTCCTGCATTGACCGGCAGTGTGCACAGTTTATTCAGATTCAAAAGCTGCTAATATTGCATTTCAAGTGGGTATGGTAGCTCCCTTTGTCCTACAGAACCTTAAAAAAAGCCAAACACCTAAATATCACTCATTGGTCTGGTTTCATGCACACCTTAGAACTATTGAGGATGCTTCGATCAATCCGAACGAGGAGGTGCACTCGGCTGCACGAGGTTTGACTGAACGTGTGCCGGGTAACGTGCCATCTCCTGGGTGATCTGAGCCTCTCTGCACGTACTACGAGATAAGCAAGCATCTTTATCTCTCTCGAAGAGTTCTGCCTCTGCCACACTCCTCGCTGTACAGGGCCCAAGCTGTTACTCTCAGACTGCTCCAGGAGCAAACAAGAAGCTACTCCAGCCCTGCAGCACTGCATACAATATACCTCGATAGGTTTTCAAGCCTGAATTTCTTCTTGTGTGGTAGTTATGTGAACTTCGAGCATGTTCTATGGGGCTGTCTTTTTGCCGGCCCCTCTCCAGCAATACAAAGTGAACAAGCAGATTGGGGCCAAGGACAATCCTGGCCGTCCAGAGGGCCCACGCTAGAGTGGTCAGGTTCAACCTGACCGTCCCTGAGTAAGACGCTGACTTACTCGCGTCTATTGTAGACCTAATGAAGTTGTTTTACTCACCCAGGAACGGCGAGAACACACATGGGTAGCTTGAGCATTAGGAAAAGGCTGCCATAGGCGACGTTGACCAGAAGAATGCAAACAATATTTGTCCTAGTCCCAACAGGAATCGAACCCTAGCATTATGCGGGGAAATGAAGTACTCTACCACAGAGGCATGCCAGGTCCCACAAACTGTAGTATTTTGCGTCGAAATGAAGTATTCTACCACGGAGCCACGCCAGGCCCTGGACATATATTTAAATGGACCTTGAAATTTGGCTGCAGTACTGTCCGTCTAATTTTATAAACATTACATATGTACTCCTATGATACAACCGTCTTGTCAGGTTAACGTAAATCGTAGTTAGGCGTCTCCCGCTGAAATTAATTTCTGTAGAAGTGTTGACGACTACCATCCTCACACGCACAAGCGCAAATACCAGCGCTTCATATCAGGTTACCCCTCTTGGTGTTGCTGATATCAATGTTGCTGTTGGCATAGTTACGCCACTGTAAACAACTGCTAATATAAAACATACGTGGCTGTTTAACGTATGTGCATGCGTGTGGATTTCTAGATATCAAATCAAATCAAGTTTTATTATTTTATATTACAATAGACAACAAGAATATTCAGAAGGAGGTCCCATAGTATACACTGAAATGGGACCTGCTATGAAATGTAAACATGAGTATTTGATTGGCAACCGCAGTGGATAAAATAATTGATTAGATGGTTACAAATAACCATATAGAGATAAAATTAAATGACGAGGCTAACGTGAACTAAATGTCATCACAAATGTAAATATTAAACGCCAATTCATAACGTCTCACTCAATGAAAAAATCACATTGACCTGCCATTTACATGCTTCCCATAACATCTATTCCCAAAGTACTTGGACTCTGCCGAAAGTTTCTTGTATATTTTTTTTGCTAGCTTCTCGCTTCACCTTGCGTAAGTGCATGTGTGCTAAAAAAAAGACTGGTGAACCCTTAATCTTCGCCTTTAAGAGTTGAACGCGATAGCGAGATCCTATCCTTAATGCGTACCTCAAACACTTAGGGCATAGAGTTTCTCACAAAAATACCTGAAGGGAATCGTGGCGCCACCGTCTATGGGAAGTTCTTAAGGGGCTCCGTTGGAGCGCTGGGAATGACGGTATACGTGTCTGCGACGCTTGTGTTGGCTGGTGTTCAGCGATGCTTCGGATCAAAAGTGAATACGACTACGTGAATTAAGCTTGTCTAAAACAAAACGTTTCAAAACAGATCTCATGTACGCGTATTATATTTAGAAATACAAGTCCACTCACCTTAACGGCACAACCAAATGACAAAAAAAAGAAAGGGACGACATAAAATGGCAGAAATGCGCTCTCTTTGTCGTCTGCCTGCCAAGTTTTGCGGCCGTGGGTTATTTCTTACGGTTTGTAAAAGTTTACATCGACGCAGAAGGTCTCAGTGATAAATAAACACGTTTCTGTGCAATGACAAAAATAAGCAGCTTACAACGTGCTTTTTTAGTAAAAAACTAATCATTTTACCGTGAAACCAGAGGCGTCTTAAAGGTATAAAAATCAAAGTCAAGTTCAAAAGCTCACTTATCTCGGCATTACCATGCATCCAGTAGCTTACTAGCACCAGATTTCTCCCTAGGTAATTTTGTGAGAAACCTTATGACTTAGTGCTTGAAATCTTTTCGAACTTGCTACGCACTCACTAAGTGGCCTCAAGGGAATGGGCCAAGTAACGTGTGCGCCTTTTATATTGGGTGGCCTCCTTCAAACAAAGAAGTCCTCACAGTATTCGCACCTGATGCCCGATGGCAATGTACGCTTGTACCACGCATTATTAGTGTAATATTTCATGTTGTATTGTGAAGCATACATACGGGACGTGTGTGCTGGTCAAGCATAAAAGGTACTTTCACTGCATATCCAAGCAGACGAAGTTATTTTCATTGTATTCACAAGCTGACGCATGGCTGTCACATAAAAGCTGATAATTTTTCGCTCACAACTACAGACGCCGACGCAGGCATTTCTGTAAAACAAGCTCTTTAACGCTATCGCGTTAATATTTTTTTTTCACTTCACCTTGTCAGTGAACTTGAACCTATTCAGACAATTTTTTTGATGAAGCGCTGCTTTCTTTCACAACTGTTCTACCTTACAGACAAAGCACGCTTTACAGGAGCGAGCAAACTATTGTGTTCATGGACAAAAATTGTGGCAGCTTGGCACTTTTCACGCCAAGCATGAACGAAGAGTGAAGCTGGATGGCCTTGCTTGTTTCTCTTTGATTTTTTTCCTTTTTTGATTTTTATGCTTGCTTATTTATATTTTTTCTCTATATATCTGTTTCACGTTTTTTCCACATTTATGGCTCTTTATTTTCTTACTTTTCCCTCTCCCTGCTTCTTTCTCTCTCTCAGTTTTTCTTCATTTGTGTTTCTGTCTTCCACTATATTTTCCTACTTTTTTCTATAATTTTCGGGCTTGCTCTTTTTTTTAGAGGAGGGGGGTGACGCTCACTCGCGCGCTCTTATCTCGCGGGGAGGATCGTACGTGTTGGCTGGCCTTAGGCTTCACCTGGAACTATTCTGTTAGTTACCGGGGGCACATAGGTCACTGCAATCATTACAGTCTTCGTTTGCGAAAAGAGCGCGCTTTTCAGATGCCGTGAAGTAACAACTGAGACTCTTATTCACGTGCATGTGTACCGGTTGGTACGTTTCGTGCCTCATTTGCGCGCGAGAAACGTTTTCTATTCCACGCAGAACCTGCGAATTTGTTGCTATCGTGTTTATTGTTTCGCTTTTGCGGCAAAGCTGGGACTTCTTTATTTCTATTGCTTCTTTTCTCTGTGTTTCTTTTTCTCTTTCTTTTTCTGTTACTCTTTTTTTCACGCGTGTTAAGTGCTTTTCTTTACTGAGCACAGTTCAAGTCTAACGATCGCACCTTCTGTACTGAATGGTAGGATTAGTCCTTTTTTCGTGTCGCATATTCAGCTGTTGTTTTCTGCGCACCAACTTCAACAGCTCAACTGTTGCGACGTATTACGCTGAAATTTTAGCAAGAAATTAAATATTTCAGCCAATCATCACTTGGGATATATTACTAGTGAAGCCGACTGGCCAACAGAAAAAAAAACACAAAAGACAAGTTTTCGAAATCATTCCCCTGTTCTAGAGCAAAGAGGGGAGAGACCTAAAGAAAACGACAGCGAAGTTAACCAAATGAAGTCTCCGGTTTTCCGCCCTGTACTTAGAAACTGGATGTAAAAAAAAACTATAAGGCATTGCAACGACACTGGGCTACAAAGCAAACAAAAGAAAACAAAGTCATTACTATAGCACTATCCAAGTTCTACTCATCGACATTGCCTGCGAAAGTCAATGTTTTATTGAGTCCGCATTCTTTTAGGGAACCAAAACAATGTCGTCGGAGCAGCTCGTGTAAGAGCGGGTAAGCCTGGAGCAAACTTGCGCCTAAAATAGTTACCAATCGTCCCTCTCCCCTCTCCCCTCCTGTCAACCTTTGATATGAAGCAGCTCAGTGCGCTCATAAAGAAGTGCTACGTAAATAAAAGCTGTCTACGTACAATGACATCAGATAGTACATTTTATTTATGATATACCAAATGAATCCAGCGATAGCAGATTTCAATACCGGCGCACGCAACCCGTGGCCTAGCTTTCGTCTGAACATTAGGCACTCGTACAGTCATATAGAGAGAAACAAAGCAAATACAACCTCGTCAAGAATTTTTTTTAATATAAAAATTGTAGATTTATTCTTGTGCTATTGTTCAGCTCTCAGTTTTGAAAACAGTGGGAAAACGTCACACCAAAGACAAGTCGTAAAAAAGAATTGCAGCAGGTTGTCATTCATGAACATACGAGGTCACTAAACAAAAGGTAACTCACTTGTCTTGCCTTACTGGTCAACGATGGAGTATAAGTAACCAGCACAAAAATATGTTTTTTTCTTTTTTGACGTGCTCCAAGCGTGTTTTCGTTGTCTTTAAAAGAAAAAAATGTCATTGCCAAAAGGACATGTTTTTTTCAAATCTCACTTAATGAACAAAAAAACCGGCGACTCATTTCCTCGCTCTATCGCACTCCTGTGCTGTGACGCTTGAGTTAACCTGCGCAGTCTTTTTATACGTTGAGGAATGGGCAAAACGTACAAGGTTTTCTGAATGCGGAAGCATGGCACGAAAAACGGCAGTACGTGTCTTTTGTTTACGGACCATCAATAAAAGCACGAGAGAACGCCTAAGTGATTTGGTCACTAATTGGCGTGAAGAAGGTTCCTTCACTCACGCCCACTTCACTGCGAGAAATGAAGTTGTCCGATTTTCTTTCTACATTGATTTTTTTCACACTGTCGGAACGAACACGAGGCAGTCAAATACCATTGGCACACTCACTGTTTGCGCAATTGCGAAGAAGCGTGGCTGAGAGCGCTTGCCGGCAAATCTTCATCGTCTAGTCTAGGCATTTCGTCAATAGCTTGCTGCTGCAGTGGTCGCATGAAAGCGATAGCCCGATGTAGTTTGTATTTTCGTGAAGCAATAGCATAATGAAACACATTACTCATGCAGAGAGGTACGAGAGAGATTACACATGATGTGCTAAGAAGTGTCATTTCTGTAAATGTTGTATCGAAGCTTAAGCGCATAAAGCTTTCGACTAAGCGTCTTCATAATCATTATAACGGAACAACATTCAGAAATTTACGTATTTTACTCATGCCACAATTTCTTTTCTATTAGCAATTTCAGAAAAAATGCGGCGTCAGAAACCTTTATGCCTTCAACCAACAATTTGAACATTTTTGCAAGAGCATGCCTGTTTTTCAAAAACGTTCTCCTTTTTCGCGTAAATTGCAACGAGTGTAAAACAGCCATGATGATGGCTCGGGAAAAAATCAAAGAAAAAACTCATAAGCTATTTTGCCCCAGTGTTATTTGTATAACCGTGTTACAAGTTTAAAAGAAAGTTACAAATGCACCTTGCCTTAAGGGGCCACTCCCCACCCCCGCTTAAAAACAAGAGGGTTGTTTTCTTCTCTCCTTCGCACACGCGTTGTATCCTCCTCGCTCCTTACTTTTTTAAGCACGTGAACGATGACAGCACTAAGCGCTAGAGCCTGTCAGGATTTCGCATTTCTCGGCTACATGCTATTATTGCCACTTGCGCAGTTGTAAATACACAAAGTGAAGCGTGACTGCTTGATCGTGCATGACATTCTTGCGAGACAAGAAAGAACGGATGGGCGGCTGTTTGGCGAAGCAGGGCTGGACACAAAGCACATTAGATATTTCGCGTATATGGACCAATCTAGATCATGTATGCTATAGACTTCATGAATGGGAACTATTGTCTGCTTCACAGAAGTGCGCAAGAAAGACAATAAATATCAGGAGAGAACATTGCGCCCCTTTTTTGTATTTTTACAGCCTGGTGAGTGGCTGATCAAGTTGAGTGCTCAGGCGTGCAGGTATAAATTTTCTTGCTCTATAAATTTTCTTAACGGTGTCACACTGAACACTGTTTTCAGCTCATGCGCACTGAGTATTTCGATGTAACGGCTTTGCTATCACGCAATCCATGTCTTTCACTTTTGTTGTTGTACATTCAGCACCATTCTTACCTAATAGTGGGGCTCGTTCTCTTTATAATTGCCATTGTTTCTTAGTCAATTCACTTATGCGTTTCGACAGACTACATATACAGCTGAAGCTTACGCGATGTAATTAGGCGTATACAGCGTGACACTAACTACGTAGTCAAAGGCATTAATGGGTGGACAAATGCCGTTAATAAGTAAGGAAAAAAAAATGAGCTTGTAAGCCCGAAAACATTTGTTGAGGTGTTAGAAACCGAATAAACGGATAACCGCGAGTTAAATTCAGGTTTTATTTTTGGTGTTGTACAACACAACTCTCTCCACTCGGCGCGCGAGACGCACCACCCGAGGTGGTATGGCAAAGTGGGAGGACGTAACGTACTGTAGCTGTACAAATAACGGTCATTGACTAGCTGTTTGCTTGAAGAGCAAATAAAACGTTGAAGAAGTTTTAGTACTGCTGAAAAAAACTTGTATTTAAAGACTGTACAGAACATACAAGGTTACAGACATAAAGATTACAAAAAAAGAAGACCCTTTAAAATGAACCACGTTCTGTAGGGCGGCCCTACGGGGTTTGACGGAGCCTATGGTGCCTAGCACCTTAAGCCCGGTTCAGAACGCCTGGCGGAACTCCTGGGCCTCTTCTTATTCTCTCGATGCTCTGCCCTTACACAACTTTTGGTGAATCGTCGCCTATTTTCCCTCTGATAAGACAGTACACTTGGTCAATCGAAAACCCGCCACAAGGACACCGCCTTCGTGCACATTTACGGGCTTATGACTTTGCCCCTAATACCACAACAACAAAAATATAAATAAAACAAAACTACAAAAACTCATAGAGGCAAGGGCAAGCTCAGTGAGCACACAATTATCTAAACTTAAAGCTATGCGTACTGCGATTTGCGGCCATAACAAAGACGTCCCTGGTAACATGTCAACTTATTGCCGACAGCACAGTAATCCGCCTGTCCGCGGTGCCTTGAAGGTGTAACCACTGGCTCGCCGCATGTGGTTCTACTTGAGAGCTTGTTTCAAAGAATTATCGCGGAAATAGCCGGAGGCATGCCAAGGCGACCGCATCAATCAAGGGTGACGCTTGCACGTGTCGCGAGCCCGCCCACTTCTGAGAGCCAACAAAAGCAAGCCATAGCATAATGAAAGAATGACAGCGATCTCACGGTATCGCAACGCGTGCCACTTTAACACGGCGGCGCCTTGAAAGCGCACGATGAGCAAGTGGCTGGGCCGCAACCGAACCGATTCTAGGGGTCATTCTGCCACGCTGGGTCTCGGAAGAGGCCCACTGATGCGCACGCCGAAAGTGCCATGAGGTAATCAGGAAGTCGTACCTGCCCCCTTGTCGCCCACGTGGGGGTTGGTTCCTTTGTCCGGAGTTAACGGGAACTAGAAGTGTTTGGTAATATCATGCGAGTACCCGGCCGTGTCTGTGTGGTGAGGGCTGATCTGGTTACACACCTCGACTGAGCGACGTCAAAGCAATGCCGAAGCAAATGCAGCACAACGGCTGACATGCCTCCCCAAGCTTACCCCACAAAATACATAAAAGTTAACCAAAAAAAATTGCCCGCAGCTTCCCTCGGGGGAACACTGAGGAGGATGCGGAGCATATAATTGGTTAACGGGGTGTTAAAGTGCGACTTACTTGGGTTGATGGCTAAATTGGTTAACGTGGTTGTAGGAGGGGGTGTTAAATGAGTGAACACGTACACACGTATGCGAAAGGACGGCGCTGGTCGAAGGGACGTCAATCATTGTGTTTGTGGATTCGTCGGAATTCATTTCACCGTGACCTTGGACGTCGACGCGCCGTACAAACTAACCGACGAGCGGCAACTGAGCGAGCGAGTGCCGACCTTGAGTATATATACAGCGCGACGGCGCATGCACTGTCAGCTGTTGAATGTTCTCGAAGGAGAAGCGCGCGCGCGGCACAGATGGCGACGGCGCGATGGCGCATGCGCTGTCGGCTGTCGAATGTTCTCGAAGGAGAAGCGCGCGCGGCACAGATGGTGGGCGACGGCGCGACGGCGCATGCGCGCGCGTCAGCTGTCGAATGTTCGAGAAGCGGTGCGGACGGCGCGGACGGCGCACTACAAGGCGCGAGTATAAGATGCTTCCGCATCTAAAACTGCTGCGTAACCACATCGCACCACGGTTCTACAACTGGGTTTCAAAAATAACCTCTTACCACAGAAGTTTATTGTATTTTTCGGTGATTGCATTTTTTGGCTATCGGAAGGCAATTTTAGTAAATTACTCCCACATTAATTTGGTGTAAAATAGAGCAACATTATAAATTCCTTCTGCCAATGTTCGTGACATGATTTTTGCTTACGTTTCACTATCGCAATACAATTCGTCGAGTGGAAAGTAATGTAATGAAAAACGTGGCTTGAATTCCGGGATCTAACCTTAATGAAGGCAGCGTTCGTAGTCTCTGCTGAAGCGTACAAAACCGCCCCGCCGCGGTGGTCTAGTGGCTAAGGCACTCGGCTGCTGACCCGCAGGGCGCGGGTTCGAATCCCGGCTGCGGCGGCTGCATTTCCGATGGAGGCGGAAATGTTGTAGGCCCGTGTGCTCAGATTTGGGTGCACGTTAAAGAACCCCAGGTGGTCTAAATTTCCGGAGCCCTCCACTACGGCGTCTCTCATAACAATATAGTGGTTTTGGGACGTTAAGCCCCACATATCAATCAATCAAGCGTACAAAACCATTGTGCGTGTGTTGTCCTGGACCAAGGTACGCGCGCCACCAAAATGGATCGGTGGTCGGGGCCACTACTCGACACTCCGATTCTCTTGCATCCCAGGCACCTGATGCTCCTGTGCGTGCTCGCCTCTGCCTCCGTTGTCCTGGGCGTGTTCACCCTGGCATCATGCACGCGCCAGTGTCAGGTATGCCTCTTCCCAGCCTCTCGTGATTGCAACCCATTTTCTGGCATGCATGCTACTACTTATCTACTGAGCAATTATCTTGATTTTATTTAGGTCGCTTTTGGTTGACTGTAAAGGGCATCATTTCTTTTTAGTCTCGCAATGTATGATGAGCGAAATAAGCTGGTTAAGAGAGTCTTAGCTATGTCTGATTTGTAAAGAGCGGTAGTGAAAGAAAGGCGATTAAATCGGCAGCCTACTTTCATTGCGCTTGATGGCAATAACAAGATGCTATAGTGGCTCTTTTTAATATCATGGATGACCCTACTGAGATTTTATTACCATCCAGGCAACAACCGTTTCAAGAGAAATGAGAAACAGCAGAGAGTGTAGATGCAGCACTATTGGCCTTCCTTATCAGTCGCACTTCACTCCTTAGTTAGTATGAGACAAGACTTTAATTGAATAAAGCAATATTATATACAATATACATCGCAAATTCGTACAAAAAATAATGCGGGTGAAAAACAAATATATCATCAGAATAAAAATAATTGAACGTGCATTTTGCGATTGGCATGCACTTCTTGGAAATATAACAGTATGGGTTACTCGTCCTATTGCGCAAAAGTCGCACAAATGTTGACTTTTGGGTAAATCGTATTTTTTCTTGATTAAAAAAAGATTCACCACTCATTCTAGTTGCACTAGTTTCAGTATAGCAAACATAACTGGCAAATCTGACGAGTTAGGGCTTACTCACAGTCGCAGCAAAAAAAAATGCTAACTTGGAACCCCAGACAAGCGGTGTGCGGGACATGCACTGAACTAACAGGAATCAGAAGAGTTCAGCAATTTTTTTGGCTATAAATTCTATTTAGGCACGCTCTGGCAGCATACACTCCGTGGCCTGAAAAACGGCTCCTTTGCAACAAATAACACGTATCTATCTTGCTGTGGCTTCCGAAACGATGGTACATGCGTCACTGTTTGGCGGAACCAACACAGCTCAAATTACAAGCTATTGTCAACACTTTGCAATTGCAGAATTTAAAGTCAATCAACATCCATTCATTCGGAATCTTATGAAGAGAAACAGCATCGACACATTTGTGTCCAAATCATGCTATTCAATTACGTTGGCGTTCCGCGTGGTCGTACCTCGTAGTGGAGGAGGAAGATCGTTAAAGCAAATAACACTCGTGCCACCGCTGTATCTCGCGCCACCGCTTCTGCAGTGGATTGCCTTGAATTTTCTATTTCAAAATTTAAGAAAAATGGGATTGGCTGGAGTAGTGATGGCTCCAATGCCACTATTTTCATTTTATATCGAAATGTGGCTCTAGCTAAACTTTGTGGAACGAGGAATAACTAACTAATGCTGTTTTTCATTCAACTTTTGTCGTAAATAATGCATTAGTACTTTTACATGAATTGTAATATCATGACATATTTTTATTTATTAACTCAAACAGTCTATTTAAAAATTTTGAAGTTGTGTATTTATGAATGAATCCCATATAAGTGCAAAGTGCGTCTTTCCAATTCTAACTTCAGCGTTAAAAAGGAGAAAAAAAAAACAGCAGATGCCTCCCTTCCGCTGCACCTCCACCGTAGAAAAGGCCGTGAGAAGTGGTGATAAATATGTATGTAGCTTGCAGAATATAACTCCCATTTTGACTATTGTTCTCAGTGGAAGACTCTAAAATGAGAATGGCAGAACCCTGCACGTACTTGCGTTGTTAGGTTACCCACTACGACGCTTGCCTTTGTGGATGGTCGCCCCGCCGCGGTGGTCTAGTGGCTAAGGTACTTGGCTGCTGACCCGCAGGGCGCTGGTTCGAATCCAGGCTGCGGCGGCTGCATTTCCGATGGAGGCGGAAATGTTGTAGGCCTGTGTGCTCAGATTAGGGTGCACGTTAAAGAACCCCAGGTGGTCTAAATTTCCGAAGCCCTCCACTACGGCGTCTCTCATAATCATATAGTGGTTTTGGGACGTCAAACCCCACATATCAATCAATCAATCAATCAATCAATCAATCAATCAATCAATCTGTGCATGGTCACTGGGAGAATTTCGGTTGGAAGTTTCGCAATGCATGGGCGGCGTGTTCTTTGGCAAATGCTGAGCTCGCCCATAGTGAATGGGTCACAGCAGTCGTGAGTGAAATAAACGGCAAGCATGGCCGGTATCACCATTTTCTGAGAGATTGATTTTATGAAGCTTGCCTCTTCGCCTTGTGTTCCCGCATCGCAAAAAAATAAAGCTTAGAAAGGTTTTATGGCACACGCGCCTACACTGTCGAAGCCTCTAATGCTTCTGTACTCTGTCGAAAGTTGTCTGGGGACTAACTACAGGGGTCAGTGGTAGAGACTACATAAATTATGGCCACCTGCATAACCAGCGGGTCCGCTCATAGAGCGCACCATTTACTACACTTTATCGCGCGCAGTTCCCCTAAACAAATTATGAAAGTGGAAAAACTTAAAAGTAGCGTCGAATACTTACTCGTATTCTTTACCTCATTTTATGACACATGCTCACCAAATTCCTTATTGATTAGGCTTTCAAGCAACTATTTTGTACATTCTCACTTGATGTGTTCATTTTTTTGTCAGTTTTTTTGTCAACAGCAATTTATTAGCAATTATGTGCTGCTACACTCTTAATCAGATATCGCTTAAGGTGCTAGACACAACTAGGAATTTTGCTATTTTTTTTCGTAGGCTTTCCTTGGTATAGCAAGTATATAAACAGGACCTGACTAAGAGTGTAAAATCTGAGTGCGTGGTAGTTGATTGCTGACAACTCAGCAAGCGTGGCTGCTGGGTATTTAAGGTACTCGGCTGCTGACCTGAAGATCGTGTGCTCGGTCCCGGCAGTGGCAATCTCATCTCGAGGTAGGCCCAACGCTGGAGGTCCATGCACTGTACGGTGTTGGTGTGCGTTAAATAATTCCCAACACGTGATCAAAATTGTCCCGAGCCCTCAAACACGGCGTCTTTTGTAAATCTTGAGTAGCTACAGGAACCCAACAAAACAAATGACGCTCACAGCTAGCTGAAAAAGGACACAAAGCTAACTATACCTTCCATGATCGCACGTAGCTGGTGCAACTGATTTTTGTGCTGGCAGCGGGAGCGCTGATTACACAAACGTTGTGGCAACTGGTTCTAGTGCCGGACCTGTAGCTGATGTACCATTGGCAATATGTCATCTGCAAGTTTTGATGGAGTTACCTTTTTCTTGTCTTTTTGTCACACTTCAAAGTATTACGAAAAAAATTCATTGTTTTGCGCGTTTATAACTTCTTTTATTTATCCTTGCTCTATATCAGCAAATAAAAACTATTACTTTTCCTGTGTTTTAAATGCTTGTGATCGTCTGTTCGCTTAACAATAATGGGGCCCAACAACTTTCGTTTGTGATCATATACATAACAGCCAAAAAAGCGCTCATAACATATTTAAGAAATTACAACACGTTCTTCTTCTATAGTTTGTTAAACTGTATAAACACGCACATGCATGTGCGCACACACGCACCCACACGCACACACATTTAGTTTCGCTACGTTCTTGAGCCCACCTCATGTGCGTATTTTTTTCATATCACTTAAAATGCCTCATCTGAAGTAAGGCCTCATTTTCTTTGTTAGACACAATATTATTGCGAACTAACAGACAAAGATGCGAATGAATGTTTAGGGGATGTTGTTATAAGCTATCGTGAAGGGAATGTGAAGAAAAGTGGACCAAAAGATAATTTTCTGCCGGTGGGTACCGAACTTGCGACTTTCGAATAACGCGTCTGATGCTCTACCACCAAAGTCTGGCTGTTTTCTTTCTTCACATTTGCATTATAACTGCTTCTAATAGCGCTTTCCATTTTTGACGTCACTGTCACTTAGTCCTCAATTGAAGTACCAAGGTTTGCACCGAGCAGGGCTAAATGTTCAGCTTGCATCCCTTATGTAGCGTCTTCCGCGTGGGTGCAGCTTCTTAGTCGCGAAATACCTTATAGATTGTGCTTACGAGCCTTTCTTTTCTTTTTATAGCTTGAAAGTATTTGCACTTGGCGCATTCGTAATGCTGACATCACATGTAGTGGACAGCTCACAGGTGTTGTATGGGGAGATTTCAGGGCGGGTGAGTGCTTCAAGCTTGATTGATTGATTGATATGTGGGGTTTAACGTCCCAAAACCACTCTATGATTATGAGAGACGCCGTAGTGGAGGGCTCCGGAAATTTAGACCACCTGGGGTTCTTTAACGTGCACCCAAATCTGAGCACACGGGCCTACAACATTTCCGCCTCCATCGGAAATGCAGCCGCCGCAGCCGGGATTCGAACCCGCGCCCTGCGGGTCAGCAGCCGAGTGGCTTAGCCACTAGACCACCGCGGCGGGGCGTGCTTCAAGCTTGACACACTTAGTTTTCTTCTTTAAAGAATTGGTGAAATAAAAAATCATTACCAAACACACTTTTGACCCTTTTGATGTATCGGTCTCCAGGATATGCTAAAAAGTACGTCGGAGTTACAGTGGAGATTATTCCGAAAAACAATGGAACGTCGTTCACAAGACGAAACAGCAATAAGTACTGAGCGCCCCTTATTGTCAAGTGGCGCACTGGCTTTGGCTTATTTTATTTCATAACTTGTCACTCAATTTTTCGCATACTGAACGGAAAACTGAAAATGTAAGCATATTCAAGCATCGGTTAAACTTTGATTTAACATTTTGATATGTAATTGCGTCCTTTCAAGTCGACCGCATTCACTCAAGAAGCCATGTATAACAGAGCATTTATTCAAGGGTGATATTTAGTCTACTTGCTATGGTTCGAGTGAAAAACAGAAGGCAAGTCGATATAATGATAACAAAAGAACGTTGGTTGTTTCGCACCATCCTTATCCATGCGGCGTACGCTACCACAATATTTGAATTTTTTACGCATAAAAAAGAACTGACACCAAGGTACTGCATTCGCTATATGTCAGACAACCATTTCCTTGTACCGCTCGTATTCCATCTTCATAATACATCATTGATAATTTGCTACTACTACTCATTTATATACTTTTAATTGCTGGTGTCACGTAACGTTGTCATCATGCATGGACCGTAGACATAAGTTCAGTGGCGGTGGAACAGACTCTCGAGTCCACGGCTTACAAAAAACATGCTGGCTGCTTGATATTTTAGTTTATAGTGCCGTTTCATGGAGTCATTCGCGTTCACCTCTTAGGCGGCAGCAGAGGATTCTGTGTCTCAGTGGTAGTACGAACAAACTTTCCTGCTGCGAGTAACGAAAATTAGACAAAACGCAATTGCATTGAAATCGGATGAACAGCTCTGCTTCACTATAAAAAATAAAAATAAACGTCGTGTTTTTCTCTCGAAAAAATTGCAGGATACCTACAATGCAATATTTTCCGACTTAAAGATGTATATTTGGTAGCGCGACAGTTTATGCAACTCCTGGCCGCTTATAGTAAAAGGAAGTTTGTTATTGATTGTTCAGAGAAGAAGGCATAGGGAAGAAATGAAAAACCGCGGGTAATCATACAAGATAACGTCTAACCAATCTGCGTCCTTTAATTTCTTTCTTTTTTCTTTCTTTCTTTTTTTCTTCTTTCTTGCTTTCTTTCTTTGCTTCTTTCCTTCTTTCTTTCTTTCTTTTCTACGTTACGTTATACTATCCTAGATGAAAAAAATTTTAACTAATGAATACGTTTTTATTCCGTTTGATAGTTTTTACGAAACACAGAACCTCTTTTATAAAAACTTTAGTTGATACGAGCTCAGGCGAGAAGACAGTTTTAGAGAAGCATAGGTCTTTCAGTTCCTTCAGCCATATTATCTTTTTAGTGTTGCTTGCTCGCTTTTTACCAGTGCTGGGTCTAAAACTTAGGGCGCTTCACTTTATCTGCAGGCTTCGGAGACGGTATTCAATGCGTCACGGTTAATTTTGTCTATGTTATACGTCTACTATATGACCAATTCTAAACAGCTGGCGGCGTGCTACAAAAATCCGTGGAAAAAAAAACATCAGAATGCTATATCAAAGCGGCTTTTTATTCCCCACGAAGAAAACATAAACCATCTGAAAGCGAATAAATTAAATAGGTGCAGGAATGGCAATTTTTTTACGTGTTAAGCTTCGTGGCAGTAGGTATACAGATTGATGGACGTTTGTCGTTTGTCGCCTTTCTTTAGTATTCACGACGGCGTGTGCCCATAAGCGTCCCTGATGTCTGCTTTTGCTGCTTCCACTTCGGGCGATCACCTCGTGGTAAGGAAGAAGCTGACAACTCGACACTCCTGCATGTGATCAACGATGGTGCCGAGACAAGCGCACACGCAAGCATACTCATGGTAGCGAGTGCACACCGACTTTGCGAAATGTTTCGAAGCCACTCAACGAGTGACAACATTAATTATCAGTCTCCGTCGCACAGCGCCAATAAGATACCCGGTGGTGCTCCGGAGCTGACGATAGGGAGGAGCAGTAGCAGTTCTTTTGTAGGACTATTGGCGCAAACTGCAACTCACAATATTTTGAAGACGACTGCATTCTATGTCGCCGAAGCCGCTTTCGCCAACACTGAGGTGCGTCGAGCCCTTCATGTGGGGATAGCGGGTGCTACATTTATACTATTGAGCATATATACTCACAGAATGCCCAAACTTCTGTAGTTTGCACTGTCCGCTGCTAAGAAATTTGTAATTGCATATTTCTCAAACAGCCCTCGATGATTTCTCATTTCCTAGTGGCCTTGCGTAAACCACATTTTATTTATGAATCCAGTGGTGGAATTCTTAACCACCACCTGAGTAAAATTTTGACTGGCATGCTCATACTCTGCGCGGGATGTAAATGTTTCAGGCTTTTTTGTATTGTAATTGGTATTTTCAAAAATTTTACAATGCTCTCGAAACAGTAGAGCCAAAGGCATTAAAACGACGCAACAGACTGCACGTTCCAAGTACAATTTCATTGAGCATCCAGGTACGTGAGTATATTATTATGAATAAGGCATTACGCTTCGCTCCGATGCTTAAGCTTAATTTAAAGAAGGCTGGCGGAGTCAACGTATCGTAAATAAAACATGGTATGCTGCGCATTGCTTCAGATGCCAGATTGAGATTGCTTGCGCTATTACGTATCATATATAATGACTGAGCAGTATCTTCCATTTATCATGCTGTTGACTGCACGCTGAGAAGTATCCAAACGACTGGATTGCTAAGAAATGGGAATATAATTCACGTAGAGTATCTCAGCAACCTATGATTCGCAAGTGGCATACATCTCTTTTTGGCGGTGAGTGGCATGCCTCTCACCTCCAAAAATAAAGGTCTAACTCGTGCTGGTGTCGCAACGTGCATGTGAGAGTAGGACGCGCTAATGTGCGGCTCTTGCACACAGCTATGAGTTCGGTAATTGATTCGTGGTTTGGTAATCCACGTGTCAATTGACCGCGGGAGAGGCGGTACACACGTTTCGAAAGCCACAGCATGCAATACTGCAGCGGATGAAGCCTACGCTGTGAGAATCGCAAGTAAAACGTCGCCCTTGCTTGAGGTGGCTGATGTTGTAGTAAACAAGTTCTAAAGTGGTGAAATAGATAAAACCTGCTGGCTTTTATTTTATGTAGTTAATCGAGCATGACAGCATTCAAAACGCCAAGGAGGAAGCTGTCTTGAGAAATTATTGAAGACTAGCTTAGAGGAAGTCGAAGTAGGCGAGGCTAGGAAAGCGTGGAAGGCTCGTGAAGCAGGGACAGTAGACATGAAGGGAAATACGTAATAAGACGTTTATTATAGTACCAAATGACATAGCAGAGAAAATTTACTATTTTTCTTGCTGAATAAATAACAATGTAGTTAAAGTGAATAAGCGACAATAGTTGCAGAAGACAGTACAAGAATATGCTTTCACGTTGATTCACCATAACGAAGAATTAAAGCAGTTCTTTGCGAACATAGGATTCGGCATAAAAAAATGGAAAAAAAAATCAGTAAGCGGGAACCATAGAAGAGTTAGTGTCGACAGTGGAAAAAAGCAGGCTCGGCATTGGAAACATTTTTGATATATCATCGGCTATAGGAAAAGCAGAAGTGGTATCTATTTTTTTTTCGTGGAAGAGGATGTGATTACAGTCTCCTTTCCGGAAGCATGGTTGTAGGAAGTGGTCCTGAAGAAATGAAATTTGCTGAAACAAGGCATAAAGTAGATTTTCCCTCGAACTGCGCACAGTATAAAGCTATACGGTAGAGTAACAAACAACATTTAAAGACGGGTATAGAGCCAAGATTGCTTTCAGCTAAATACAAAAAAGTACAGGTAATGAAATACGCAAACTTAATAACAGTGAGAATAAAAACTCCTGATCCTACGGATAGTTCGAGTCAATTTTATGCAGAACAGTCAGCGAGGGTATGTCTATAAAGCATTTTCTTCGTTTAAATCAAGTGTTACAAGACAGATCGACAACTTTGCGTACATTGTGTAGTTGCGCACATATCGTGAGATTACCAGGCACGTTGACTACACTGGCGCCTAAAGGGTAGCTGACGTAACGTTGGTGCTCACGCTCGAGCACAGACGTCAGTTTTGTTGAATCGGAGTGCTTGCTACGGTGCTGTTATATGAATATCATAACTAGCAATAGTAGGCGTATTCTGCCTGGTTCTACAATTCTTTACCATAGCTTGCAAATTGTGAAGTCATATGAGTATGTTTGTGATGTTTATTACATTGATATAAAAGCGAATAGCCAACACCGCAACCAGAAACGACATACCGACCTGGTGTCGTGGCATGGCGTCATGTCATCAATGAGGTTGTCTCAATGTGATTTCAAGCACTGGCATAGCTTTATTGTAGGACACCTGACTGAATGCGTGGGCTAGAACAGCAATTTTTATTCTTTGCGGGCAGTGCCATTTTACGTTATTCGACAATGCCACCGACGCTGGCACCGTATTTTCGTGTCATTTTTTCTTAACGCTATCACATCGAGATTTCTGAAGTGTATTCTCGTCGTTGCCGAGTTGATATAGACAGCTAATGGCGCCACATACATGCATTTCATGGGCATTGGCATGCGGGTATGTGCCACGCGTGAATACAGGAAAGGGTACATGACGTATGCAATAGGAATATTGAGGTAATCATATAACCTGTTAATCCTGTTCACCATACACTCATGTTGTCCTACGCCAATTTTGGTATGTAGGGAGATGACCACGTGAGCATGCAGACGTAGGTGATTAGATAACGATTAAAGAAACAGTCAAAGTATTTTTGATGCTCTAAAAAATGGTTCACATTTAAAAAGCAGGACACGTAGGCTAGAGTTCGCAAATGCATATGATGCCGTATAACCGGAGTTAGACACCATATGAAGATTAATGAGTGGTATCCCAGTTTTAAAAACTGTAGCAGGGTTGATAGGCGGGTTGATAGGAAGGAAGTTGGTATATATTCATAATGAAATATTAGGAGCGCAAACTAACTGGACACTAACGGGACGACACTTGATCACGGTAGAACCTTCTTCCTTGTATTTCCCTTTCCATTCTTGTCTTTATGGTATATATTCTCTTCTTTGAATAAACCCCGATTTAGTCTGCACTCGTTTGTCTCCTCTCTTGTGTCGCGTTAATTTGCGCTCCCAATATTCCATTATGATTAAACACTGATTTAGAGGTCACCGATAAAGCAGGAGTTAAAACATTAAAAAAACAGGCAGGTTTTCTTAAGCGACAAACGACTTTATAACAGACCGCTCATAAAAGTACACCAATAGGTAGAAGTCAGGTGTAATTGGTAGAACTGTAAGAAAAGTAGTTAAAAAAACTAGTGGCGTTAGGTTTTGATACTTGAAAGACTGGAGAATTTGTAAGGATTGAGGAAAGCAGGAATCCATCCCATCGAAGACTTCGTCTTTGCGCCAAGGTGTGTTATCGCAAATAGCCTGTGTAGAGTTATCGATGTGCTACTTAATATGAGTGATGTCTTAAGAAAAAATGGAGTGATTATGCATTGAAATGTAGGGTAGAATCACTTAACGCCAATTATACGCAGTCGGAGAAAATGTTCAGTAGAGTTCCAGAACGTTGAAAGATCAGGTGCTGAACTGTACGACAGTCGTCGTAATGAAAATACGAGAACTTAGCTTCAGGTAATTTTAATAAAGGAAAATAAAAGAAAAAAACATTCTGAACATTTTACACTAGAATTCCTTACGCTAGAATGACACTTAAGAGAACAAGTTCACGCAGACGCTGTACAAGTTAATATTCAACGCGGTGGTTGATTGGATGGACGTCAGACTGTTCAGTTTCGCAGACATATAGCGCCACCCGTATGAGCAGTATTGAGTAGCACAAAGTTCTACTGTCTTGCACAGTTTGCTGTCCAACCAGGTACCACTAACGAGGGTGAAACAACGATTCAGCTTAATGTTGGGTATGTTTGCGCACTGAGTACTTGGAAAAAGAGCTACAAATTTTTCTCCCCTTGCTGGACGCGCCCCTGATTCGCCGCCATGAAATGCTTGCTAGATCACTCGCCAGAAGAACTGTCAAAACAAGAGCAGATACAACCGCTCCGCACGCTGCGAAGAAATGTGGCAATCGATTACTCCTGCTTTGTGAATTGCAATGGACGTGAAGGACTGATGAATAAAGTTCAGTTTTACCGATTTCCTTAACTCTCCCGCTAAGCAGAACGGTGAGAGCGCTGGATACGGGCCGTTGTGATTGTGTTGTGTAAATGAATTACCCGCGTTCTCTACAGCCGGTCGCGTGAGAGAATGTGATGATGTGGGCCCCCTGTTTTCACACGCAACCACACACGCGTATTGTGTGATGGGCAGCTACTTGGCGTCATCACGGTGGTGACGATTTTGGGTTTTTCGATGTGCTCTTGAACCTATACCTGTCTTGCATTCTCCGTATATTCAATAGCTTGTGCTTACAGGGCAGAGTAGTCAGTAGGAATAGGTTCTGGTTGAGCTTGCTTTCTGTTTTCATTTCATTTTTTCCATTATTTTTCTACCAGTAGATTAAGCCTGTATAGAGGTGTTTGCTGGTTAGCTGTGTACGTGTGTGTGTGTTGAAGTTTTTTATGGGAAAATTTTCACTTATTGCATATTTGTATCGTCGCTTCCTTAACAAAATCGTGCTCTCAGTGCACTTGTACATCAATACTACCGGCCGTTTGTTTTTTAAAACCTATTTTTGAAACTTTTAAACTTTTTAGTCAATATATTTAATACACTAATACAATACAATAGAAAAAAAGCATACAACACAGAACGAGGGCCCAAAGTAAAAACTGCCTGGAGGACCTCATGTTAGAACAATTACAAATAACGTAAAACAAGAATTGA
This sequence comes from Rhipicephalus annulatus, assembly GCA_013436015.1. NCBI lineage: Eukaryota > Metazoa > Arthropoda > Arachnida > Ixodida > Ixodidae > Rhipicephalus > Rhipicephalus annulatus. The sequence goes on from WOVY01009341.1 coordinate 227,615, forward strand.
CAACTAAGAAACCGTAAGGAACTATTTCAATATAACAAGCTAGCACATAAGCAAATACTTACTTGAACACGGATTGCGTTGTTTTTAATTAGTTCCCTGCCTGTTTCGTTGCATTTTGAGGTGCTGTAACGTAAAACAAACTTAGTGCACGTGCATTCAAGTTGATGGTGAAGAACCCTAATATGTCAAACTCAATCTGTAGGCCCCCAATATCTTGATTCTTAGTACCTATGCACTACATCTTCCGCACGTTAAATCTCACAACTTAATGAGGTATTTTCTTTGACGTTTTACATGCTAAGCAGCTCTTTGACTAGCTTCTGTAACGCTGTTTCTTCATGCGTCCGTACAAACGCGCCGCAACGTGATCCCTTCGCCGCAGGTGTTGGAGTGGTGTCAAGTAGGTCATGCCGCTGCTGCGCGCTGACGTCACTCTGTCCATCGCCTGCCACGCGCTCGCCACAGCGCCCGCTGCTGCCGCCTCGTGCATTCGCCTGCCGCTACCGCCACTCACTCAACTACCTCGACCACCGCTCGCGAATCTTTCAGCACTCACCACAGCACTTGCGTTAGCGCCGTTCAACCCGTGACGCCAGCCGTGCCAAAAGCTGCTGCTTCGCATCCCATCAGGGTTACCTTTGAGAAGATGGCATGAATTTTTGTAACGCAGGCAAGCCTTTTCGCGCATTTGACATCATTGCCTCTTGCGATCACGACGACTGCAACATAGCATAAATAAGTATAGTTAACTGCCCGCGGTAGTATGTCTCTCTTATCTGTCTTTCGAATGTGAAGGCCGAGCTGCACGACGATGGGCTGGGGAAGGGGGTGAGGTGGAATCCCCAAAGAATGACCAGCATCATGAAACACATGCTGACACGACACGAGATCTAATGCGGGAAAGAGACGTGCCTAGAAAGACGCATAGATCACACGACGGCGCTGGTCATGCATTGGAGTTAAGACACTTCCGATGAGTACCTGCTTGGTGGCACGCATTTCTTCACCATTATCCTCAGGAGCGTGCACGACGTGAACTCGGTCGAGTATGGGCTTGACTGGACGTGGCAAACATGCTAAAACAGTGTGGCTCCAAGGTCAGTGGCAATGCATATTCTGCAACATGTGACTGCTGCTCCATTATGGAGCACGCGAAGCCGCTTCTCTCATTTTCGAGTCCTTCAAAGATTGCCCACACCTGACTGACTCGTGAATGGCTGTGCATTATGCGTGAATTGAAATCTGGGGTGATGCGATTTCATCGTGAATTTCGTGCAGCTCAGTGATTGTGGATACGTGATTTAGATCCGTGACGCTGCATCAAACATGCGAATGACGAGATAGAGGATGATATTGGTTTTGCGAGTATAAACGACATCACCAAGCATAATACGGAAACTGGCTACTTTACGATAGGGCAATAAGTATAATTCAGTGCGGCTATTCAGAGAAGTGATATTCGGGGCGAGAATGCCGCTATTTGTCAAACGGCATTCTTTCCTTCACAAACTTCTGCCAACCGCGAATGGCAGACTGTGCTGAACTGCGGCAGCGAAGAAACCATCAAACATATCTCGTGTCACTGTCGTCAGTACAGCACTCATGCAGACAAAGTTCCTGTCAGTGTTGTTTGCATGACAACACCTTTGAGAGCGATTCATCTGCGAATGCTGGAACGCTCCAGCGTATCACGAGACTGCGACGAAGACGCTGCTGAAGCTTTTTCAAGTGACTCACCTTATCGAAATATTGTGCCATTTGTATACGTACGTGCCTGCGTGCGTTTTTGTGTGCATGTGTGTGTGTGTGCGTGCGTGTTTCAACCTATGTCTTTTCATCTCTCGTTCTTTTTCCCCTTATTTCTCCCCAATGCATAGTAGCAAACAGGATATATGTTACAGTTTTCATCCCTGCCTTTTTTTATCTCTTTTACCCTCTCTATCTCAACATGGACCTCCTGCTTGATAAACGACGAAGATCCCAATAGACATCTGTTTTCTGTCTCAATATGCAACCAATATGTTCAAAATTTCACTCTGTTCAAAGCGTCATATCCACCTTCACATTTAGCGCCTGATAGCATCGGCTGAGTCTATGGCCGTATAGTTAGCGTTGAGTGCTCGAGGCGAAAACGCAATGAACTTACTTATGTAGACGGAAAGCTTTGATAACTTTGAGGTAGTGATTTCTCCTTTAAAACATGCTATGTTATTTATTAATAATAGATTGAAATGCAGGAAATTGAACCTCGATGAAAAAAACGATGACGTTGCGTGTTTTCTACGATAGATGTGCCTTGTAATGTCCGCTACATTAAGTGAGGTCAAATTTATAATAGAAAAATTTATCAAAATTTCTGTAAAATGACGCTGTGTGGATTAGATGCACTGTGAACGATTGCTTAGCGCTTTAGTATTATTTCTTTTGCACATCTCGTCCTCCCATTACTGTTTCCTCAGACGTTATCAATGCTTTTCTGGTCACAGTTATGCATTTTTCTTTGTACTCCGAGAGAAAGGACGAAAATGAACCACCACCGAAGAGTCATAAGGCTAACCATGCAAGCATGGATTTGTTTCACCATATGAAACACGGGAAGAAAAATATATTCAACGAAAAATCGCGAAGAAACGTCAAGAAATCTTTTAATTTGGCTCATAGAACAAATTACAGGGCGTGCATGTGCATCTAATACCATCAGAGCACAACGAATTTAGTAGTCGTCGTCTTTTATGCAAATCGCATGATATGTGTGGCCTGCCACACGCAGTGCTTCACCTTGAAATAATTCGGAGATCCCACGTACCAAGAGAATGGATGTTATGCATGCAGATGACGGATGTTTATTTTTTTATTGAGTGAAACGCCACTAATTGAACCCAATACATGTACAAATGTACGCAAAGACATATGTTGAACCATAGCATGCGTTTTATACAACCACGTGTTTAGTTGCGTAACGAGGCGAACAGCAACATTGGTTGCATACTAACATCAGAAGTGGTTTGCGAACATGTAGTGCTTGTGCTTGCGACGTTGGTAGCCCTTGCTATAGTGTTACGTAGACCAACTTCAGTGGATGGCTCTTAAGTAGTGTGCAAATGACGTTAGCCTGACGTGACGCCTGTATCAAAGGAGTACACATGTAACGTTCATAATATTATACAGCCACCACTGAAACCACAAATGACATTTCACCGACATTACGCCTGCATATATGGTCTTTTTCGACAGCGATTTCAAGACCATAGCATAACTGTGTGATAATATTTGAGCACTACGAAGATTGCTTGGGTTCAATTCCTGCTGGGACCCTGATATTTATATTTTCCAATCATCGGGTTGACGCGGCCGATGTAAGTTATCCTGAACAGTGCCACCTTTAGGAGGAGGAGGAGGAGGAAGAGAAGAAATGAAAGGCAGGGAGGTCAACCACACGCACGCCCGGTTTGCTACCCTGCACTGGGAAGGAGTGAGAGGATTAAAGGAGAAGAGAGAGAGAGGTGAAGGGCAACGTGTGTGTAGATGTGACCTTCTCCATTGCACACTTATAAGCGGTCGCGTAGTCCAGTCGTTTTCAGAAAACTTAGCAATGCCCGCGTTGCTTTGCTGGCCTGCGACGCGTAGAGCCATGAACCAAGGATATTCTCTTCGGAAAAAAGGCCTACCGTCTAGTGTCTCTTACGTTTCGTATAGAAACTTCCGTTAGCTTGCAAAACGTTCACATGAACATAGTAGATGTTCTATTGTCTCGTTCGTGTCGCACGATTCACATCGGGAGCTAACCGTCATTCCTATGCGAAAGGAGTACGCCTTCGTAAAAGCTACTCCTAACCACAGGCGGCACAGTAAAGTTGCATCCTGGCGGGAGAGGTCCCATAGAACTTGAAGCTTTCTCGATGGGTCCGATTTGTGTAGGCGGCGGTTCTTGACACTAGGGTCACTCAGCCAAGTTTACGGTATAGTGTTAGCGAACGAGTGAAGGCCCCTTGCAGTGTCGGTTCTGGACAATGTAATGTGGGTTGTCTGGGCGTCCGCGTGGGCGGATCGGGCAGCATTATCAGCAAGGTCGTTACCGATAATACCACAATGTCCCGGTAACCACTGGAACATCACTTCATGTTCTTTCAATAAAACTTCGTGAAGCCCTTCTCCTATTTCATGCACTAGTTGTTGGTGCACCTTTTGTTGTAAAGCTGATTGCAAGCTCTGAAGGAATGCCTTGGAGTCACAGAACACAGCCCATTTTTGAGGTCGGGCTTCCGCGATATAAAGTAAAGCAGCACGTAAGGCGGCAAGCTCCGCTGCTCTGGATGTTGTCCTATGCGACAGTTTGAACTTTATAGTGACCTGGTACGACGGGATGACAACAGCACCTGTGGAGCTGTCAGCCCAGACTGATCCATCGGTGTTAATGTGGGTCCTCTGGCCGTATTTTTCGTTGAGTAGCGACAATGTCACCTGTCGTAGGACCCCTGTTGAATTACGGTTCTTCTTCGTTATTCCCGGAATAGTGAGGCACACCTTTGGTTGGTGTAGGCACCACGGAGGTGACGCTGGTCTTGTTGCTGGAGTGAAGCCAAAAGCAAGGCATTTTCTACGAGCAGAAATAATCTTTGAAAACATCGCTTGTGGTTTTGAAGTTGCAACACTGCAACATGGTGACTAGGAACTCGGCAGAGGTGTCTTATGTGGGCTCTCAAATTGTCAGTGGTGATGTATGTTTGAATTGGATGCTCTCTTGCGATCATAATTGCCCCGTAGGTTGAGGTGCATTGCGGCGATCCCAAGCACACGCGTAGTGCTTGTCCTTGCAGACTTTCGAGGGTGCGGATGTTTGTCTTGCCGTACTTGCCAGTAACGGCAAGCTGTAGCGCAAAAATCCCAGAAACAGTGCTCTGTATAGCTGTATTATTGAACTTATCCAGTTGCCCCATAATTTTCCGCAGAGGAACCGCATTATATGGATGATAGAAGTTACCTTCTCTTCAAGTAATTGCAGTGGGCACTCCACGAAAGGTACCTGTCAATAATCACACCCAGGAAGCGATGGTTCTTCTGGTATGGAATATTTTGTCCATTTATGGTTACGGGGTATTGTGTCATGGCTCTGCGAGTAAACACAGCCAATGCACATTTCTCCGTTGAGACGGAAAGACCTTACTCGTGGAGATATGAGCATGTCAGGGTGGCAGCCTGCTGGACTCTCGCACGTACTTGTAGACGAGTTACAGCCAAAGTCCATAGCAAATATCGTCAGCATATATTAATATGAGGATAGTAATGGGCAAAGTTTCACGAAGACCTACCATCACGAGGTTAAATAAAGTGAGACTTATTACGGCGCCCTGAAGGACGCCAAGTGAGGTGTAGCAATTGGTGGTAGGTCCATCTGAGGTTTGTACAAAAAAAGACCTTCTCGTTAAATAATCCAGGATCCATTGAAACATCCGACCACCGATTCCGACAGCTTCCAACGAGTCTAGGATGACTTTATGTGTTACGTTATCACAAGCTCTTTGATGTCGAGGAAGAGTGCCAGTGGTATGCGCTTGAGGCTCTTTTGTTGCTGGATAAATGTTGTGAGATTAATCACGCTGTCAAGAGATGACATACCTCGCCAAAAATACGTCATGCAGTTTGGGTATACGTTGTAGCGCTCGAAGTACCATTCTAGGCGTGTAAGTATCATCCTTTCCATGACTTTTCCTACGCAACTTGCGAGGGCAATAGGGCGAAATGATGTCACATAAAATGGCGACTTTCCTGGTTTGAACAGTGGCACAAGTCGACTTATCTTCCAATCCTGGGGAACAATGGCCGCCTGCCATGAGTGGTTGTAATAGCATAACAACTGTCTCCTGGCCTCCTGTTGAAGGTTGGCTAGAGCGGCGTAGGTGATGCCATCGGGTCCTGTTGAAGATGATCATCGGGAAGCCGCCAAAGATGCGTCAAGTTCTTCTATAGTGAAAATATTGTCCATTTCAGAGATGCGGGGTTTAGGGATAACACTCTTAACGGTGCCAGCGGACAAGGCGGACACACCAGCAATTCGCGTACAAAACTCGTTTGCCACTTCAAGTTGAGTGCAGCCTAAATGTAAGGCTAAAGCCATGAAAGATGTCTTTGTTGGAGAGTGGAGCGCAGGCCACGAATAGCGCTCCAGATGCGTGACAACGGCTTTCGGGGATCCAATGATTCGCAGAATGATTTCGAGCGTTCCTGTTCAAGTTTGTCTAAACGTCGTTAGACTTTTTTCTGTATGCGTCGTGCCAGCCTCAAGTTGCAGATTGCTTTCGTCCGTCTGTATCTCCTTTCCGCCCTTCGGCGAAGCGCACAGAGTTTTTCCAGTTCAACGTCGAAATCTGAACGCTTGCCGGTGAACGGGAGGAGACAGGAAGCTTCCCTCATTGCCTCTTTGATGACATCCTCCAACTTCTGGTCAGGGTCTTCACGGCATGTATTTTCCATGAGTCGCTAAAATTTGGACCAATTAATTCTTCGTAATATGGTCCTAGGAGAGAAGTTAGTAAGACCCCTTCTTCGCATATAAGTTGGAATGTGGTCACTCCCATGCGTTTCGATGTCTGAAAACCAGTGCACTTGCAACCGGAAGTTTCTGGATATCGGAGTCAAATCGAGGCAACTGCTGTACATAAGGCCTCGCAGGTATGTAGGACTGCCGTCATTTAAGAAACATAGGTCGTGCTTGAAGTGAATGACAAAAAGTTTCTTCCTTTAGCGTTGATTGTCGAACTACTCCAGATTAATTGATGTGCATTGAAGTCTCCAGTTATGACCCACGGGTCCATAGTTGTTGCCAGTATGTCTCGTAGTCGGTCTTGTTCAAACCGTCCGAATGGTGATATGTAGACACCAATGAGTCTGAATGACACTTTTTCCTTTTTAACACGTAAGCAGACATATTGATTGTCACCATGCGGTTGAACTGCGTGATGCACATATGTGAAATCTGTGCGAATGTAAACAACCACCTTTCGACGTTCCTCGCACGTTGAAGAAACGAAAGATTCATACCCTGATAGATTAGGAGGTTATTGCACGTTTGGTTCACATATAACTGTTACAGGAATACGATTCATGAATATATACTGACGGAATGAAGAGATGCGGGATCTCAGGCCTCTCGCGTTCCACTGTAGTATCGACGCTTGTCGGACCTCGTTGCGGAAGGAGAAAATTAGTCAAGCCATGGGTACCACTGGAGACTTGCAAATACTGGACTAAGACCATCCAGTATTTGTAGTGCACTCTGAGCGAGTGGAGACTTCAGACTGCTGCACAGCGTTCGCATGGCATCCAGCAGTGTTCGGAACATTCTGATGACTTCTGTGTCCTCCTCAGGCAGATTTGTCAGCGGCTGGCTGGAGGGATGCGACTGTCGATGTGCGCTTGGAAATTGCAGGTGGCTGTGATTTCTGCAATGAAGGCCAAACTGATTCATCTGCAATATTGCTGTTCGTTGGTTTGTTGACCACGCTGGCCGCCTTCGGTCTGGAAGGCAAGGGTGGTGGAAGAGAATGGTGGTGAAGTGGCACTGTCGATGCAGCGTCTGCGGCATTTTTTGATGAACTGTGGCGACGATGACACCTCTTTTGGACGGTCCTGGCAGCCTCTCGATGCGACGAATTGTCTCTGACCATTTGTTTCAATAACGCTATTCCTCTTTGAATTTTGCGGCATTCTTTTGACGAAGCTTCATGTGACCCATGACAATTCGAGCATTTGAGGGTAGTTGCTTTGCAGTCATCCGCAGAATGGGCTTCCGCGCAACGAGGACACACTGTCTTCTTTCCGCCTACGTTTCTCACGTGGCCCAGTTTCATGCACTTATGACACTTTAAGGGCTTCAGTACGAAAGGTCGCACAGAATGCCGAAAATGGCCCACCTTTACGTGTGAAGGAAGAGAGTCGCCCTTGAATATGATCTTCAAGCAGCGTGAGTTTCCCAAACGGACAACTTTTGCGATGATGCTGGCTTCATTTGCCGGTTTGACCAGAACATCAAAGCCGGAGCTGGGAATGGCAGTATCCACATCGTAGATGACTCCAGTGAGGACGTTAGAGCTCACAGGAATGTTGGAGCGAACTTTCATTCCCCCCATCTCGTTGACGCTGCTCAGTATATTAAGTGCCGCAGCGTGTAAAACGTCAATGGCCAATACGTTTTTACGCGTGTTCACTCTGATGTCTGTGATCTCGTTTGGCACGAGTCCGTCCGGCATCACCGAAACAGATTGCCTGTTGATGCGCTTCATGTTATCGTCAGGTACCTCAGGGACAAAAAGGATAGTGTTTGTCACGGGTCTCCTTGGCTTTCTGTCGTTCAACGTACTCGATGACGAAGATTTTTTGACGTTCCGCCTCTTCCCTTTACGGCTCACCACCAGCTTAAAATTGTCGTCATCGGAAGGCTCTTCGCTGCTCATTGAGTAAACAAGAGTGCCCTCGCTGTCGTAGTCGCTGTAGAGTCCCGTACGCTTCCTGGATGTGGCCACCGCCGACGCCGCCGTATCTGGCGGACGTCCGTGGAGGTCCACGTTCATCACCGACGGACACGGATGTGATATTCGCGACGTTCACCTATAATTAGGTGAAAAAAGAGAACACCTACCAAAACAGCAATCTGCTAAGCAATCTCTTCGTCGTCGTCACCATGCCGCGTTTAAATTGCCATTATCTGTGCTCGCCGTTCCTGGGTAAATAAAAACTGTCAATCACCTGTGGTGCATACCCGCATACCGCGGCCCGTGGTATACGGGTATGTGCCTTACGTGTCTCTATGAAAGCATTTGATGATGTACGTGACGAGATTTTCACGTTGTTTATGTCCTGGAAGTAAAATGCTCTTTATTCTCCCTCCCTCCCCATTCTATTTTTTGGTCTACATCAAATTAAGGCGGTGATCATGGGAGCACCCCAGTCATACGTGAGGGAATTAGATAATCAGATAGACACGTTTAAAGCGCCTGCAGCTCTGTAAGAAATGATTCACATTTGTGTCAAAGTGATCACTGCAATATAAAGCGCGTTTTTTATCAAATGTACGTGGTGTACGGAAAGATAGAGGTAATTGACAAGTATCGGTGTTTGGAAGCTTTTCTATGAATGTCTCTCACAATCGCGATCAATCGAATTGTTGGAGCTGAACAGCCAAACTAACTCGGCCCGCCGATATTAGCTTAAAATATCCCAACATACATCTCAGATTATTATTCCATGGAGCAAGACCCGCGGCTGTGATTTAGCCTCGAACATTTTTCGAATGGGCGATTCTTTGATTTTTGGCAACTGCGGCTGAATTTAGATGAGAGCGAAGTGCGAACACAGCCACGCACTAAGATTTTGGCGGACGTTAAAAAGGTCAGCTGGTCCAAACTAACCTGGAATCGTTTATACCAGGTTATTTATGTTAGTATTGCCTGTAAAATCTCATGATTGTTATGTTTGTTCCCACCAGGAGCAAAACAAACTGCTGGGAGACCAAAAACTGATAAAAATGTCTATTCGCGGCAGTTATATTTACTATATCGTTCAGCCCTCGAAGGACTGAGGAGTGAGAGTTTAAGGAACGTGACGACAGACTTCGTATATGCTACGGGCTCAATCAACCTTGAAAATTTAACGTATTAGCTTTTTGTTAAAGGCTCGCACGTGTACTTCTCGAAAAAAAATGAACCCGAGTTGGGAAAGTGGACACTGTGTGCGCAGAACTCCGCGGCCGCTAATTAAAGGGGCCGTTCTCGCAGTCAACAGCCGCCATTTCCTCAGTGGTAGAATAAGAAAACGCTGCATATACCTTGACAGCACAGATGCGACTTTCCGGCTCGGCTGACATCTGTCAACGACACGGGAGAACTTATTATTGGAAGAGCGGATATTTCTTTGCTCTGGTATGTTAACTAACGTGAGCAAGCGAGTATTTTTGAATCACCCGCCTTCTCAATGTTGGACGTGCGCACTGGCACGAAAGAATACACGCTTCAGATTCGTTCGATAAAAAAGAACGGAAAATTGAATTTTGCTAGATGGCAGGACAGGTGTTAAGCTCGGAGTTCCGCACCATTTCACACCAGCTCAAGAGAGAAATTGGTTTTGTGCTGCTGATATTCTTTCTGTTTTCGAGAATCCATTCCCGATAGCGGCGAGCTTGCTTACACGCAAACTAAACGCAAATCCTTCTTTTGTTAACATAGGCTTGACGCCTGAGTTGCACGTGTGCCGTAAATTGCCGGATGTTGTTGTCGAGGCCTTGCTTGAATAAGTTACCATGCATGCACCTGGTAGGCTCCCACGTTGTCTTTTTTTGTTCATCAGAGAGACACCGAACACTTGACTTTTTGTAACAGCCACAAAACAGGTACCATTTGAAATTCTCTATATGAGAATGAATTTGGTTGCTTCTTGCGGCGTATTATCTCAATCTAAGCTCATAGGCTACGTCAAGTGCTATAGTAGAGATATCGCAATTAACGTTACAAGTTGACGTTCTTCAACGTACACGTCAGTCAATGAGTCTGTATAAGTTCACAAGCAATATTGCATTCCGAACACATTAAGGCCACTGTAACAAACACTTTTATTGTGTTATCATTCATTATTTGAAGATTTCGATGAGCGTTGCTGAAGGCAAGTTTCGCGATTCGCCTGCACAGAGTTTTTGTTGATGAAACGCATCGTTGCAGTACGGCATGGGATTATGGCTGCTGACTAGCGAAAGAAAGTGTATAAAAAGAAAAGAGAACTGTCCTTTACATTAAATACGCACATCCTTCTAAAGGTAACCTAAATAACATCGTGCATTTTGGCATCGCAAGTAAGAGCACTGCTGCTATTTATACGCTTATTTTCAGCTTCCATGCAATATAGCTTGAATTAAAAATAGGAAAAACTAAATAAAATCAACGGTGGTTGGTAGATTGATATTAACAGTGATACGAAGGTCACAATCACCGCGATTTCTTCATGGCATGCTGAGTATCGTGATGCGAGACGAGTGAGTCTTCTCGACTGAAGTCCCTGGGAAGAAGTTCCATAACAACACGTTAAAGCGGGACATTTTGGTGTTAGTAGCGTATTCACGTAAAGTTGCTGTCAAAAGTTTACAGATCACTAGGTCTGAGAAAGTTTTACACTTCCCAGTGATTTGTCACTGTATTTGTGTGGATTCCACAGTGCTCGTTAATCTGATTTAGAGCAGGGCGAATATCTAAGTGCAAGGCTGCATGCGGGCCTCAGCAGCGGGATTATTCTGCTTCCTCTTGTGTCTTGTGGTCTCTGTACTTTTGGCACTGAGCGTATACGTGCGACCCTTTTGGAACCAGAGAAAGCCAGATGTCATCAGATCTGTGTGACCACCTGTGGGCTTGATGTGCTCCCCCAAGTGTGCGCGTTGTTCTTTCGTTATAAGTACATCTCTAGTTTTGAATCTCTTGAAAGATGAACTTCCTCATCGCTCTCCCCAGTGTAGGGTAGCATACCGGTCGTTCCAGACTTGTTAACATCCCTGCCTTTCCTTTCCCTCTTGTTCTTCTCTCTGAATCTTTTTTCGCCCCTTCCCCCACTGAAGAGGTATAGGAGACCGGACGTGCGTCTGCTCAACCTCTCTGACTTTCTTTGCTTCTCTCTCTTTCAGTACAGCGTGCCCGGTTGGGATATTTACTGAATAAAAAATTAAAATTTCCATATATATATGACATAACACATAACATATGTGAAAGAGAATTTGCGTGCATTCAGAACTCCACAACTACCTAGCTAGTGTCATATTTCGAAGCTCCAGAATGAGGCAGTGATCACACCTCTCACCTGCATGGAGGCTGTTACGTACCTCCCTCATAAATCGAAAATTTAGACAAGAGTCTTTGAAAAACAAAAAATATTTTATATCACACTTTTCCGTGCACCAGATAGGATAAATAAAAATAAAGATCAAGTTTTTTTTGCAATTAGGTATGTGCATCCCTTCGTGCATGTTTTCTATATTCGTGCTTTTCTTAGATGTATTTCTTGCGGCTCACAAACAACATTTCCGAAAGCAAGTTGTGGGAAAAAATGCATCCCAAAACAAGGTCGTCGTATATGCTCCGCCCTTAACAGTGTGAGCGCGCGCGTGTGTATGAAATCAATAATAGAGACCGGGTTACCATGCATACTATAGAAATATTAAGTGACAAGCTTGACATTTCGCGAACATATTCTACGTAAACGAGTGGACAGCTGACCAACGAGCACTCGCATCCTACCTGAAGGCATCAAGTCTGCCGGAACAAGATCCTCGCTATTGGACAGCTTTCCGTGCGTTAAAAGATCACGTGCTATGTGATGGCAGCTGGCAAAAAAATGGTGTACCTCCCTCGCCGTCATGAAGTGAAGAGGCGCTAACACTTTCAGGGTTTGTATGTAGTGTATAAATGGCCCACAAAGTGTACGAACAGCCACAGCAGCTCAATTGGTATACGAGCATCAGGCGCGTAATGCGAAGGTCACAGGTTCAGTCACTGCCGGTGGCAAGCTGTCTTTTCGTCCACATTACTTTATTTAGATCTCAATCACAAGTTTAACAATGCACTTAAGACGGCAGAATTAACGGCACGATTCTGCGCTCCTGGGCTTCGTTGCCCTTTTGATGGACGTGAAAATGCTTGAGGCACGTGTACATAAATTTAGGGGCACGTTAAGAAACCCCAGGGGGTCGAAACTTCTGCAGCCTTCCACTACGCCGTCTTTCGTAATGAGATTGTGGCTTCGTGACTTTGAAGCCACACAGTTATAATAATTATGAGCTTCATTTTGTGCTGGTTTTTAATAACTATAATATATTGCGACATCTTGTACAAAATCTTGGCTTCAAACTATGTAAATTTTACGCACTTATGTTGAAACCGATCATTATATATTTTCGCAAAGGGTTATTGTGTATTCTTTAATGTCGTTTATTGTCGTTGTTGTAATTCGCCTCTTCTTATTATGTTTAAGTTTCCTTGTAAATGAATGTTTACTACACTTTTTGTAGCAGATGAAACTGACGTAATTTTTGGTGCAGTCTTCTGACACATCGTTTTCGCTATGAGTAACATGCATGACGGGAAAAGGGGCAACATTTTTTGTGCATTAGCTTCCGGATTTCAATGTATGTACTGCGTCTGCTGTGCACCAGTGTATATCTATTTGTTTTCCATAACACTCATCACGCCATGAACTCCCTCTGGTATTCATTACTGAGCCTGCTTCTCTCTCCTAAATCTCGTGAAAAATTCCACCATAAGATTCAGGCGCAAGCTTCATTCGCTCAAATATAGTTAATCGGATTGTTTTTTTTTTCATTGAACATATAGCAATACATTCCCGGGCATTCTGCTTACAGTTCGTGGTATATCATCAAACGACATCAACGAGCATCCACGTGGCTTCAGCAATTATTGAAAATTAAGTGGCCCAGAATACGTTCTCAAGTTTGTTTGCGTAATTTGAGAGACTATTAAATAAAAAGTAATGCATTTGCGCGCTATCTAGACACCAATCTTATATATAAAAGCTGCATCTCACCTTGAAAAGATAAGTCAGCAAAACATTCGTGACTGAGTACCGGTGAATAATTATTGCTTAGGGTGTAGCGTTTGTGTATGCCCTTGAAATATGACGTGCATGTAAATACCGCAAGATTGCCTCGATCAGAAGTATGGTGATGTTCTTGAGCAAACGTATACACACTTGAAAATTTGCGTTCAGGCTCCATAAGCGAACTGCAAACATATATTGCTCAACAAAATCCATTTACGCATTAAGTTTCAAGTTATGAGTAAGCGATAGCTCTTTTAAGTGTTATATGGGATGCGGCGGGATAATTGTTATTTACCCGTCCGATTTAGTGGTGCTGCGCGTCGGTTAATTGATATATACGTTCAACTTATCTGTGCCAGCATTCGCGTGCAATACATAATCAGTGTTAGCGTAAGTGTACAGCATGGTCCGTGAAGGGAGGACCAGCTCATGGCACAATTTTGATGGATCACTCCGCAAAAGAGGCGCGTTCTTTTGAGCGACCGTTGCTTCGTTTACGTGTTTCAAGATATGCGCGAAGACTTCATAACTGATTTCTTGATATGCGTTGCATTGAGTGTAGCTTTGCTGCTGTTTTTTTTCCTTCTTTAATGAGCTTAACACATGTTCTCGTGTAGTGGAATACAGGCTTGATTGCAAAACCAGTTCCAGCTGTGCAATGACTCTTTCCTTCTCTTCTGTCTCAAATAACAAGGTAAAAAATGTGAAGACCGATAACCCCGGTTCTTCTGAACATCTTTCTGGTAAATAAAAAAGGATTCACTTCGCAGTTATGTACTCATTAGTGTAATATTACCCTTTGGCTGCGGGTAATTTTTTGCCTATTCAGCGATTGTGCGTTCCTGCTGCGCATAATACAGCGGGTAACTTAAGTACATGTAAGCGCTCCAGGGACACTGCGGAGATGGCTTGTACTAAAGAGATGGCTACTGTGTTGTGTCCCAGTCCTTTCGTTGCTAACACTACAGCTTTACGGGTGTTTTGATTAAATGTGTTGAATGTCTTGGCGAGGGCAGAGACTGCTATTGTTTGAGTTTGAACGAAATAGGGGGGATTTTCAGGGCTAGTTTCCTTATTGGATATTGAGATTGTTTGGGTTTTTTGCTTTATGGAAGGCTTCTTAGACACATTGGTCAAAGAACGGAGATTTGCAGTTTTCGTTTATATTAGGCGTATTTCGAGTTCTTTTTCCACTGAGTCACTTACAGCATTATGTAGTCGCCTGTAGCATTTCTGAGCTTATTCGATTTTTATACTGCAAATGTAAGCTTTGCAGTACTCGTCACGTTCCCAAATAGCTAAAAAACTTAACGTTGTTTTCTTCACTTACTCTCGTACTTGAATGATATTTTTATTACAATTAGAAAATATTTCCAGTAATGAAAAATATTTTCAACTTAGGTGTATTTGGGACTTAGCAAGAGCATCACTGATTTTTAGGGTGCTTATATGGGGGTAGCTAATTGGATTCTAATATTTGCTTAAGTTTCCAGCCTTCCTTTTTGTCTCTCTCTCTCTCTCGGGCTTCTTATAAGATGATTATTTGCTTGTAAGCTCAGCTACATCTAACAACTGTGGAAATAAGTGAGATAAAAGCAGAGGCTAGAGGTTGGTTGCTTGTGAAGTTTGTGTGAGGCTGGCTGCTTTGTGTAGGGAGATGTGATAGTAGAAGAAAATAGAGAGATGAGCGGAGGACTTAAAACGAACGTGGTCGTACACACGCAGTCAATCACGACTCTGGAACAAGTGGTCAGACTTGTGTTTAAGTGTCGCACCAGACCGTAATGGCTTTCTGATGAGGGCTCAAGCGAATGATACAAGATCCAATACACTGTGGTTGGCAGCTTGTTCAGCTGGCACAGGTTACAGCAAAGCTCCTTGGTCCTCGAAGGTAGGATGGCGACAGAGGAAGTGTTTACAGTCTTCTCAGAGCACGAACGCTTCCTGCTCACACTCTATCCGAGATTGATAACATTAAACTTGTTGCCGCACGTGGTAAACCAACCTTACAGGGATACTAATGTTAAATACCAGTTAAGGTCAGAGTGAAAGCACAATGTATTACAGCGTGTAAACGACAATATTATCAACAGCAGTGCCCTACTTACCGATAAATTAAGGTATATGCATGGCACTCATGCAGTAAAATCGCGCAACGTTATGCACCGTAACAGTGACGGGAGACGGCCACTTTCGAGCGGGAGAATTGGAGTGCGCTAACGGGATGCGGACCACTTCAATTTATTTTTATTTCTAAATAAGCACTTACTTGGCACAAAAGTAGCACTACAAGCTTTCTGGAGCGCCATTTCAGCAATCAACGTGCACTTTATATTTGCCTTTTCTCTCCCTTTAAACACTATTTGAAATGAAACCTTTCTATAGGCGCTAATTACCTTTTGTTTGAGCTCCCTGCATTTCATTTAACTTTTTTTTTCTCCAGATAGTCCGTGCCATTTCATCTCTCGCACTCTACTGTGAACAGTAGGCTCTTTGCCATTTAATAGATTAAAAACTTATATTTCTCTGCTGGTTTCTACAAGTCACTACGACGTAACTCATAAATATATGGGTGTTTTGGCACATCAAACCATTTCAAGATTGTACTTATAACCTAAAAACGGTTATGTAGGATAATGTGGGAGCTAAGACACGTTGCCGGGCTAGTTGGTTGGGGTTCATCATTTATAATGGTATAGCGCACCACGACAAGGACACAAAAAGAGAGACGCACACACACACAGCGCTAACTTGCAACTATTGTTTTATTTGCGATCACATGTGCTATATATATAGCAACAGTGGACAGATAAAACCTGGAACATATCGTGTTAAGATACAGCACGCCTTATGCATGCGTCTCGGAGAATGAATCCTGGCAAAAGTGCATTGCGGTCTTTCTACAAACAAACTTGAAGTTGATATCTCTTGACGACCCATTTTTGGTGAAAAAGTCGAAACAAGTGCTAGATTTTTTCGCAGGCAAAGAAAACAAGAATCTTCTAGCATTTTCAATCGATGTAAGACCTTTATTACACCCTCCCTCAGGCCGAGTTGATGATGTGTGTTTCGGAAGGTATCGACAGAGTAGAAGCGTTTCGATTTCAAAATACTGCCGGTGTCTTGAGTGAACAGTTTTTAAAGCTCCTTTACTTTTACCTTAACCCGACCTATGCGACGCGGAATGGAAACACTGTGAAACAAAACAACGGGATATGTATAGGTTTCTGCATAGCCTCGTACTTGAGCGACATGTTTTTAGCAAAACGTAACAAGGTCCTTGACGAGCGTGTGAAGCCCACCGATGTGATTGCTGTTTTTAGATTTGTAGATGACTATCTAATCATATACAATATAGATCATAACAATTTTGACGCGGTTATGACAGACACTCTAACCATGTTCTTGACAGTGTATCTCCCCTGGTGCTAACGCATGAAGTACCAAATGACAATTTCTTAAGATTCCTTGACCTCGGGCTGTATTTTTCGCCAGCATAAGTACGCTGCAGCTATGAACCGTGAGGAAATAAATCGGTTCCTCCGTTCACGTTTGCTCACTAAAAATTGGTGAAGTGTGCGGTGATAAATTCCTGTTTTAAAAAATCACTGGTGAAGTCGTGCCACCACAAGCCTAATGCAAGCTTGTGGGCTCAAGCTAAACATTTATTAGATTCTAGTTATTCCATGCGCCTGTTAACTGCCGTCGCGGAAAATATGAGGAGGAGAGGAAGGGCAAACGGCAGAGACCAGGCAGCCGTCACTAAGGCAGCCAATGTTTCTGTAGTGCCCTACATGCATGCCATTTCGAATAACTTGCGAAGGATAGCAAGAAAGACTGGTGCGGATGTAGTTTTTTTTTAGATGCGGAGCATCTAATACTTGAGGCTTGTAGTGCGGCGCCGTCCGCAAGCTCCCTCCTCCTTCTTCCACCATCTGTGCATCCCTTCCTCCTCTACACACCGCGCGCACTTCCCTCCTCCACCATCTGTGCACCCTTCCTCCTCTACACACCGCGTGCGCTTCTCCTCTTCACGAACATTCGCTAGCTGTATAATGTAGTGCGCATGCGCCGTCACGCTTCGAGAACATCGGCAGCTGACGCGCGCGCATGCGCCGTCGCGCTTCGAGAACATCGGCAGCTGACGCGCGCGCATGCGCCGTTGCGCTTCTCCCCTTCTCAAACATTCGACAGCTGACAGTGCATGCGCCGTCGCGCTGTATATATACTCAAGGTCGGCGCTCGCTCGCTCAGTTGCCGCTCGTCCGTTGGTTTGTACGGTGCGTCGACGTCCAAGGTCGCGGTGAAATGAATTCCAACGAATCCACAAACACAATGATCGACGTCCCTTCGACCAGCGCCGCCCTTTCGCATACGTGTGTACGTGTTCACTCATTTACCACCCCCTCCTACAACCACGTTAACCAATTTAGCCATCGACCCAAGTAAGTCGCAATTTAACACCCCATTTCACAACCACGTTAACTAATTTAGCCAT
Organism: Rhipicephalus annulatus; assembly: GCA_013436015.1. Lineage (NCBI taxonomy): Eukaryota > Metazoa > Arthropoda > Arachnida > Ixodida > Ixodidae > Rhipicephalus > Rhipicephalus annulatus. The sequence continues at coordinate 245,697 of WOVY01009341.1, forward strand.
CGACCCAAGTAAGTCGCACTTTAACACCCCGTTAACCAATTATGTGCTCCGCATCCTCCTCAGTGTTCCCCCGAGGGAAGCTGCGGGCAATTTTTTTGCTCCCGAATGGTTGCAAGGATTGTGCAAAAAGTTTAACGAAGACTACTGCGGGAAACGGGAGTGTAAGATCAAGTAGCGGGAAAAATTTTTGAATTGTTGTCGTGGTGTTGTCTATAACACTCCTTTGATATGTGATTGTGTGTAAATTGGCCAATATGAAAGGTGTGTGAACGAAAGACTTAGGGAACACAAATACAACGTAGAAAAAGGATCATCTGGTCATTTGTCCTTTCACTGTCAGAGGTGTGGTTGCGTCCCTGTGTTTCAAAACACCCACATTCTCTTTAGGGTCCGTGACAGAACTACACGTGAAATCATTGAAGCCTTTGAAACTGAAAAAATGAAAGATAAATGTGTGAGTGTGGCTTCAAAAGCTTTGTCAGCTAAAGAAAGGAAGTATCTGGAATCTTCACTTTGACGTCGACGAGTTCAGTTTGTCGCAATCGAAGATGACGCATGCATGAGGCGTGCTGTATCTTAACACGAAATATTCCAGGTTTTATCAGTCCACTGCTACTGTATATATAGCATGTGCGATCGCAAAATAAAAGAATAGTTGCAAGTTAGCGCTGTGTGTGTGCGTTTCTCTTTTTGTGTCCTTGTCGTGGTGCGCTATGCCCTTATATATGATGATGGGGGAGGCAATTGCGTGACGTATATTGCTAGCAAAGCACGGAGAACGTACAGGTAGAGGGAGAGGTGAAAAGATGCGAGGACTTCAAAAAATCGTTTCATTTGAAGATAGGTGATAATATCAATGTACCTATTACAGACGTACGCTCAATTGACTTCTGTGTCATTCGCACTTTAATCAACAATATCAAAGTCCCACCGTGGTGGTCTAATGGCAAAAGTATTCGGCTTCTGACCCACAGGTTGCGGGATCAAATCCCAGTGGCGGCGGCTGCATTTTCAATGGAGGCGAAAATGCTGTAGACCCATGTTCTCAGATTTGGGTGCTCGTTAAAGAACCCCAGATGGTCGAAATTTTCAAAGCCCTTCACTAAGGCGTCTTTCATAATTATATCGAGCTTTTGACGGTAAACTCTACATATAAATCAATCATCAGGCAACAATATCAAAACATAAACGCTACACTTTGGCCTAAGACTGCGGAAAAAGAATAGGCGTCGTGCCTAACTGTCGTAAGATTTGGTAAAGCCTGGTGAACACGGCTGAGTGTGCTAATATAAAACTGGCTTTTTTATTTTCTTTGCAAAATCATCAATATATGGAGTGTCAATCGGGGAGGTTGCAGTCAAATGGCAAATATTGATATATGGCTTGAGATGAGGTTGTTGTCTACAAGGTTACTCAGAGCTTTGGCAGATATTGTGTGTAAAGCAAAGATTGCTCACTGAATTAAAATGCTGAGAGAGCTCAAAACTAATAGTAAAAGTGGTCGTAAATGTTGATTAGCGTAACACTACAGTCGGTGCTTGTGTACTGGTTTGCTGGAAAAGCGCCATACTTACCAAAGATAACGACACTGTAACTAGATCGAAGTATAGTTTAACCTGCAAAAAATGATAGTCTCTGTTTAGTGCGTTTCAGTGTTCCGTCTGTTTACATACTGAAGGGCGAGTTAACATTTTTTAATGTTAAATAATGTGCGCTTCATAATAAAGCCACTCAAGCGTTTGTAGCAGGTGTATTTATACTCTCGTCTACTTACTAAAGAAATATTTTCGTGAGATTAAAGTACGTGTTGTCGTTTCCCTCTGGTAACGTGTTCTTTGCACTCTACTGGCACCATGTCAACAAGTAAGAACTACTCGTGTCGGGCACGTTCACTGGAGCCACTAACTGTAAACTATATCATCTCTAAACCATATTGAGAAACCTGACTCATGCCAATGGAGTCAAAAATTGGTTAACCTCCCCGCCTTTCCTTTTCATTTCTCTCACTCTCTTTCTGACGCATGCCAGTTTTTAAAACCACAAAAGTTTTCTCAGTTTGGAATAAAAAATATTGTCATTGTTGCAGGAAAATATGTTCTCAAATGGCAAATCTCAGTTCTTGTACTTATACAGGAGTCCCGTTTTTGACATATACATTGGCGTTCGTTCGAAGATGTTCCGAAGAAACTTCAATTTTTCGTTTAAAGTTTCATGTTTCGAAAACTTTGAGGGTCATATGTACATGGATTTCAGCTCCAGAGAAAGAAATATAGGATTGTTCATTCAAACAGAGACATATTTATAGCTATACGGCATTCTAATGTTTCAATCTGCATTTCTCTAGTGAAGCCATCGCAGAAGAGTGTAGCTGCAGTACCTGTGCCTTATCGAGAAAAATAACCTGAAAATGTTACCGTACAAATCTCAACATTTGGATGCCCCACCGCGGTGGTCTAGTGGCTAAGGTACTCGGCTTCTGACCTGCAGGTCGCGGGATCGAATTCCGGCTGCGGCGGCTGCATTTCCGATGGAGGCGGAAATTTTGTAGGCCCATGTGCTCAGATTTGGGTGCACGTTAAAGAACCCCACGTAGTCGAAATTTCCGGAGTCGTTCACTACGGCGTCTCTCATAATCATATGGTGGTTTTCGGACGTTAAGCCCCACACATCAATCAATCAAACCTTTTGATTTTCTTGGCACTGGAGCTGACGTACCTTAAAGTTGTTTCTGAAACCGCCACACTCTGTGTCGTTCAGATGTCCTAGCCAAAAGTGACACCCTTCAGTCGCATATCACCTGCTAATGGAACGAAAAGAGAAATGAAACAATGGGGCATTGTCATCTTTCTTGTTCGCTTGGAACAACATGGCAAGCATTGATTGAGGTGGGTTCGGGAAAGATATATCGAACGGTCACTTTGTCTTTTTTCTTGTCTCGTCCTTGTCTTCTTTCGTGTGTGTAGTCAGGTTGTGCTTGTTCATTTATTGTTCACTGTAGAGCACAGATGACGTAGGCTCGAGAAAAGCCTTGATCGTCACCGAAAGTGTCGATAGTTTGCCTAACTAGTAACGCTGATGGTAGCGTTCTTATAGTGAGATGTCATTAGGAACTCAAGATGATCGACATGATCGACGTCGATGGCAGAGCGTGGTGGGTAGGGGTGCCACGATTGATTGGAAATCACACCGGGAATCAATACTATGACGATAATGCTCGTCAAGCCTTCAAGGATTCACTCTGGTGATGCCATGTCGTTTAGGACGCGATGTAGCTTATCCGTTACACCACATGCTCAAGATACAAACTAGTTCTAGAAAGTGATTGAAATTATCTACTTAAGTGGAATTCGCTGTGTGGCAGGCTGACTGCTCTTTGATCTCTTACAAGTGTCCGCGTATTGCAGGTGACAATTGTAGATGTATTTGATGAATTCTTGATTTAAATGCAGTAAAATATGGGTTGTTTGAAGGAACAGGCTGTTCTTATCTCACTTCTGCCTGCTGTCGTCTAAAAGCTGCATGCTGTTTAATTAAAAGTCATGTTTTTCTCTTTCTTGCTGCAGGGCTGCTTTTGGCATTATTGTGGCAGCAAATGCGTGCGCCGAACCTTATCTCATTGAGATAACGTCTGCGCTCATTAAGTAGTGACGCATACATGTTTCCGTCATAAGGAATGCTAAAACTAAGAAATTACTGTGAGATCGCGGATTATTTTTGAAAAATCATTCCTAAATTTTCCTCTGGTAAATATTGCTTTCTTGAAGGTGTTATCACAGGTAATCTTTTAGTATGGTCAGTGCAGTTCAAAAACAACTGTAATAATCTCGTTTTTGTGATGGCCGTAAGAACTTTTTGGTATTTATATACAGCGAAAATTATGAATTCACAATAACAGCTAATTTTGACGTCAATGCCGTCCACCGCTGGCACTAACGATGGAGTCTGTTGCAAATAAACACTGTGAAGAAAAAAAAGAAAAAAAAGGCTTCCAGCTGGAACCAAACTGAGACATTCTCCGTGGTAGTGATGTATTCTACCACAAAGCAAGTAGTAGCCTACTCGAAACTTTCGCAGAAATATGCCCTATAGTAGAACGCGACAGCTGGACCTCACGGCAGGTGGATACGCACGTTTGTACGTTTGAAAATATTGCGCGGCAGGATCGTGCAATCGAACCATACCACACAAAATGGAAATTGATTAACGAGCGGGTGCTTTAAAGCTGTCCACTCAATACACAAGACTGAGACGTCATTCATGAGAATCATCAGCCACAGCACCAACAAACTTCAGAGCTACAATGGCGAACAACGCCCTAAATGCGCCTTAAAAGGTACTTCGCTACATCGCGAAATAACAAAGAATTTCGGCGTAGTTTGCTTGGCGAATCTACTTACACTAGGTGGCTAAAAATAGTTCGCAATAAGCTTTGATAGCATCTCTCCTCCTGATTAACCTGTATTTTTGCCGCATGTGCCGCGCAGGCCTGATGTTTTTCTTTTTTTACTTCGTTAGACGAAAAAGCTTCAAATGAGGATTGATAGCTTGGTTTCGTCTGCTTGTTATGAATTTATGGTTTACTGGCTATTTACGCATATCAAGTGTAACCTTGGCCACTCATTGCAAATTCTGTGATATGAATGGCAAGTGGTGCCGATATTCTTCAATGGCAGTCGTCTCCCAGGGAATACTGCTTCTGCGATCATGCCAGTTCACCAAGATTTTTTTTCGCGCCTCCCAAACCTCACCGGTTTTCCACCCGCCAGTGCAACATACATACACACTACATTGATTTAGTCTCAATCTATGACCTTGAAATGGTTGCATCGGTATTGGTATTGAGAAGTCACAGTCCCTTTAGAATTCAATCATGCCCCGCTCTTGTGGTCTAGTGGCTGAGGTACTCGGCTACTGACCGCAGGTCGTGGGATTGAATCCCGGCTGCGGCGGCTGCATTTCCGATGGAAGCAAAAATGCCGCAGGCTTGTGTGCTCAGATTTAGGTGCACGTTTAAGAACCCCAGGTGGTCTAAATTTCCGGAGCCCTCCACTACAGCGTCTCTCATAATGATAAGGTGGTTTTGGGATGTTAAATCCCCCATATCAATCATTTAAGACTATATTCATAGTTCAGGCAGTGCTTAATGAGTGATCTGATTGGCCAAACTTTGACCGAGCGATGATGTCATGTGCTCATTTATATGACGTGATTTGTGAACCATTCTTGTTGCCAACGTCGCATGACGAGTTTTCTCACTTGTGTGACATATAACAATTTCGCCTACATAAATGTGCATGGCTATCTTCATCTATGAACCTATAATAAACGAAAAAGGGGGGACGAAAGTATTGTAACGACGTGCTAGTTCATTCCAGTTTTGTTAAGTTATTCGACATTTTTGCTTGCGTCTTCTGTAAGTTCACCTAAAAGGGGTCGAGACACGTCAGTAGATAAATACTTATAATCAGTTTATTGGTGTCACCTTGTTTTGATGTCAGCATTGGCGTCAAAGTAATATCTTCTTTTCATATCCATGCAGTCATCTTTTACATTTGGATGGAGTGTGCACTTGGGGCAGTCGTTAAACGAACCTGTATTATTAACGAGCTGTATATTACTTTTTTCTATTAAGCGATGTACTTCGTTTCGACTGTCTCTTACTTCGATTTCGCAATGCATGAACTTCTTAATAAAATGGTGTCATCGGAAAGTACAGTGGTTAAAGAAGGCGCAAGAAAGCAAAATAAATCTACACACGTCTCTTCTTGACTGAGTCCTGCCGTAATGCAGAAGCGAAAAGGCTGGGAAAAAAGCTCGCGAAGGAGTAAGTAAATGCAACTGAAGAAATTGTCTTCCCCGAGGGAATTTGAACTCTCGCTTATATGTCTGGAGGAAGACAGATATAAAGTCAAGACTGAGCCAAACTCCGCGTTTTTTGGTGAGCTAAGACGCTCCTACAGGCGCTCTTTTGAAGAACCAATCGTACAACCTTATGATATACGTGTGCACAGATATTTCTGCGCATTTTTGAAATATGCGGGAGTGGTTCACTCGAAATTTTGTTTCGCACGTTCTGCTGCGAGGACTTATTAATCCGAAAAAAGCAAAAAAACCATTGCATGGGCCGTTTGGTGGACGTTTCAAAACTCTTGGTTCTCTTGCCATCCAACCAGTTTTCAGTGATGTTTTTTTTACAATACCTACTTTCGTTCAATGCTTCAGCAGTGACTGAGGTGAGTATAAGGCCCATTTCTGACGGACCTTATACCCACGCATGACTTGTTGCCCATGATAATGTTTTCTCTTCTAGATAGGCCAGCGTGACTATCGGTAGCTCGTTTACGGAGAGTGAAAGTGTTTTGGCCCTGCGAATTCTTGTACCACAACACTCACTTCTGACAGACGAGGAGTGTGTACGTTCTGAACTAAAAGATAAAAGCAAGAAAAGAGAGAGAGAGAGAGAGAGAGAGAGAGATGTCGGCAGATGTTTTTCCAGATATTTTATACTTTTGCGCGTCGCCTATAAAACGAAGCTTCGCCTCTATTATTGGCTGGATCGACCAGTCACAGCAAACACACGATATGAAAATATATAACCCAAGGAAACAAAGAAATATTTTAAGTATATCAGCCCAGGTTACCTTTGGTTTCGTAGAATCAATGAGCACTAGCAAAACTCCCAAACTTCGTGGACGTACTATTTGGTCCACCGTTTATCTTAATTGGCTAGTTCCCCACGTGTGCCTTTTTTTAATTTTCTGAATGGCTACAGGAGACACTCGAAACTCTTAAGTCTGTATACACGGCTGGGACGTTGGACATTGATGCGCTGTGTTCGGAGCCAGCTTGCCACGTGATCCATCTGCCACCAGTTGCCACATGATCATAGAAGGCAGGGGCGAGCTTTTTGGGTTGAGCGGAGCGTAGGCGCCGCTCAACTTAAAAAGTTTCAGTTGTGGCATTGTAGTACACGAAAAAAAAGCAAAAATGAAAACCTGCGCAGAATGCACCCCTCTAGAATCTGCCGGTCACGTGCGTATTTGTATGCGCCGTTTTCCAATAATTAATGTTCTCTTGATTGTGGGCTTGTCGGCGATAAGCCGTTTCTCATATGGCAATCTGATTTGTTATTACAATTGGTGGAGTTTAACGTCTCAAAATCACCATATGAGTATGAGAGACACAATCTGATTTTTTCATCGAAGTTACTTGTCATTTCGCGTTGTCATATTTCATTGCTGCCTGTATATGAACGTATACCTCACGTTCCGGTGCCGGCACCGGAACACGTTTTAGGCACGATGCCGACTGCGCAGGTGCCGCCTTCACACCAAGCCCACAACCAATCAGACTCGTTTCTGAAGAAAATGAAGAAATGAAGAAAGAAGAAAAAAAGCAAGAAAAGAAAAAGGAAGAAAGAAAGAGGGAAAGGAAGAAAGAAAGGAGAAAAGAAAGGAAGACAGCGGGAAAGAAAGAAAGAAAGAAGGAAAGAAAGAAAAAGAAAGAAAAAAGAAAGAAAGAACAAAAGAAAGAAAGAAAGCTTGCAGATCTCACGTACTGTGAGAATCGATGATATTCGAAGCCCCGCCGCGATGGTCTAGTGGCTAAGGTACTCGGCTGCTGACCCGCAGGTCACGGGATCCTATCCCGGCTGCGGCGACTGCATTTCCGATGGAGGCAGAAATGGTGTAGGCCCGGGTGGGCTGTAGCGGGTGCATTTCCGATGGAGGCGGAAATGTTGTAGGCCCGTGGGCTCAGATTTAGGCGCACATTAAAGAGCCCCAGGTGGTCAAAATTTTCGGAGTCCTCCACTACGGCGTCTCTCATAATCATATGGTGGTTTTGAGACGTTAAACCCCACATATTATATCATGATATGCAAAGCACGAAGGAAGAAAGTTCATATGTCACTTAAAAATCAGCATGAAATTACAAGGCGGACGTAAATTATGCCGTAAATGACTTCCATGTCATGATTATCACGTTTAGAAGCGTCATCTACCTTCGTCGTTTATTCACGTCACGTGATAACAACTTTGGTATATCTGGAGACAGCGAAACAACCAAGCGCACGCTATGAGCATAACATGTATTCATGTTCATACATGACATGCATGTCATGATTATTTTGTTTGGCCATGTCATTTACCTTCGTCGTCTATTTAGGTCACGTGATACCAAATTTGGTGTATGTGGAGCTATTAAAAAGGCCATGAGGGCGCTGTGAGCGTAGCTTGTTGTCATGTTTTACATGAGAGGCATATCATTATTATCATGTTTTGACGTGTCATTTACCTTCGTCGTCTATTCACATCCCGTGATACTAAATTTGGTTTATATGGAGCTATAGCGAAACGGCTGCGAGCACACTGTGAGCGTAACGCCAGGCACGCACACGCGAAGCTTTGCTTGTCCCCATTTTCCCAATTGGAGAAGGGCTCCTGATTTTCAAAAACGATATTCTTCTTTGGTACAGTTGATAGCAAAAAATTTGGTCTCTCTGCTTGTCGGTGTCTGTTCAACGATTCAGCGAGCCGGTGAAAGTGTAATCCCGCCTCTCAGAGCTCACTGATCTTGATCTAGTAGCTGTGTTCATACTTCTAAACCTTGTCAATCAAAAAGCAAATATTGTTTAAGGCGCAACATGAATACGTAAGTGTTCGGCAGAGTGTATTTTTAATTATAAAATGCATACACACGTAAATATGAAGACTACCGCGTTTATTAAGTTGTGCTGACGACAACGCGATGCTGTGAACGATGAAGTGGTTGTTTCTACGCTTTTCTAAAAAATCAGGGCTTTAACTAAAGTGACCTGATGCTGCTGTCTACCAGTGGCTCTGCGTTTCTTCTCATTTATTCTCATTACTTTTCTCATTTTTTCTCATTACTGCCAGATGACGCCATATCTCACGCAGTGCCTCCAGAAAGAAGACTATCGTCTTTCGACGTCCTTTACGGCGAAGTACAGATATACTAGGCCAAATTAAAAAAAAAGATAGCAGCATATTCACGGGGTGAATAATAGAGAGTGGGGTGATGCATCCGTCCGTCCATGCGTCTGTCTGTGCGACCGTCTATGCGTCCATCCGCCCATCCATGCGTGCGTCTGTTCGTGCGTCCGTCCTTGCGTTCGTCCATGCATCCGCCCCTGCGTCCATTCATGCGTCCATCCTTACCTGCAGCCATTTGTGCGTCCGTCCTTGCATCTGTCTGTGTGTCCGCTCATCCATCTAGTCAGCACTCTGAGTACTACCATCTCGCAACTTTTCATCATATATTCCGCAAAAAGAAGCACCGCTATCCAGCGGACATTCCAAGGACTAAACGAGAAGGGGCACACGCAAACTCTTTTACGGCTTGCGCTTCGTGTCTACTTCGCACCTTTAACCACCTTGACTTCATGGTATATACTAGTTCGCTGTATTCAAGACACTGCAGCCCAATGCTCACTAAACGTTTCTAAAACGAAGGAAGTTACGCTCAGCGAGTGTAACGTAGCCACCCTTTCTTGTGAGATAGTGCTCCATGTACATGTCAATAGGTGCTAATGCAGAATGAGAGACAGGAGAACTCGGCTTTTAGTCAACGCGCACGCTACGAATTTTTTATTGTTCAACAACGCACAGGACAAATCTCCCACCGGCACCACCTTGCACGTCAAAGCGTAACATATGTTACGTACTACGATGAGGGACGAACGGGTGCCGCTTTAAGGACCTTCGCCCCTAAAATATGAACTGGCGGTGGTGACCTCTCTTCCTCATCTATGCATTGAAGTGCGTATTCTGTTGTTACTACTCAGATTGACATTGCTCGTGCTGACAGAATGATGCTTCGTTGCTCCTTTCGGCTGCGCGAGGAGTGCCAAGAAGGAATAAGATGATATAAAAACGAGGAGGAGGTGTGTGTGTGTGTCAGCTAAAGAGAGTGAGTGAGTGAGTGAAGGAGGTGGACGGCACGTAGTGGTAGCTTACGGGCACAAGTATCGGACGCGGAATGTCATGAAACAGCCGAAGTATATGGAAACAGAGCCGTGATTTTGGAGTTACTGGTACTTGTCTCGGAAAGCTCAATGCTTGCGTTGGTACCCGCTAAGATTAACATCGAGAAGTTCCGGTGCCTCTCGTTATGTGGTCGAGTAAAAGGACCTGCAGCTGCCGCGTCGTTCTTACGAATAGGGCAGAACTTGCCTCCCGTTTTATAGGTAGCGCCTCACGTAGACCGATTGCTGATGCATGCACACATCTGCTGTGAAAAGCGATTCTTTCAAACGAAGGCCAGCGACTTTTTGACTGCCTCTTTTGCATGTGCGAGGCAGACTGGTATATTTAGAAAACATTAATAATGATGATGATAATAAAGCAGAAAGAAAGAAACGAGTGGGTTATTTAGTTTAACCAGACATCTTGCAACAGCTGCAGAAAATGAGGAAATGGGATGAAATCTTGGTTGAAAAGACCGCAGTTGTATTGGAACAAAGTTGTAGCGTGCTCGTGTACCGTCACTCGGACGCTAGTCATAATCAACCCCCGCAGTGGTAGAATTCCGTCGTGCAAGTGCTGCGGTGCCGTCTTTTGTAGCATTTTGTACACCTTCGGAATGTAAAAATTGTCCACGCGGTGCTATGACGAATCCTGCTCATATAATTGCTGGTAAATAAGCCGGGTAGATGCACGAGTTTTACGACACACACACATGCCCTACACCCGAAAGGCGGAAATTACTACGCACACCACGCTTTCGCCCTTCGTGATTTTTGTACCTGCCGCTATCTTCTCACGTAGCGCTGGCCGAACAACATCAAACTTTGGCTCAAGTTTCAATCACCCGTGTATTCACGAAGTCCCACAAGACACCTCGTAACCCTGCAGACTCCACTGACGCATAGCTCCGCATTCTAGATAAAGGGGCCAGCTCGATTCTCAGTCGGCGTTTTCCTCGGCCGAACGTGTGCATGCAGCTCATCGGTTGCTATATAAATGCAGTGGTTGCTCAGACTCAAACCAAATTGCCTGGAAGTCCGCAAATCTGTGGTCAAATGGACCGTAATGGCGGTGCTCGACAGGCAAAGTGCGTGCGAGCCGGATATGCGCATCCGGTGAGTGGCATAACCAAAACTCGACCGGAAATGTCTTTAGGACTGCCGCAGTGGCCTCATTTGGTCTGCCGCTGTTACCGGGACCAACAGTACGCAGCACATAGGTATACAATCGATCGCAGCAGTAACTTGGGACCATCCGTGCGCACAGGTTTAGGTATAGCAGGAAAGACGGGTAGTAGACTTTATTGCTTGACGGCCATGTGTTTATTGAAGCTACTGGTACTTCTAGTCATAAACAGGGTTTTGCACAGACAGTGAGGAGCCCGTGTAGGACTTCATCTAGCTTTTAGAATTATCGCTGAATCGCTTTGTTTTTATGACTTGAACACTTAAAATGTGTATGTTTTGAATTCCTCTAGAGAGTGTCGAAAAAATGTATGCAATAAAAAGCTCGAAACCTGTGAGTCCGTGTCTAGTGACGTCAGCCAAGTCAAAGCATTTCGTGTACACAGTAGTCCTTGGCGAGTGCGAGGCGACCGCGCTTTGCGAGAAGGCCCGAGAATTTCAAGGAGGCGGTCTACTGAGCCAGTTGGTGCAATGTATCACAAGCGTACCGGCGGGAAAACAGTAGAAAGGGAGAACAAATGCGAGGACAGACGCTCAACTTATACTGAGTGGTAAGTTGAGCCTCTGCCTTGTGAGTTTTTTTTTCGTTGTTGCTGTTTTCCTGTCATATGCTATATTACAATACCCGAGGCACAGCGCGCGTACGAAGAACGCCGATGAGAGCAGAGACGGGACTGCTCCCGTCACCCCCACTTGTCACTCGTATCTACTCTGGAATCGAAGTGCTCCAGATTTTTAAATGCCAAGCATTTCTTAGCGAACTTCGGCGATCTATCTATCTATCTATCTATCTATCTATCTATCTATCTATCTATCTATCTATCTATCTATCTGTCTGTCTGTCTGTCTGTCTGTCTGTCTGTCTGTCTGTCTGTCTGTCTGTCTGTCTGTCTGTCTGTCTGTCTGTCTGTCTGTCTAGCCACCTATTACAATTAGCTCTTATAGCCGTTTCTATAATGATATTGATACTAAAATTCGTGTGGAATACCATGAAGGTAAGAAGAGCCTAAGTGACTAGTTATAACATGATACGCATGAGATGTATGTCATTAGTGTCATGATTTACATGTAATGGTCTTGGTGCTCTTGTAGTGGTTTTGTTCACGTTAAAGAACCCCAGGTGGCCAAAATTTCTGGAGCCCTCCACTACGGCGTCTCTCATAATCATATCGTGGTTTTGGGACGTTAAACCCCACAAATCAATCAATCAATCAGTGGTTTTGTTCACATGACATATTGCAAAACTAATAAGGTATGACATGTATGCATAGCAAATGTAACTGACAGACCTTAACGTGGAAATTATGACGTGCTTGTCATGAAAGTCATGACTACACGCCACCCTCATGATGCGCTCGCGGTCGTTTCTCTAGCTTCACATATACCAAAATTAGTATTACGTGACGTGAATGGACGATCAAGCCAAATGACACGTCCAAACATGATAATCATGAAGAGCGTGTCACGTAAAAACATGACTACATGCCATGTTAATAGCTTGCTCGTGGCTCTTTTGCTAGCTACACATATACCGAATTTGGTATCACGGGACGTGAATGGACGTCGAAGATAAATGACACGTCCAAACATCAGAATCATTAGTGAATTTTATGTGAGGTGTAACGTCCCAAACCCACCATATGATTCTGAGAGACAGCTTAGTGGAGCACTCTGGAAATTTCGACCCCCTGGGGTTTTGAACATGCACCTAAATCTAAGCACTTGGGCCTACAACTTTTTAACCTTGGTCGAAAATGCAGCCGCCGCAGCCGGGACTCGATCCCGTGACCTGCGGGTCATCAGCCGAGTACCTTATCCACTAGACCACCGCAGCGGGGTAAACATGATAATCACATTATGCGCGGCATGTAATACATCAATACATTCTACGCTCATAGCGTGCTCGCGGCCGTTTCGCTAGCTCGACATACACCAAATTCGGAATCACGTGACGTGAATAGACAACAAAAATAAAAGACACGTCCAAACATGATAATCAAGACTTGGAAGTCATGCACGGCATAATTAACATCCACCTCGTAACATTTTGCTGACATTAAAGTGACCTATCTGCCTTCTTCATTCGTGCTTCGCATATCATCGATTCCCACGATACGTGGGATCTGCCAATTTTTTCCCCGTTTGGATTTAAGCAACTTGATCACTCATGAGAAATGCCACAAGCTCAGCGTTTATAGTACGTTGCAGTCGCAAACGTGGCTACACATTTAACTTATGAATCATATTCCACGACAGCAATTTTCGAAATAAAAAAAAAGCTGGGAAAGCACTAATGATTGAGGATATGTCTTGCTGACGTAAAATTTTGGCAGAATATGTCTCTCTCGCAGCATACAGGTATAATGCGAATTAATGCTTTGAGCTAACGGTTTTCAAACGGGCGCAAAACGAAGGCAGAAAAGCTATGTTTTTAAGGGAGAGCGCTTACCCAGAAATGAATTTTTATTGTTCTGACAGCAGTTAGGCCTATAGTTCGACAATGCACGTGCAATGTTATTAGGTTTATTGCTTTTAAATGTTATTATGCTCAATAAAAATTTAGTAGTGAGTGACTGCATCTGTGCTGTAAAATTTTTAGTTTGTCTGTCTTCGTTTTTCGTGCTCTTGAAACGAATTTGCTTTAAGCATGGTAACCAACTAACCCATATCGCCGTATTGTTACTTTAAATTCTATGTGGCTTGAGATCGTAGTTTCATGCATGTTTTATGGAATAGTAAATACAATTTGGGAGAATCGGTCAGGGACAATTTTAATGCCACAGAAAGTGAACAAGTGCAGAAGTCCCTGAATCTACTTCTTTTTTCGATTGAATTGCTTTTCTGTCATCAATGTCGGCCACTGATTTAGCGAAAGCGAAGGTTCGGAACCCATTGCTTTCTGGTCGACCCATTATTCCTCATCATCCGCAGCAAATCTCGTTTGTCTGTTCTGTCAGGGCTTGATTTTTTTTATTTTTGCACCGTATTTAGAAGCTATGGTATTTAGGAGCTGCGCTCACCTAGTCGGCATTCAGGTTGATCGTGTGGGCTCACTTCACCTGATATGCTCCAATCACACTCTGGCATAACAGTGTCCCACTGTGAGTCTCCGGGATTGGAATACACTGCTTATGACTTTGTTGAGTCGCCAAAGGCCCTATTAGAGAGGTGCGTGTGCATTCTCCTATAGCCCGCTCATGACTTGGTTCTTTTATAAGACCAACCGCTTCCCATTTAACGCATAGCGTCTCTATGTCATTGCGTGCAGGGGCGGCTGTGTTCTTGTTTACAGACTTCCCCTAACGAGGTTGGACTCTTGACCCTGTGACCTTCCTCTTGTGTCGTGAGATGCCCGCGGAATGACCCATGGTCCTCTATCAGATTTCGCCGAGCGCGTTCCTGCTTGCACATCTGGCGGATTAACTTTGTGGCAGGCAGCGCGTTTCCTGCTGTTTGTGCTTGTGACGTTCCGAGCCGCAGATGCATGTTTAATTAACTTCCAAGATGAAGGCTTTCTCGTGGCTTCGCTATTACATCGCAGCGAGCTCTGATGTTGCGAAAATCGGCTGTCATGGCCTTTGTCACGGAGAAGTTGGGAAAATCCCCCGTCTTGAGATGTTTGCTCGGTAAATTGCTCTAACTCTGCGGCCGCTTGCTTTTAAAAGAAAGCCGGGCGTGCGCGAAATTTACTCTCCGAGGAAGGCCTCAATGTTCAATTGCACCATTTAAGCTGTGAGAGCTGGATGAGGCATTTGCTAGCTCTGACTTGTGTGCGCCGTCATAGTAAAGATATAAAAAATAATTTCAGAAACTGTTAGAAGGTAGCCAGAATTGGTGCTCATGCTTTCAGTTAGGCCGCTGAGTGACAGATGTTGTAGTATGACTCTACACCATGGATTCAACTCGAGTAATTAACTCACGCATAGTGAAGCAATGGGATAAGTTATTTGCAAGGCAAGAGCCGTAACTGTTCGTCCACTTCTCTTGCGATGATTGTCCCACATTTATTGTGCCTTTCAGGTACAATTTATTCAACCTTCGCTGTAGTTAGCGAACATTAGCGGGCTGTGTTAAAAGGATGACTTTAGAACTCATCGAATGCGAAACTTTGTTTTTTTGTATCTTAACTTTTGTTCCGTCTTTATAGCCAGGTCAAAAGGGTAGTCGTCGACAGGCAATGATAATTACTCCTTCTTTTACATTTATTTCAAAAAATAAACACAAGTAAATAAAGCTCAACAAGCTGATGACCAAAAACTGACATAGTATCTTAAAGTATATTGACTAATTTTGATTTTACGGTATTTATTTATATACAGTACAGAATTCTTTTGCTCACACGAACCTTACGGGCTTGGGTAGTCATGAAAATAGTTATAGCGCGAGAACAAAACGACAACACAGAGACAAGAAGGACACTGTGTCTTTTCTCTGTGTCGTCGTTTTGTTCTCGCGCTATAACTATCGTCATGCCATACCAACTAGCCCAAGCTGCCCAACTTGGGTAATCAGCTGCAAGCGAATATTCCTTGGTGTGTTGAGATTTATTGGGCATTTTACTGCATGACCAAGTTTAAGATGATAATAATAATAATATTAATAGTAATAATAATAATAATAATAATAACTATGAACCATCTCTCTGAAGGAAACCCTGATAGGATGCGAAGCAGAAGCGCTGCGTATGGCGTTGACCCGGTTGAAATGGGTATCGACGTGGTGGCTGGAAAAACGGTTTGAAGCAAAGCTCGGTGTAGCGTTTCCTGCAGTAAATGTCTCTTTGAAACGCAAAGACAAGGGAGGCGGAACGCGTTGGAGACGCTTGGGCTCGGCTTCATTGACTCACGTCTCGTCGGTGTTACCCGCGCGCCGTCTGTATTTTCCAACTCGATCAGTGTTTTTGACAAGCACCTCGTCAGTGTCGCTGGTCTTCCACTGCCGAGGCTTGCGTTCGGCTTCCCTGACTTGTGAATCGTCAGTGTTGACGTCGCCATTCGCGAACGCGATCGGCTTCGCTAACCCTCGCAACGCCGGTGAAAGCCGGGAAAGGTACGCGCACACTAGCGAAAAGCGTGCCGCCACGGTTTGCGGTCCATTGGCGCAAGCGCGCTGCAAACAGCGGCGCGCTGTGCACACTGGGGGCGCCGCGAGATTCTTGAGGCGCGCGCAGCGTGCGCACCCGCCGGCGTCGTTTTGTTCTCGCGCTATAACTATCGTCATGCCATACCAACTAGCCCAGCGTGCGCACCCGCCGGCTCGCGGCTTCTCCTCGCCAGCAGATGGAGAGAAGTGGCGCGGGCGAGATGATGAGTGGGGTCGAGTGTTGCGAGCGGTGGAGAGGGTGCATCGAGAGAGAGGTGACACGTGGCGAGCATGCTGCAGGCGAGGGAAAGAGACGTCATCGCGCACTTATGAGGGCGTAAGCTACTTGGTACCGTTCGAACACCTGCGGTGAAGGGAGTGGTGCGGACGGAGGACGGAGGGACAGCGTTACACAAGGTTGTCAAAGAACTGCTTCGCATCTGATAATAATATCTTGGGCTCAACATTTCAAACCACTGATATGATTATGAGATGACTTAGTGGAGTGCACCGTAAATTTCGACCATAGGAGGTTCTTTACCGTGCACCTCAATCTAATTACTGGGCCTCAAACATGTTCGCCTCCATCGAAAATGCTGCCGCCGCAGCCGGTATTTGATCCCGCCACATTACAAATGGCAGTCGAATGCCACTGTAATCACTAGAAAACCACGACGGAGTGAGTTTATAATATACTCTCGCACAGAACTATACATAATTAGCTGTGTTGAAGCAACTCGAAGATTACACTCTTTCCCAGGTACTCTTATTGCATTAATGAGAGAAAAAAAAAACGCCGAGTCTCTTAAAGGGCACGATAGCCAACCGCTTTAAGTTGAGTCAATTCTATAGGTTGCGGGCGTACTCTGCAGCACCTTGCTCTGCTTTCGTATACAAAGTGTGCTATTGTGCAATCTATTCGGTTCGTCGAATGTACCACCCAAATCTCGGTGTTCTCCGGTGTTAAAACAAACCTAAGAGGTGATTCCTAAGCGTTTGTGATCTCGTATGCGCGCGGTAGTTGCTCGCGTGGTTTGAAAAGCCAGTTAGACATTTTTTTTATTCGATCTTCAACAAACAATGCCTAACGATGGCAGTGTATATACGACGTGATCCCTTTGAAAATTGTTAGCCTGGCAGATATATTAGCGTGTTAGGACACCGCGCACATTTACTTTGAGAAACTTGAAAACATGTACAGAGGAAGTTTCATAGCACAAAGAAAACGGCGCACTCAGACAGAGACAGACCCACCAGCAACAAATAAAAAAAATTGCCCGCAGCTTCCCTCGGGGGAACACTGAGGAGAATGCGGAAGCATGTAATTGGTTAACGGGTGTTAAATTGCGACTTACTTGGGTCGATGGCTAAATTGGTTAACGTGGTTGTGAAATGGGGTGTTAAATGAGTGAACACGCTTGCGGTTCCGCCAACAGTTTGGCCGGCGCTGGTCGAAGGGACGTCGATCATTCTGTTTGTGGATTCGTTGGCATTCATTTCATGGCGACTTCGGACGTCGACGCGCCGTACAAACCAACGGACGAGCGGCAACTGAGCGAGCGAGCGCCGACCTTGAGTATATATACAGCGTGACGGCGCATGCGCTGTCAGCTGTCGAATGTTCTCGAAGGAGAAGCGCGCGCGCGGCACAGATGGCAACGGCGCATGCGCTGTCAGCTGTCGAATGTTCTCGAAGGAGAAGCGCGCGCGGCACAGATGGTGGGCGACGGCGCAACGGCGCATGCGTGCGCGTCAGCTGTCGAATGTTCGAGAAGCGGTGCGGACGGCGCACTACAAGGCGCGAGTATAAGATGCTTCCGCATCTAAAAGAAAAAAAAAACAGCTGCCTAACGTCTGAAAGTGTTTAGAAGGTTCGTGCGCGCTTAACCAACGAGCTTTGGCTGGCGCGTCTGTCTAAGGGGGATGCCATGTGACTACCACCAGGAAGCACAAACACAAAAAAGGGGAACAGCTCGAGCAGCCGTGTTAACTATACAAAAGTACCTGTGTGGGTCACGGCTGCATATATTTCACGGACAGCCGACCTGCCAATTTACGGACCCATTTCTCGTTTTAGAGTCGATAATTCTTCGGGCTAATGGTCTCATTTGAATTCTCAGTCTCGTCTCGGAGCACGGCGTCGTTTGCATTTACAGCGTCTTTTGTGCTCGCGGACTCGTTCGCTTTATGGCCGTATTTCGACTGATAGTCTCGCCGGATGCACGGGGGTTCTTTCGTAGTCAAGATATCACTCTGAGTCTTGGCCGAATCAAAGTACGTGGGTTCGTTCGCCAGCGATCATGTTTCAGTGCAGTGAAGCTCGCTTACGTCACGACTCTTATTTGAGTGAGGACGTTAAATAACGTTTTCTTAACATTCCAAATGAAGAGTGCTGGCGGGAGAGATGGAGGAGGCCATAATTTAATTCAGGAATGAATTGGTCACTCGGGTGAGATACCTGAACGCGAAACAAGAACCTTGCAGCTTGACAGCGTGCCTAAAGCGCCAACTTTGCTCGCCATGAAAATAAAGCTGACTTGTGGCATTGGAAAGCATGATCATTCTCTACAAAATGGATGATCATTCACGTTCACATATGAAATTCTCTAAAGGCTCAAGATTTGCCGAAGGACACTGGATTGTACTTTACGCCACACAGGGCAACTAAGGGGTCGCTCAGTATGCTGATAGATGCTATGAGACACATTATAGGCAAGCACAGTCATGAAACGGAGAATTCAGGGGCACACGCGCACTATTGAAGTTCCGGTGGTTCCTAATGCATTCCGTCGTACTTATATTGTGCAATCGCTGGTTCATTGGCGAGACATGAAATTAACACTTGCGTGTGTTACTCCCAATTTTGTTCCAGTCGTTTCAGTTCGCGCTTAAAATATGAACATAAAAAAGACTGACAATAATTTCTTTAAACAAAGTGTTTTATGTTACGAGCCACCAAGACTTCAGTGACGTATTTACGTCATCGATGTGACGTTGTGAAATGTATACCAACGGTTGTCAAAAAAAAAACTAGAAGAAGTGTCGTGCGCCGAAAATCATCCCACGACCTTTTGCTTCGCAATGCGTGGCTCAAAATGACTCGACCACAAATGCTACATTCTTCAGCATGCTAACAACGACATATATATATATATATATATATATATATATATATATATATATATATATATATATATATATATATACAAAATCTACTGCTGGTGGTACGCAGTTTCAAAGGCACTGGTTTTGATTATAATCAGGCAGGTGGCGCGAAGGGCGTGTTAGCGTGTTTTTAAAGGTCGTCGCCACGCTCATTCCAATACAAGCGTTTACCCCCACTTTGTGGGGTCTCGAACTGTCTAGCGAGCGCCACGCTTTTGGAGTGAAAGGACACATCAGACGCGGTTGGTACAAACCAAACAATACACACATTTATTTAACTTAGAACGACGATATCGTCCGCCGAATCGATACATCAATTGTAGCTAACCCGCTAAGACATCCTTACACAATATTATCATACAATTCATGACAAACACAATAACACGACAAATACACAATAACATGACAAACACAATAACACACCCAAGGCGGCGTCAACAACGCTTGGCTTACCACGAGGGCACCGACGCGCAGCCCGCGGTGCCACGCGCCGAGGAACCACGCTAGAGACAACTGTTCGCGGCAACCGCCACGTGCAGAAGAGAGCCGCTCAACTCTCGCCTGCCACCAAGGCTTGCCTTTCGCCAGGAGTCACTGCCGGTGCTACACAATGTTGATGATAGTGGTGATCAACGCGAACACAACGCCACCTACCGCCGGGTGGTTGTAACCCGAAATGCGGCTTTTGGGCGAGACACTTTGGCCACACAGCGCAAACAACTTTACAGGGGTTGTCAGCACCCCAAAAACCTGCACTATTATCTACAAACGTTTTCCGCCATGCGCGTGCGCTTATCTCGTGTTGGGAGGAGTTTCTAGTTCTTGTGCACTGCAAGTACGTTCGAGTTAGAGCGCATGAAGGCCCTTTTACTCGCTGCAGCGGCCATGTTTGGTAATTAAGCGCTCTATTCAAACACAAAGTAGTAACAACAACTGCACTTCGCGCTCGCCCTGCGTGTGTTCTTTTTGTGCGTTTCTTGTGCTTGAAAAGCACGTTACAAGTTTTAATGATGATGATTGATATGTGGTGTTTAACGTCCCAAAACCACCATATGAATATGAGAGACGCCGTAGTAGAGGACTCCGGAAATTTCGACCACCTGGAGTTCTTCAACGTGCACTAAATTGAGCTCACGGGCCTACAACATTTCCGCCTTCATCGGAAATACAGCCGCCGCAGCCGGGATTTGACCCTGCGAACTGCGGGTCAGCAGTCGAGTTCCTTAGCCACTAGACCACCGTGGCGGGGCGTTGCAAATATTGAGCTACTTGCCGTTTTTCGCGTGCCATTGCAATTTATTGTTGTTAATGTGATATCACATTCATCGCTTCGCCCTTGCCACGAACCAGTGCAGAATAAACGTTCAAATAGTCCTGTCAAGATACGTTGCACTTTCGTCTTATACTGATATGGCAGAGAATTACGCACGAATATTTTAAATGTTTTATAAAAATTCTGGCTTCCATGAATTTTGTTTCATCGCTGTCAATGTGCAAGATAGGCCTACTGTGACGCTGCCGTTCCTGTTCTTTTTTTTTCGGTTGTCGGGTCGCTTCTTATTTATTGGTAATGTTTAACTCATTTATTTGTTTATTACAAAGCCATTCCGATTCTCAACCAAACTAAACAGCGTGCTGCAATAGTCTCTACGCGCACCAGCAGGCATCTAGGTAGATTTTGCACGGCGCCTGCTGCATAGTGTCTGCTGTCTGCTACAGAGCCTATAGTGTCTCTGTCAACCTCATTTTAGTGCCTAATTCCTATGTGTCGGCAGTAGAATTATTTGGTGTAAGTATTTGATTGATTATTCTTTCAGCTTGTCGCAATGCGTGCTTAGCAGCGAGTTGCTTTCTAAGTAGATACAACTAAAAGAAAGAAATGTAATACAAATGGTTAGAAGTGTTGAAGCCGCCAGTGCACAATGTTGCGAGCACTGGGCAAATTCTGTCGCTGGACGTTGGGGCGAAAGTCTACTCGAAAGTGGCGGCAGTTTCTCGTACGAGATGAATGTCAATTTCACTGGTGGACGCGGCTTTTGTTCGGACACTCGAACAGGTGATGCTTTTGAGGTGAGAATGCCACTACAGGTTCGGACAGTCCGCTACGGTGGAACAGTGGCTACGGTTCTCGGCGGCTGACCCGCGGTTTCGTCACGATCGCATTTCGATTGAGGCGAAATGGTAGAGGCCCACGTGCTGCGTGATGTCAGTGCACGGTAAAAAACACCAGGTGGTCGAAATTTCCGCGGAGCCCTTCACTTCCACGTTTCCCATAATCATATCGCTGTTTTCGGACGTAAAACCCCAGGTAATATTAATATAGTTATTGTAAATATTATTTACGTCACAGAACTGAGTTTGCCTTGCACGTTTACTTTCCGTTGCACCGACAACGAGCGCAGCCACAATGTCACATTCACCCAGGTCATTTCGTCGTCTAGGGCAGCGCGGAATCAAATTCGCTGGCCACAATCTTCGTCGAAATACCCCTTTTCGAGGAGGTTTGCTTCTGACCGAATATTGTAGCTGCTGACACCGGATATAGAAAGATGAAAAGAAATCAGAAATAACCAAAGCTCACGCTCCCGATAATTGCTATTGACAACTTTATAACTAACTGCAGTGCTGTGCTGTTTGTGTAGCTTTCTTCAGAGTTGCGGTAATGCATTCGAAGCTCTCTTCAACGATAGCTTGTTGGCTCCGTATTTAAATAAAACGTATCGTGGCCACAAGGGGCGGTTGAAGCGACCCAGTTTGGTTACAAGTACACGTGTGTTTGCACTAACGATGAAGGGAGTAGGGAGGAATGGATGAACAAGGTAGTTGCAAACGCTGCATCAGATTTTCCTAGACTGGCTGCGTTGGCCACAAGGCTGTGTTACCGGTGACGAACGCAAGATGAAATAAATGAAAAAATTGGTATAGTGCACACAAGACGCGAGTATGGGGCGACACACTTCTCGGCCGCGTCGCCAATTCGCGAACCTCGATGGGTATGGGCAGTGCGAGGAGATTGGGAGCAGGAACCGTGCTTGCGTACTCACACGTTCATGCAGATGCCCGCGCCAGTCGGTTCCCGGCAAGGCAAACGCCATGGGGCCAGAAAGGAAAAAAAAAACTTTTCCGACAAGGGCAATATTTACTCGTCGATAGGCCCAGTAAGCCCACGATAATTCGGGGGTGACGTGACGCCGGACACTCCGTGAGGCAGACGCCAGTGATTGACATAGGGCCAAGAACGAATAGCACTGGCAAAGCGACGACCTTTTTGCCGAATATGTGTGCGGGAGCATAGCCGACTTGTTCACGAAGCAAAAGACATAATCGGATAATTTCTTCAGCTTCGTTGATAAGTGAGCGGAGGAGGGAGGACCAAGATTGATCGAGCGGGCATGGTCCTGTCACCGCAGCCTTTCATTAGTGCCTGCCGGCTTGTCATGGCGTATCTTGCGTTCTTTGCTTTCTGTTACCCTTTTTCCGGTGAAGCGCATTATGAGTAATCAGCTGCAGCCGTACGGCCACGCGGCCACTCCTGAACGGGTTATGACGTCGTCCCTCATACAACAGAGTGTTCGCGCCCTGGTCAGTGCTGTACGCGTGAATAATTCCGACCGAGCGGAGCAGTCGGGCTGGCCATTGCGAGAGCACCTCGAACTCCTGAAGTCTGCCCTATCAATCTTAACTTGTCACCACTGGTTCCGCCGGACAAAGCAAAGTCGCGATGCTCTTTACCACGCGGGCGGGTGAGATGAACAGAGGCGTCACAAAGCAGAGCGAATGCGGGACGGGTGCTAACGCATTAGTCGTGTTTTTTCTGCGCCAGAGAGTCGTACTAACAAGAGAACCAAGGACCAATACCAAAGGCAACGAAAAACAGAAAGCAATGAACGTGCCCAAGTAGCCGTACCGTGAAGCGAAGTTCCAATGACACTCGAACTCTCATCCGAATAAAACTTTTAGCTTGTTTAAAGAACTTTAGCTGTTGTTTTTTTTCAGTAGAAAAATTTTCTCTTTCGTTTTACACCGTTTTTATTTTTTGGTATAGTTCTTAGCACAGTGTTCTAGTGGCAAATGTACCGCTGTGTGTTCGATTTGCTGCATTCGTGCATTGATCACAGTCTACCAAGCAAAAAAAGAAAGACGGACAAACATAACAGGATGCATTGTGTCATGGTTATATGTTTGCGTGAATAGTATGCAGGCTCGTAACTTCAGGCTCGTATTTTAATTTTCACACTCTTCCTTTTTAATTCTGTTTAATCGCTTGCGGAGATAATTGGTGCTGGCAGAAAACTCTGAGCTGTAGCATAACGGGGAAAAAAAGAAAATAGAATAAAAAATTACGGGAGTTTGTGACGCCCTGAACGAGAAGAGCTTGTTATAACGCACATTACCAACTCGTAATTAAAACATCGCGACCCCATCAAAGGCGCCGTGCTGAAATGTGTCAGCTCCACTGCACTTTCTGTCGCTTGCAACGCGGCCATAAACTGCGTCGGTAAAGATGGAAGGAGTGCATTTTTTTTTATTTTCCATGTACTCGATTCGCTGGAAGGAGCCCTCGTAGTCTAGTAGGAAGCCCTAAGTCGTTGGGGTTGAGGTTAATTTAATGATTATTTTGAGCCACTTGTAATAATAATAATAATAATAATAATAAAGCCGCGAAGAGTTGTTCGATATTTTGCTGCTTATAGCACAAAAAATGCAACATTATAAACACATAGGAATCGCAAGCATCTGCTTCCCTTTCCTCATCACAGGGTAGCAAGCCGGTCTGAGAATTGGGCAGCTCCCTGTCTTTCCTCCTTCCTTCATCCTCCTCCTTCTCCTCCTCCGCCACTGTTATGTGACGGCTGTCCTTACGCTCTGTGTTGGTGATATTGCGGTTATACGGATATCGACGCCGATAAAAGCACGATATTGGACAAGTGTTTCTTCCATCATTGCACGAAAATGTATACCCAGAACATTGGCGTTGAGTGCCATTATTTCTGGCACCAAGGTTCAATTATGGGCCAATTTGAGTGAGATTGCAGACCCGTGAAGCGACTAAGTACGAAGTCTTGTTGGGGTTTTTCGTCCCAAAACTAGGATATGATTATGAGAGACGCTGAAGTTGAAGGCCCCAGAAATATCTATTACTTTTTTTTACGTGCACCTAAAGTAAGAACACGGGCCTCTGGCATGCTGCCTCATCGAAATGCGGCGTTCGATTGCTGACTGCAGGATCGCGGGATCCAACCTCAGCCGCGGTTGCATGGAAAGGGCCGGACACACCGGCACGTTGTACGCGCATGGGCGTGAGCTGACTTCGCCTATTGGATATCAAATATGGCCAATGTATTCACCATTGACTTACTCGCAAAACGGAAGCAAAACTTGAGTCCTTGTGGACCGAGCCCAGTGGGTCCACGAATACCCCGAAGGGAGGTGCATCTCGTTTACGTATTCATCACACGACGAGCACGAGCACTATAGGGATGAATCGACCTGAAATTGCATACACTGGAAAAGGCGGAGACGTGACCTCTGCATCATCACATTGGTTCAGGTACATTTGTGTAGACTAAAGAATCCAGGCATGCGTCTTCGTCGTCCTTGTCTTGTCCTACACCAAAGGCAAGCAGCATGCACAACCACATCTGCACCTGACTCACTCATCATGTCAATAAGTCTAGAAGGAGACCGGTGACCCTGGCCTCCTGAAAAGAAATTCCAAAGAAGCGAAGATGAACGACTCCGTCGTGAACACTGAAATACGCGGGAAGATAATCGGCATTACGCTCAGCTCTGTCTGCCGATAATGCAGGGTGAGCTAAGATAAAGCCTCCTAATCTAGCCCAACAGGCATTAAAGAAAGAAGTACCTGTGCGCCGCCTCCCTAGAAATTGCATGATTTACAGAGTTCTTGAACGTTAATCACAAGTCTTTCTATGATGTTTCTATCTCAAGAGGCTAGTCTCCGCTTCAGGGAATTTCGGAACCCATGAGTGTTTGGACCATGTAGAACGGCCTGCTACACGTGTACGAGCAAAATCTTTCTGAGATTCTCAACAAAGCTCGTTCATTCTCAAAAAAACGGGTCCTCCTTAAACCTACATTAGATAAACCGTTTTAGTTGACACTGCTGACGAAGTACATGGCGGTATATACTTGAAAGACCGTCTACGATACATTTAGGGCGCTCGACAGATGGCAAATCCCACCTATCCTAATGTTGACGCTGGCTTAGCTAGATTGAAAATATGCGTTTTTATAATATAATCTTCACGCTGATAATAAACTTGATGTAGATTTATTTCTCATGAGAAGCGAGAAACAAAGTCTTTTCAGACTCTAATTTTGTTCGGAAGCGGTGCCGTTGGTGTCAGGACAAAATCCATTCGCGCTCTTTTCGAGAAGCTCTCCGCTTAAAACGGCTGCCTTTAACTTGCACGCTAAGCTTGTCCAGAGATCCGCCATGGTGTTCTAATGGTTACGATGCTCGGTTGTTGAACCAAAGGTCGTGGGTTCGACTTCGACCGTAACGATCGCTTTTGGATAGAGGCGAAAAGCTAGGGGACTATTGAAACTCACCTAAGACAAGGAGAAGAAGGAGACAGTGGGAACGGCAGAGCGTGCGCTATATTAAGCACATGAAAAAAGAAGAATCTCGCTTTCGTTCACATCGAACGCAATTGTCTCGTCTCATTTCTGCAACATGGTGCCGGAAGTTATGAGCATGTGCACAACATCACAATTAAGGTTCGGTCTATTTTCGAGGTTGTCGTTTAAAGTTGAGGTTTACTAAGTTGTCGTGGACGATGTGGATGCATCAATTTTCGAGGTGGTCGTGGACGACAGGAAAGCATCAAATACTATGCTTATCTTTGTGGTTTGACCACCTTCCCCGATGACAGCTTGAGGTGGCGTACAGTAGCAGTGTGTCATTGGTTCTCTTTGTTTTCCGCCCACTTCTGCCCCTTCACTATTCAAATACTCTCTGATGGCCCGGTCGCAACGCCGTATAGCGTAATTTAATCCTTCTGTAACCTTCGATTGAGTTGTTTAATCTGGCCACTGCTACACTTTTATTTTCATCAAGTATCGCTTCCACTGATACTTAAAGTTGTTGTTGAAATACTCCATCGCAGGTCTCATTTCTGCGACAGGACCCGTATACTGTGTGATATCAGTTCTAGTTAAAGAACACCAGATGTTCAAATATTGCCAGAATCCTCCAATACGGCATCCCTCATAATCATATGGAGGTTTTGGGGCGTCAAACTCTATATATTTTATGATTGATAGTATTATTATAGTATTAAGATAGGCAGATGATTGTTAATTCTGTTGCTTGTGAATGCTAAATAGAAGTAACAAATCATCATATACTGTTTCGTAAAGTCCAACTTGCTCTTATAAATCCAGCTTTTGTAATGCCCTCTGGCTGGAATGAACAGACTTCTAGCCAAATGTCTGCGATGTATGGAAAACAAATTTTCTAACTTTATCACTAAGCCTTGTTGATTGCTATGTTTTTCACATATCTTTTCCTTAGTAAGTTTTCTATGCCGTGGTCGAAAGCTTTAATCAGTGTGTGCGTTTATCATATTCATTAATCTTCCGTTTTCAGAGAGGGTAGTGTTACCGTGCACTTACCTAAACTTGATTCGACAAAATGAACGCGTCCTAAAGCGTAGCTTTATTTTGTTGATGTTAATGTAGGTAGGGGCGTCGTACTTGTGCGTACTTGCGTGTGTGCGTGTGCGCGTGTGTGTTTGTGTGTGTACTTGAGCATCGCCCGCAGTATGCAGCGCAATCCTACTTGTTGACACGGGGAGGTTTTGTTGGGTGGAAGGCAGAGAGTTTGGCTTGGGCAAGCACGTTCCAGCCTGCTGGTTTACACATAAGGGGAGTGACTGGAATATCGATGCATGTGATAAAAAATGGCGGTTATAAAACTCTTGGCTTTTCGTGTTAGCCACACAGGCGCAAAGATCGCACATATGCATACACACTGCCCCTAAATCTGAATGAAAAAATAGCGCTGGAACTGGGTGGAGATGACACGACGTCGCGTGAGTTAACGAATGTTCGAGGTAACGTTATTACATTGATACGTCATTACTTTATATGTTTACTGATTGTGTTTTTTCTGTAAAAATTTGTGCGCAAAAGCAATAAAATATGGTTTTTAGTCGGCGCCGTATTTGTGTCATCTAGCCTCCGTCCTCTTCCAGCGCTGTTTCTTCACTCAAAATCATTATGCACGTACCAGCCAAATCGAAGACGCGCGCCCATTTCTACTGTAAAAAAAAGCACAGATGCCAAGAAAAGTTATTGAAATATACAGAGAGCTGCGACAAAATAAACAACTCCAATACGGCGAGCACACGGACTGTGCTTCTGGCGAAAGCACCATCTGGAATTCTTAGTGGATCACGGTGATTGATTATAGAATATGCATATGCATATTTTCGCAAGGTTACTGTTGTCATTATTGCCATACTACAACTTACTCACTGTGTCTCCAGCTTTTATTCTTCGCCTCTTCACGAATAAGACCACTCTTCGGCACGTTGCCACGCCCGTTGCTTTAGAGGGTTGCAAAGGCTGCCGCGCGTGTCTGTGGCAGCATGGGGCAGTAAATATTTACGCCTTGTTCTCACTGACCTTGAGTACGAAACAAGTGCGGTTACTGTTCTCGATCCCCGCCACAGTAGTCTAGCGCGTATGGCACTTGATTACCGACCCCAAGGCCACGGGATCGACTCGCAGCCGTGGCAGCTGCATTTTTTATGGTGGCAAAAATGATTGAGGACCTTGTGCTTAGATTTAGGTGCACGTTAAAAAAACCCAGGTGATAGGAATTTCTGGAGCCGTCCACGATGGCGTCCTTCATAATCATATGACGGTTTGTGACGTTAAACCCCACATATTATAATTACTGTCTTCGATGCAGACGAGGGCAGATGTGGCATAGTGTATGCCTCCCTACCCCCAACCAGTCTAATTTCTCCAGCATATTGCTCCGAAAAGGCATAGTGGCGTTTCTTTTCTGGACGTTTTTACTTAGAATTTTACAGACTTAGCAGCCTTGTTGTGGGTATATTTATATCTAAGCAAGATTATTAACTTCCTGTTGCATCTCTGTGCAGTGCTTTGGCGTCGATTCGTGAAAGCCAAGACAGTTGATAAATTTGAAGGAAGACGCATCACAGTCCGTGATGCCCAAATTGCGTGACACCTGAAACCACGAGTGATCGCTTCTAGCTCCAATTAGGCAAGGTCGACTCTCTCTTCAAAAGGTGCATATTTTTATTCGTAAATCCTGTGTGCATACTGTATGTGTGGCTGTGGTGGGCACGTTGCAAGACCTGAAGTTTTGCTGCGATGAGCTGGTTTGGACTTCAAAACACACACACACACACACACACAAACAAACACACACACACGCGCGCACACACACACGCACGCGCACACGCACGCACGCACACACGCACACACACACACACACAAACACACACACACACACAGACGTCGCGACTTACATTAAGTGGTGATGTAGAGGAATGACCTCTTTTAGGTGATAGTGAGATAATTTTATTGCTTATTTTTAATGAAAATTCATCTTCAACAAGTTGTTGAAAAGAATGTGAAAAAATCGCAGCATATCCACGGAGTGAATGATGATGAGGGGAACGAAGCGTCTGTCAGCCCATCCGTGCTTCCGTCCGTCCATGCGACCATCGGTCCGTCTGTCCATGCGTCCGTCTGTCTGTCCATGTGTGTCCGTGAGTACGTCCATCCATCTGTCTGTCTGTAGTAGTACGTAGCCACCAGCGGCTACGTACTACTACATACATACAAGGGATGGATTACGTCCATCAATATGTCTGTCTGTAGTAGTACGTATACCCACTGGTGGCTACGTACTACTACATATATACAAGAGATCGATAGACCCACGCTATAAGGAGCTTCGCCCCGAAAACTTTCATGAGAACCAAGACCAAGAGTGCGCCTTCCTTCCTCTGACTTCTTAAGCCAGGTACCTTTCAAATGCACAAATCTTTGCATGAGGAAACTCGTAAATACGGGTTCGTTCCCAGTCAAGACGGCCGCATTTCGATGAGACTAAAATGCGAAAGAAAGTCGTCTGTTTATATTTAGGTGTCTATTAAATAATTCACAGGGCTTAAAAAATAAACACATCTTAGATTTGGCTCGTAAAACTAAGAAGTAAAATTTCTATTCTATGTTTATTGTAAAATACAAATAAAAATTTCCCCTTTTGTGCATCACTCCAGTGTTTCGCATTCAGTGACGGATAAAGTGCATTTTCGACCGGGATAACAGGTTTTATTCTTTGATGGTAAATTAAAAAAGAAATGCGGACAGCTCGGATTCAATTTTGTGATACACGGCTGAAAAGAACGGGGTATAAAAACAGAGATGATGAAGGTATAAAGGTTTAAGGTGAAGCTACTTTATTACGTTCAAAAGCACGTGTGAGTTTTGGGGGTGGGGACGCATTGTCTTCGCTAGAAACTTGGTGAGGCTTTAAGGTACTGCTGTTGTGCAGGCGGTCCAGACGGCGCTGGCTGTGGCCGAGTCCATGAAGAAGAGATACAATGGGCAGAAGTTGAAAGTCGCGTTGGTGTTTTCTCCTCCCTTGCACCTTCTTAGGCGCCTAAAAGAAATGAGAGAAAGAAACGAGCGCCTGCGCCAGCAATGGAAACAGTTAAAAAAACAAAAAAAAAACATTGAAGTCAGTTTATAGTCGGCGACGTTGCTTATCCGAGTAACACGTAGCGCTGCTTTTGAATGTTATCTTGTCTGCTATATTGCCTGTTCGTTCAAGGGCTTCTCTGCAAGCGGCATTGTGACAGGCTTTCTTCCCGCCGGGCATCTCTGTTCGTTGCGTGGTACGTTTACGTCAAAGATGTTCACGCCATCTCTGAGCACATTCAAAGGACGCTGTTGTAGCGTCAGTACACGTATTTAGTATATCGAATAAACTCTTGTGAGAGGTATAAAATTGGTGTTCTTGGGAGGCGTAGTCTGGTGGCATGTTGAGCAGCACTTAATTTCTCCCAGAGGGGAAGCTGCAGTGTTTATTTTCAAAGCAGGGCGGACTCCTGGCCCCTTCAGCTCATAATATATTAGCTTTCCTTCAGTCGATTCATTGTAAGAAAAGAAAAACAAACAGAAACGAGAATTCAAACACACAGTTCAGTGGCTTCCGCAGTCTTGGTAAGACACGATGAACCGTGCGTGACCTCGTTTTTTGTTTTTCTTTTTTATTTCCGTAGCCTCATTCTCGCAGCTTCTATTTGCTATGTTTTCTATGTGAACAAAGTGGAGTGCTTTGAGAGTAACAACCATTTTGGAAACTCTAACAGCGAGTACACAGCCGTGATGCATTGGTAATACGCAGCTACACCTCGGAGGGGAGTAGCCGCGATTCAGTGTGGGGCACTTAGATGCGATAGTGGACAGTGACTTCTTGCTTGAAATCGGCAAGGTCTATCGTAAAGCCTTTTCAGTCGGTGTTGGTGGTGTTCTGAGTGTAGCTCCAGATTAGTATAACGTGGAAGTCGAAACTGACTACCACTTTGCCCCAACGTCTCTTGCCACGCCACTGGCGCAAAAGTTAGTACTGGTTAAATGAGTCAGTGTCTGATGATCACAGCGTAATGGTAAGCGTTACTGAAGTTATCTGTAAAATTATTTTTTTGCATACGCAGAAGGGAGTGTTTGAAAAAAAATTGAGGATGCCATTGCTATAAGTACTTTAGACACAAAACTGAAAATTCTGAAACAAAATGTTCTTACAGCAGTGTTCTCTTTATAAACTTATATGGCACTAGCGGGCTTTAAACACTTAAAAAAAGGGGGGGGGGTGCTGCGTATAGTGTGCGAAAGTGTAGGTCTTCATGTAATTCACTATTTTTAAAGCGCCCGCCCCTTAAGGTGAGTACCTGAAGGAGATGTGTCAACGTTCACTACAAAGAATTAATATCAAAACGGCTTCAGAATTCGGATTTCCTCGTGCTTTTCTGTTCACTTCTTCCATCCTAATTGCAGCCAGGTGCAGGTCTTACTATTACGTAGTTTGTCATTGACGTTCGCATGCTCCTGGCAAACCATTATAACCAATATAATATATGACCTCCGCTTGTTACGAAACAACTTGCACCGTTATGGTGTTTTTCATTCAACACCCTCGCCGCAGCAACTGTCTTATTCAAAATTCCACACCGACTGACCACGATCAAAAAAACAGCTGCAGATGTCATATGTGCAGTCGGCGTCAGAAGTTTAGAGGCCACGCAATCTTAGAAAATTGAATTTGTCAGCAATATGGGAATGGTTTCGGTCGAACTGTACGCTGCGGGTTGTTAGCGCGTTTTAGAAGAGGGCAGAAATCAAAATGAAAAGTAGCATGCCGAAGCAGGGTTAATAGTAGGACTCTTCTTGTACCTTGTGGCCGCTAAACTTTTCACGCTGACTGCATGTTGGTGCACGCCCAGTGCGCACCGACATAGTCTGGACAAACTATACAGTGGGGCCTTTACTTCTTTTAAGTGCCTCTTAGAGGCATGAATTGCAAAGGTGCAAGTAGAGACTTTGAAAAAGCTCTTCCCGAATAGCAGTATGGTACTAACAAACAACAAAACGTGAAAACAACAAGGGCTAATAAAGAAAGATGAAAGTAGCTTGGAGTTCCTATCGCATTTACAAATTAAAGACGACAATGGAGTCAAAAGGACAGGAAGTGACCTACTTTGAACAGCTATAACGACATGGTCAGGAATACTAGGTGTCCTCATTACATTATATAAAATTATTCTGGCTCCAGTTACTCACTGCATATCACCCTTTGAGAAGGAATGCTTATAGGAGACACCGACGCAAGAGAAACAAAAAGGGCAACGCGAAAGCCGTTTTTCGTGTCTTTTTAGTGCGTTCGTCTATCGTACCCACCTCAACCGACCTTGAATATGATGAATTCTCGAAAACTCGCTCAACCTAATATCAAACTTCATAGTGACTGTACGTTCTGGAGGATATAACGTATGCGACAATTTGAAGGAGCTGCAAGTGGCCATAGCTATGTGTATTATGCAACAACAGAGGTGACACCTACAGGCCCGTGTGTTGTGTGATGTCAGTGCATCTTAAACAACACCAGATAATCGAAATTTCCGGAGCACTGCATCTCTCATAAACAAATGACGCTTTTTAGACGTAAAACGCTAAATTCAGTTATTAGTCAGCTATCTCTCGGCAAGAATCTCAGAATCTCCGGCAACGCAATAGTTACCTCTGTTTAGTTTTTTTTTATAGCCGAGGCTATTTTATCAGCTTGTAGTATCAATGTCTTTAAAAATACAGTTTATTTTTGAGGTTTTAGCTTGGTGAGCCGCATCGCACAATCTCAGTATTCACAGAAAGGTTCAGGTTATTACTGGGACAGCAAAGCCATCAACGCTTCGGCTAATGGCCTCCATTTGTTTAAACATACAAGATGAAGCTCAAATTGTAGCGAAACTGTCTTTCCAGAGTCGCCAGTGGCGGATGAAGTTGCAGGATGCGTTTGCTTTCTGCTGACGGCTCAGTTCACCGAAGAAGCGCCTCGTTCTGTCTACCTATCGCCGTGCTACATTGCACCTGTGGATTGAAAGCAGCGACACGGCCGCAAATCCGGGGCACCGAGTGGTGTTGGCCCGCTGGGAAGCATCGGCGCGTCCTTCGAAAGTAAACACGAGGTTGAGCCGACGGCGTCCGGATTCCGTCTTCTTGAACCGTAAGTGACTCCATTGAAGCTACGCTTGAAAAGCAGCGCGTTCGGGCCCCAGGGCGTTTTCCGGCCGCCATTCCCCTCCTTTTCTCTGCCATTCGACGTCTGCAGGCGCGCGTTTGTCAGGGCGCCTTTGTGAGCGGGCCTTTGATGCAACCAGCGCTGCCCACGATAATGATGGCGGCGGCTCGATTCACATCTTACCGCCTCTCGTGTTGTTTTTGCTTCACGCCAACCACTCGTCACGGCTTTTCTCGGCGATCATCCGTCATAACTTTTTTTTTGTTTCCATTTATTCCCTAACTTCCGCGGCGCTTCGCTTTTGGCAGACACCGCGCAGTGCGCCACGCTTCTTGTGTGTTGCTTTACTGAGACGGCAGCTTCTTATTCACAAACGCGCGCGCCCTTCACAAGTTTGCGAAACGGTGAAAATCGGTGGCGGGGGGGTGGAGAGGGGGGGACGTTGTGTGGTCAGCGCCAAGGTGTGGGTCTGAGCGCTTTTTATCGGACCATCAGTCCGGCCCACAAGCGCCCCTTGTGTTTTTTCTTTAAGCTAGCGAGTAGGTGGTTACAGTCATGCCCCAAACATTGTGTGCCATGACGAACGCGTTCGGAACAAGGAACACCATCTGACGAGTACCGGCCCAAATGGATGTTTCCCTTTGTAAACGGTGGAGATCCGGAAAGACGCTCTCGGCCCTTCATCGATATATGCTCAAGTTCTTGGACTTACAGTTCATAGAGCTAAGTTCAACCAGCGATAACTTTATATTTCATTTTAATGTGCAGAAAAGCGGAATCATGTGTGCTTACTTTGGGATAAACCACTGATTTACAAGCCCATAAAAACGAACCCGTAGCTGTTGGGACTGTGCTTATAACCTGCTTACATATACTGTGAAGCCATAGGCTCAGGGTGCTTCGAAAGAGGTGATCAGGTGGCAGACATGCAGCAGAATATATTTAAAAAAGCAAGAGGTCATACCGAGTACTTGCGCTCTAACCTGCTATTCGGAGTGTAGAAAAAAAAGCAAAAGCAAGCCTGAACAGGGGCAGGGCAATGATGAGAGAGAGAAATAAAAAAACAGGCGTGATAAGTCATATGCACAGCGCCACACTTCACACATTGAGGCTATCCTACACGTTCGTCTGAAGATATTCGCATGCTGGAGACATAACAAGGTGATCTTTATGCGAAAAGAATAGAACGCCAAGAATCGTGCGGCAACCTCGGAAATGTAAGGAATAGTTTTTCCTTGTTTGAATTGGCAATATTTACGCGAACTAACAGTATGTCAAACAAAGTATAAAAGATGTTACCTTTAGTAATCGGGACATTATAGTGAATGAATTAAAGTTGACGAAAAGATAATTTGCGCCTGCAGGGACAAAGGTGGCGGCTTCAGTCCCTGCCAGTTTTGTTTGAGTTCAGTTTACTTTCTTGGCGTTTATAAGGACACTTTCCTTGGCAATATTGTGGATTAGTTCTGTTTAAATATTCGATTAGGTAATTGGCAGTGCCTATGGTGACGGGGCCCGTCAACGCAGTACTATCCTTAAAGTGAGGGGGCCCATCAGCGTAGTGTAATCGTGACTACAGTGACGGGGCCGTGAGCGCAGTAATATCGTTCAAATGAGGGGGCAGTAACCGTAGTGAAATGGAAACAGTGACGAGGCCCGTCATAATAGCGATGCAGCTGTAGTGACAGCGCCGTCATTGTAAAGCAATGGCTATGGTGAGGGAGCCCATCAGTTTAGTGTAATGGTAAAAATGAGGGGGCCCGTTGCCGTAAATATGAAGTCATTTTAAACGTCACCACTCGCTGTTCTTGTGGGTTAGGGGCTTGACGAGTTGCACATTTCTAAAGCCTAAAGAGGTATTGAAAGAGGTATTATATGTGTGAATGAAAATACAATAATTTCGAATATATGAAAGACGTGCTGTTTTAGCAGCTTGTTGTACTGATGTAACTATTTTTTATTGATGCTGTGCGCATGAACAATAGTGTGCTCATGTTGACGAAAAGTACCCAAAAAATTTGGCTGCAGATTCGCGCCGGTTTGCGACGACTTGTCTTCCTACAGTCTGGTTTTGCACTTTTCAATGTTCTTTCCCGTCCCGTAATTAGGAAACCGACGGAATTGCGGGCGAAATTTATTGTACATGCATCCCGCAAACGTTTCAGCTTTTCACCGTCACTCATACGTACATCCGCCTTTAAAGGCCTTCAGAAGGGAATGCTTCTGTTTGCTCTGTTGTGACTTCGTTTTTAGCTAAATTCGCTCCGTTCGCTCTGTCGACGAAACGCTGAAACGTATAACGACATTTTACGTGGATCAGAGTCCTTGTTCAACCCGTGCGCCCATACTGCGTTTGATTACTCTTATCTGCGTGATTGAAAAAGCTGTGCCGTTGGGGCACAGACACACGTGACGTATAGGATTTGGAATTCCTCGCTTCATGTGCAGCGCGCCGTCAGCAATCGGCTCCCGGGAGTGCGGCGTCGAGAGCGCTGAAAGAAAGGCAGAGCGTGAGTGGCTGTCCCGGCAATAAAACTCTCCGGCGGCTGGCCTCGAAGCGCCACTTCAGGTACGACAGCTCATCAGTCATTCGGGCTCACAGAGCCGCATAGTTCATAGTTCACTGCAATCATTATCGACACGAAGCGAACGCGCTCTGGGACCCTCGCCTGATTTGAGAACGCTGTATATACGGCACCGGGCGATTAATACGTCACATCGCAGTTCGCGGTTAAGAAAGCTGCCGATTAGCCCACCGCCATGGACTTAAGCAGTCGCGATATATATATATATATATATATATATATATATATATATATATATATATATATAGATAGATAGATAGATAGATAGATAGATAGATAGATAGATAGATAGATAGATAGATAGATAGATAGATAGATAGATAGATAGATAGATAGATAGATAGATATAGAGAGATTCCTTAAATCTCGAGCGCTCGCGGAGTTTTTGTTAGTGTGGTGAAAAACTAATTACTCATTTGTAAAGGCAATTCTAAAATGATTCTCTGGAGTAGTGATTTTTAGAAAATACTTGTACTTTGCTTTACAGCCAAAGCCTACGACAGTCTGTTATAATTTGCAGTGACTGTCCTTTTTATTGAAATAAAAACAATTAAAGAGGCGTCGACAGTTGTCGGCGATGACTACCCTGATCCTGCGGTTGGTTGTTGGGATAAAAGTTCATCATCACCATCAGCAGCAGCAGCAGCAGCAACAGGAGCAGCAGCAGCAGCAGTAGCAGTATCAGCAGCGGAAGATACATCTTCACTACGTCCACTGCAGGACCCGCAAACTTCCCATTCTAATCTGCCCACTTGACTTTCTATCTCCCTTAACCCGCTTGTCTTTTCTGGGCATCCAGTCAGTTATCCTTAATGACCAGCGGTTATCCTGCCTACGCGCTTCATGCCAAGCCCATGTCCATTGCTTCTTCTAGACTTCGACTATGATATCTTTAACCCCGTTTTGTTCTCTGATCCACTCTGCTTTCTTCTTGTATATTAAGGTTACACCTATCATTTTCCTTTTCATCGCTCGCTGCGTTGTCCTAAATTTAAGCTGTGCCCTATTTGTAAGCCTCCAGTTTTCGGCTCCGTAGGTAAGTACCGGCCAGATGCAGCTTTTATATACCTTCCTGTTTAGGGATAGTGGCAATTTACCGGTCATAATTCGCGAGTGCTTGCAGAATGTGCTTCACCCTATTTTTATTCTTCTAGTTATTTCAATCTCGTGGTTCAGCTCTACAATCATTACCTGCCCTAAGTAGACGTAGTCTTTTACAGCTTCAAATGCACTGCTACATAGTTTGAAGCGCTGTTCTCTTGCCAGGTTGCAGTACATTACTTTCGTTTTTTGCAGATTAATTTTAAGGCCTACCTCTCTGCTTTCAATTCAGTAATCATGAGTGGAAATTCATCTCCCCAGTTACTCAGCAATGCAATTTCATCGGTGAAGTGCATGTTACTGAGGTACTCTGCATTAACTCTTATCCCGAACTTTCTTCATCTTTGGCTTCTGAAAACCTCCTGTAAGCACGCGGTAAATTGCATTGAGGAGATTGTATCCTCTTGTATTACACCCTTCTTGATTGGTATTCTGTCGCTTTCTTTATGACGCACTATGGTAGCAGTTGATCCCCTGTAGATATTGTCTAGGATGTTTATATTTGCTTCGTAGAAGCCCTGATTCCGCAGTGTCTGCATGACTGCTGATATTTCTACTGAATCAAACGCCTTCTCGTAATCTATTGAGGCTATGTATAGCGGTTGACTGTATTCTGAGCATTTCTTTGTTACAAATTTGATTGTATGATTGTGATCAATTGTTGAGTAGCCTGTTCGAAATCATGCTTGTTCATTTGGTTGTTCTTTTGGATGAAAGTTGTGTTAATTCTGTTAGCAATTACATTTGTAAATAGCTTGTATATGGTCAAGAGCAAGCTGATCGGCCTGAAATTCTTCAAGTCCTTGTCATCTCCTTTTTTATGTATTAAAATAATATTAGCATTGTTCTCATATCTGGTATCCCCGTCCGGAGACACTTTGTAAACAGGGTGGCAATAGTTTTCCTAACACAATCTTTCCTCCGTCTTTCGGCAGATCTCATGTTACCCGATCCTCACAAGCAGCTTTGCTACTTTGCATTCCCTCCAAGGATTCCAGGACTTCTGTCATTACTGGCGGGATATCATCTGGGTTACTGCTAGTTCTTACAATGTGGTCATGGTTCTCCCGGCTACTGTACAGATCTGTGTAAAAATCCTCAGCTATTTTAACTATTCATATTGGTTGTTACTTTGCCTTCCTTGTTTCTTAGTACTTAAACCTTTTTTTGGCTGACACTGCAGCATGTTACCATTACGGCAGTGACGAAACTTGGCATGTTCTGTGCGAATGCCCACAGTACTTCTTGCAGAGACAGTCACTCTACAATGCATTCGACGAACGTGACAACCAGACTCTATCGGAAGGAAGAGTCCTGTGCTAACAACAGGATTTTATGTCGCAAAAGAAGGCTGCGAAGGTGCTCCTCTGCTTACTGTGTGAGACCGGTCTCTCCAGACGACTGTGAGCGAAACGCGGTGCATGTGCGTGCATGTGTATTGTTTTTCTAGTTTATTTTATCACTATGTATCTGTATATTCTTACCGACCTTTATTTCCCCACCCCTGTACAGGGTAAAAAACCAGTTCTTCTAGGTTTATCTCCTGGTCTCTTTCTTTTATTTATCTCTCTTGTCTATTCTAAGTTTCCTCTTCACCGCTTTGACGTTTCCTCCGTTTTTTAAACCGTGTTAGATTCTCTCCATGTGATACCTTCTGACATCAGATAGCCAACGCTTAAATTAAACTTTGGAAGCTCTGCAAGTTCAATTTTTTATGTTTTGTTTGAGTATCTTTCATGCTTTGACAATTCCTGATGAGATTTTTGTCTCCTTGGACAGCTTGTCAGTGTCCTGTCTAACTACCGTACCTCCAACTTCCACTGCACACGCAGTAATGATACTCGTCAGATTATCATTCATTGCGTCAACGCTTAGGCTGGTTTCCTCGATAAGAGCCGAGTATCTCGTCTGAAGCGAGACTCTGGATTTTTTTACTTTCCCTCTTAGTGATAGCTCATTGATTGTTTTTGTCGTTCCTTTTTCAAATCTAGGTGAATTCGAGTTCTTACCATTCTATGGTCACTGCATTGTACATTGCCAAGCGCTTCTACATTCTGCAGAAGATCTGGGTGTGCACTCAGTATAAAGTATATTTCGTGCTTCCTTTCGCCCTTAGGACTCCTCCATGTCCGCTTACAATTCCCTCGTTTTTGGTTGAAGGTATGCAAGATCCGTAAATTATTGCGTGCTGTAAATTCGGCTAGTAACTCTCCTCTGGAATTTCTAGTATCGATGCAACAATCTCCTACTGCCTGGTCTCCAGCCTGCTTCTTCGTTACCTTGGCATTGAAGTCGCCAATCAGTATAGTATACTGTGTTTTTACTTTACTCATTGCCGATTCTATGTCCTCATAGAAGCTTTCAACTAGCGCCTCATCATGGCTGGATGTCGGCGCGTAAGCCTGTACCACCTTCATCTTGTATTTCTTATTGAGTTTAATTACCATAACCACCATCCTTTCATTAATGCTTTAGTATTCCTCTAT
Organism: Rhipicephalus annulatus; assembly: GCA_013436015.1. NCBI lineage: Eukaryota > Metazoa > Arthropoda > Arachnida > Ixodida > Ixodidae > Rhipicephalus > Rhipicephalus annulatus. The sequence continues at coordinate 285,096 of WOVY01009341.1, forward strand.
GTTACCAATTATATTTCTGTGGATAAGGAGCACCACGCCCAGTTCTCTTCTGTTAGCCAAGCCGTGATAGCAAAGGACGTGCGCATTCAGTACCACTGTATAAACCTTATCTGTCCTCCTAACCTCACTGAGCCCTATTACATTCCATTTAACACCCTATAGCACCTGGAATAGTACATCTAGATTTGCCTCACTAGATAAGATTCTAGCGTTAAAAAATTCTAAGCTAAGGTTCCAATGGCGGTCTGTCCAAAGCCAGAGATTCTAAGGACCCTCTGCTGTGTTGCAGATCTAACCGCCACCGTGGTCAGCTGCTTTTCAGCCGCTGAGGACTGAAAGCCGTGGGTTAATTCACGTATGCATGTGGGAAGTAGTGGTCAGACACTGCATTAGGGTGGCCAATCGTCTGATCAGGGGGGTGCTTTACCGGCGGTGGTCACCGGTGAGGCTGCACCCCAGGCCTCTTTATGCAATTCCATCATCGCGCGGATAATTTTTTTTAAAATCCGGTTGGAAACTGCGCGGCACCGGGATTTGAACCACAGATCTCCGGCAAGCAAGGCTGATACTCTAACCACTAAACCTTCACTGCAACCAGGTATATGAAACTAAGGTAAAACACACACACACACACACACACACACACACATACACACATATATATATATATATATATATATATATATATAGTGTGTGTGTGTGTGTGTGTGTGTGTGTGTGTGTGTGTGTGTGCGTGCGTGCACTGAAGAAGTTTTTCCGATGGGCCGAACGTACTTAGGAAGAAACGGTCTCGACCAGTGGGCCGGTCGTCGTCTTCGTCAACCCTGACAAAGACCGGTCCTCTGATCGAAACTATTGACAATAAAATTAACACAACTGCTAAGTTGGTTGTGTGTCATCTCTTTCTCTCTCTCTCTCTGTTTCTATAATATATATATATATATATATATATATATATATATATATATATATATATATATATATAGATTTATATATATATAGGCAGGCATGGTGGTTGAGTGGCCGTAGCGTTGCATATACTCCAGTAGATCCTCCGTGAGCGGTCACAATCTGGTTTATTTCAACGTTTCAGCCTAGAGTCTGGCTTTCATCAGGATGAAAGATACAGTTTGTAGCTGCTCAGCTTAATACAATCTCAAATCAGAGGGCAAGGAAAGAGGAAAAAAGACAGAAAAGAACAAAAAGAAAAAAAGAAAAAGAAATGAAAAAGAAGGGAAAAGAGAAGAAGAAGAGAAAAATAATATACGGTGGACTCCCCTCGGGCACCCCCCTCCACTCTTCCCTCCACTTCCCCCTTCATCTCTTTCCCCCTTCTCCCCTTCACCTTTCTGATGTCAGCGGTCTGTGTATGTTTCCTTTCACTAACGCATTCCTCCCGATCAGACGGCGCCTCCTGGCACTGGAGGTTCGGTGTGGGGCAAAATCTTTTTTAAGAAGTCCTAAGCTTTTAACTTCTCTTTTCTAGAAAGTCCTAAGCATTTAACTACTCGGAGTCCCTTAAACAATTCGTCGTTGAAGGAGGAGTGCTGCGTATTGTGGCAGAGGCTGGTAAGCGGGCATTTTAGGAAGTTCTAAGCCTTTAACTACTCGGCGCTCTGTCAACACTTCGTCGTAAAAAGAGGGGTGCCCCGTATTGGGGTAGAGGCTGGCAAGCAGGCGCAATGCGAATTCCTTGCCCGCTTCTGGATTACGCGTGTAGTGGGGGCCTCCCGGCTGTGCACAGGGTTGCTGTTGAGCATTTCATGCATGGCACATTTGATTGGGTAGTAAAATAAAACAGAAAACAGACGACAGCTACACTTAGAAAGAGTAGTTACACTTGGAATTGTTTTGGGTTGTCCAGTGCCCTTCGAAGCTGCAGTGCCGTGAACTCAGTTGCTATTTCCATTATTGCCGTTACTGGTTTTTAATGCTTTAATTGCGGCAAGTGTTCCAGGATTCTCATTTATTCCTCTATCGAGGGTGTTAAATCGGTGGATAAGGTATGACTCCCGTTGTTCACGTTCTCGATTTGATTTAAATCCCGTCTCTAAGAGCGTTACTGATAGTTTGTCGAATGCATGGTCGGGAAGATTGAGATGTTTTGATAGAGGTAGACTTGGGGCTGATTTCGCATGGGCTCTGTGACTATTGAAGCGAATCCTACATGGTGTTTCTGTTTGTCCGATGTACCACACACGTTGCATTCGAGTTTGCCCCACACCGAACCGCCAGTGCCAGGAGGCACCGTCTGATCAGGAGGAATGCTTTAGTGAAAGGAAACATACACAGACCGCTGACATCAGAAAGGTGAAGGGGAGAAGGGGGAGAGAGATGAAGGGGAAAGTGGAGGGAAGAGTGGAAGAGGGGCGCCTGAGGGGAGTCCACCGTAAATTATTTTTCTCTTCTTCTTCTCTTTTTTCTTCTTTTTCTTTTTTTCTTTTTTTCTTTTTTAATTTTTTTTCTGTCTTTTTTCCTCTTTCCTTGCCCTCTGATTTGAGATTGTATAAAGCTGAGCACCAACAAACTGTATCTTTAATCCTGATGAAGGCCAGACTCTAGGCCGAAACGTCGAAATAAACCACGTTGTGACCGCTCACGGAGGATCTACTGGACTATATATATATATATAGACAGAGGTCGAAAATTCCAGGGCCACTCACTACCGATGTATTTCTATAGAAGCATGGCGTGGGAACCTTTGACGAGGACTGTAGATTAGCGGGCATGTGACTTCCTGTAAGGGTGGTTTTGCTGCAGTGGAGAAAGGTTGTACCGGGAGAAGACGTATCTTGGGGTATTCTCACTGCCGCAAAGCACCACTTCAAGTTTAAATCAACATATTATCTCCCTACCCTAATCGAGTGAGCGTGTTCAGTTTTATAGCTCGACACTTGACTTCAAGTGTTTACATAGTTGTTTCTCATACGTAGATCCCCACGCGTGCCGGATTGGTAGGTTCGCACATTACATGGGCATGCGCAGATATGTTTTCGTGCCTTCCTTCCTTTCCGCCTTTGTACAAGCCTTCGTTTCTTGGCCGGCGTTTGTGATGTCCTAACTACTATATTCTGTATCCATGTTTGCACGCCTCATCTCTTCAAAATGTGTACCAACAAACTAGCTCAGATCTATGTCATTTAAAGTCATTCGCATATTTACGGTGGTTTTTCGATTCGTTCCCTCGTTTTATTTCGTAAGGATCACCTTAATTTATTACCTTTGCGATTATATGTAAATACTTACTTTATTAATGAGAAGGCACACCAAGCGACGCCGGTATAAGTGCTAGTTTCTTGCGGGGGCCACCGTTCACAACAGCCACGGTTGGGCTACACAAGCAGACTCGTGGTTGCACAAGTCCACAGAAGCAAGCTCGGCCGGGCACTCTTTATTTATTTCCTCTGCATAATGCTCCACCAGATGTTCTCCAATACCAGCAGTTCCTCGTTGGTCGTATTCCTAGCCCTGGCAAATGCGCTGCGCCCGCGGCACTTCCTGCCATACGCAAGAATTGCGGTTGTGTGGCAACAGTCTTCTGCGCGAGCTCTTGGTGCCCCCTCCCTCCACCTTTTCTTTTTTTCCGCGTGAACAGTTGGAGTGTTTCAGTGTAGGTGCTTGTATTTTGAAAACGGAAGGAGTTTTGTTGCACGAATGAACTTAGTGTTTTCGGCTTTTATAACGTCACCTGACGGATTGTCTTATCATAAAGATGACCAATGAAAATATTGATATTAGTAATTGCTCTTGAAGACGCACAAGGTTCGAAAGACTATGAAATAATTGTGGGCTTTTTACGTCCCAAAACCTCGATATGATTGTGGAGACGGGCCGTGGAGGAGGGTTCGCAAAACTTTGAGCTCTGGTGTTCTTTAATGTGCACCTATATCTAAAAACACGGGCCTCCTGCTTTTCACCTCCATTGAAATGTGGCCGCAGATGGCGGGATTCGATCCCGCAACCTTTGCGTAAGCACTCAAGCCCCATCACCACTAAACGACAACAACGTTTGAGATGGGAATGTTGCCAGGGGACACACCAAAATAGTCAGGTCAGCGCATTGTGTTTACTGTGTTTCTACACTGTTGATAATCGCTAGGGTGAAAGTATTGCAGAAATAACCAGTTGTATTTTAGTAGTCTCTCAATTACATGCCTTAGACAATCATTGGTACTTTCTATTATATGTTTGAAGAGAGCGATTTTAGTTTTACTTGATTTTTTGTAACGTGTACAAGCCTTACTCTTAGTGGAAAATGTACTTAGATTGTTGTAACATTCGTTCGTGTCAGTGAGGGATGCGTGCGTTATCGTACTATAATTTCATTCGATTTTGGTAGCTTTATTGTCAGTTGCGGCCAGCTCACCTGCAGGAGCTAATGAGAAGAAAAATCAAAGTTTGCCCCGGATTCAAACACGGCACTCACCGTGGGAGTCGATTGTTTTACCCCTGAAGCACTCGAGTGCTTGAAAGCTTCTTTGCAAGAGATCACGTGTACAGGTTGTGCAAACATTGCGTGGCAGACGTGTAATACTGCACCAGACATTACGCAATGCATATTGCGTAACGCTGGGTGCTGAAAAGCGGCCCATGCATTAAATGTCACTCAACCCTTCGTAAATGGTGTAACGCCTGCGGCTAGGGCCTGCACTTACGCGACCGTGCATATGACGGATAAAACGTGCTTCTGGTGTACGGCACTCTTTTTATCGTCCCGGTGAAGGTGTGCATTGCCGTCGCTCGAGTGCATGAAAGGCGACTCAGCACACAGTGTATTGCGAGCAAATCTGTTCTACTTTGAGAGAGAATACCATTCACCCTGTAGAAAGTCCTTGGTTTATTGAAGACGAAGAAGTGCGTTTTGAATAGGAGGTACTTCTGCTAACTCCGGCGTATTTCAGTGATAATTTAAGTCTATTGATCGGTTTTTGCTGCTCCCTTGGAGGGGATGGATGTTGACAACCCCGGGCGCCTGCGGGAACCAGCGGCGTCAGCGGCGGCCGCCTCCAGGAAGCGCATGGGACAAGCGAGTGACAGCGACAGTGAAGATACTCATGCTTACTATCTCAGCAGTGAGCATTTTTGAGATGACGGTTTCCAACCTGTGCTGAGCCGCAAAGCGAAGAGGATTAACATGAGGACATTCTCATCCTCAACTATTCAAACTGTAAGTGAAGCGCCAAAATCGAACACTTATACCATTCTGTTTCTGCCTGCACTTCCTACCGTCAGCATGAAACGCCTTAACAGACAGTCCGTGTCGAAGTCTCTGGAAACGCTCCTGCCAAATGAGATCACGGACAGAAGAGTGAACGCCAGAAAGAATATACTGGCTGTTGACGTTTAGCAAGCAAGTGCGTTGGGCGTTCTGCTCAGTGTATCTGACTTGGACGGCAGCCAGGTGCGCTCTCTTGTTCCCTTGGGATGTGATGTAGTAACCGGCGTGATCTACGACATAGAAGTGGCTATTTCCAATAATGACTTACAATTTCTTGTCAAATCAACAACTGATACTCCAATTGTTGATGTCACCCGGCTAGGCAAGTCTCGCTGTGTGAAGATTGCGTTTAAGAGCACATCTTTCCCCTCTCCTGTGAAGGTGGGGTACTTCAGACATGCTGTGCGGCCTTTCATTCCAAAGCCTCTCCAGTGCCGTAAATGCATGAAACTTGGACATGTGAGCAGCGTCTGCAAGAATTCCGTGGTATGCCACCGCTGCGCCGAGCCCCATGAAGCGGATAAGTGCGTCGCAACTGTCAAGAAATGCTCTAATTGCAATGGATCCCATGAAGCCACATCGAAGGATTGCCCGCGGATTCAGAAAAAAATTGTCATCTTGAAGGAGATGGTGCGCGATTGCTCATCTCATCGAGAAGCCGCAGCCAAAGTCAGAAGGCGTCGTTCACGTCGACGTCGGTCTTCAAGGACGTCCGCTACCTCCTCGGCACGTTTGCCAGATCCCTCACGAGTACCACCCCCTTTGCCTCCCAGAACACATGCCGTTGGAAAGACTGTAAAGGACAAAGCCTGTGAGCATACCCTAACTGCGACAGAGTGGCCTGCACTTCAAAGGGAAGCAGCATCAAGCGAACCGAAGGAGTTTTAAGACGGCCAGTTCGCGATCCTGGTTCGAGATCTTTCCAACCAAGACAGGCAAGTGACTGCAATCGTGCAATCACTAATTGCCACAATTCGCACGCTACTAAGCAGCATACAATCTCCGTCTGCTAAGAGTGCACTGCAAATACTGGATGCACTGAATCCAGTTCTTGCTAACGTCGTATAAGCACAATGGCTCAACAAAATGTCATCTTCCGCACTGAAGTTAAATGTGCGTCAATTTTTCAGTGGAATGCCAGAGGCATGAAGTCCCGTTTCTCGGACTTTTGCCAATTTGTTCGGGCCAAAAAATTCCCTATACTTGTCATATGTGAACCAAACGTATCAACGCCTTATAGATTGTCCGGTTATGAAGCTTTTTGTTCAGCCGCTTGCGAAGAACGAAGCAAAGTAATTGTTTACATTCGCACAGACTTGACTTATCTTTCGCACCCAATAAGTTCAAACGACGACAATCAGTACGCGTGTCTTCGTGTAAAGAAGAATGCAGTTTCGTTCACGCTTATTGGTGGATATATATCTCCGTCATCGCGATTTGACTGCGACAGATTAAAAGACATCCTAATGAGGACCGATGGGCCTTGGATCATCACCGGTGATTTGAACGCCCATCACATGCTTTGGGGAAGCACTAGGATGAATGCCAGGGGCCGGAACAAAGTTACATTTGCTTCCGATTACGACCTTTCCATCGTGAACGATGGTACCCCAACATATCTGCGGGGTCTCACGTATGGCTGTTGCCTTGATCTGACATTGGTGTCACGGTGCTTCTCTCACAAAGTTAAATGGTTTTGCAATATTGAGACTCATGTGGGTGATCTCATACCCACCTACGTGACGATCGATGGTATCATAAAAAATTCTCTTCTGGTGTTGTAATTGGCATTGACTGGTCGATGTTTACATCGCGTGTTGAGGACCCTTGCCAAGAAGGCCTCACCTGCAGCCTGGAAAATACCATAGTGGAAGCTATGCAAGCCTCCAAATGTAAATTACCATTTTCGCCTAAAATAACACAGTTTGACTTCGAACTGGAAAGGTTACGAGCTATACGAAGGCGTGCTGAACGACGATACAGACGCACAAGATCAATTTACGATCTGAGGGAAGCAAGGCGGCTCCAGAAAAAGATTCAACGACGCATTTACAAGCTGGAGAGCAAACGCTGGAAAGCATTCTGCGAATCTCTAGACCCTCGTAAATTGCTGTCATATATCTGGAGAACAGTTCGTGGTCTTCGCTCCTCTCCGCAACAACGGCACCCTTTTAAAGCTTTGGCACTCCATCATGGAAAAACAGAACTCGAGGTGGCTGAAGAATTTTGCACTAGAGTTGCTGGGAATATTATGAACGAGAGCATCGACGCCGTGATTGTTCCTGAGACGCGATTACCAGAAATGTACATTCCATTCACCATGGAAGAACTGGAAGGTGCGTTAGTCGCTTCTAAACGCATGTCATCGCCAGGTCCTGATGGTATTACTTATAGTGCGTTGTGACACCTTGGACAAAAAGCCAGAAAAGAACTTTTAACATGCTTCAACAACTCCTGGCTCAGCGGCAGTGTTCCCCGAGAATGGAAAATAAGTAGATTAAATGGAAATAATGGTTTTATTTCGTCTCGAGTGGTACTTGGAACGATACACCAAATACCCTTCTTGCATGGCAGGCTTTCGTCGGGGCTGCTCCTCCATCGACTGTGTCCTTGACTTATCGACATTTGTTCAGCAAGAAAAAAGTCGCAAGCGCATATCAGTGGCACTCTTTCTTGACGTGAAGGGTGCGTATGATAATGTAGCTCACGATGCCATCCTCACTTTTCTCACAGCAATGGGAATTGGTGGACAAATGTTTCAATGGATAAACGATTATATAACTGGCAGGGGTTTCTTTGTGCAAACATATGAGGGTACAACTGCTGAACATTACACCTACTGCGGAGTACCTCAGGGAGGTGTTTTAAGCCCCACATTTTTCAATGTAGCCCTCATTGGTCTGGTGAAGGTTCTGCAAAAGTTGGTGTGCCTATCCATATACGCCGATGATATTTGCCTCTGGAATGCTGCAGTTACTCGCCCTCAGGTGCGTGCACGAATTCAGCGGGCAGCAACCCTCACAACAGCCTACCTTCAGAAACAAGGTCTAACTATATCAACTGTGAAGTGCGCGTTGATGGCGTTTACACGCAAACCAATGACGCCATACCCTGTTTACATCAATGGGCTGAGTGTCAAATATGCACGAACGCATCATTTCCTGGGCATAATAATCGACAGAAGTCTTTCGTGGAGCCCGCATTGTGCGTACTTGAAGAAGAGACTTCTATCTATTGTGCATATAATGAAATTCATGTACGGGAAAGCATAGGGAACTTCTGTGGCCTCCATGCTACAGCTGCACAGGGCCCTATTTTTAGGTCTATTACGCTACGGCTTGCCGGTACTGACTAACACTTGCAAATCCAATACACATTCACTGGAGAGTTAGCAGGGTCAGGCACTACGTATCTGCCTAGGACTGCCCCGATGCGCTTCTACTTATGCGACAATCATGCTTGCCAAAGACCATTCGGTCAGGACATATAGAATTGTGGATTGCCTCAGAGCGCACATTCGACATGCTAGCCGTGTCCCCGACCACCACTTGGCCCTTCTACCCTCCAGAAGACCACGTGCTACGTTTTCAGACGTCATAGCACCTAAACAGCATTCCATCAGGATATACGCCAGCTGCGAGAATGGCATGTCCTTTGTGGTGCCTCGACCAGCCCCAAGTACGTCTAGAAATTCCGGGAATCAAAAAGAAAAGCAATCACTCCAGAGTAGCATTGAAGCAAGCAAAACTGCTATTATTACATGAGTTGGGCTTAGATCGAACGCAGATATACACTGATGGGTCCGTCTCGTCCAGCAGCTCATCAGGTGTTGCTGTAATTCCGGCTGCAGCAATGACAATCAAGTTTAAGTTGTCGCATATGACTACATCTACGGCATCAGAGCTTGCTGCTATAAGGGCTGCTTTACAATATCTCGTCCAAGAACGTCCAGGAAAATTGGTCATAATCTGTGATTCGAAGGCAGCGCTTCAAAGTTTGCAGTTTGTCATGCGTAGGAGGAGTCATGAACAATCGGTACAAGAAATAAAACACTGCCATCATGAAGCTCTAGCACGAGCACATCATATTATATATCAATGGCTGCCTGGACATATCGCTATTACCGGAAATCAATTAGCCTATGATGCAGCCCACTCAGCACATGAAGGAACCCGTGTAGTCCCGATTCCTCTATCAAGGAATGATGAGCAAGACAACTTTATCTGCTGGCTCGAGATTTCCACGCACGTTCTGGTCGTCTACTAGCTTCCAAAGGTGTCAATTTCATGAACTGGATCCTTCGCTCAAGCTAAAGCTACCATCACAACTTTCCCGCTCCGATGCGACACTGTTATGCCGCCTTTGGTTGGGTGTTGCATTTACAAAGGTGTACTCCTTCGCATTGGTATGGCAGACACTCCTACATGCGACTACTGCGGAGCTGCAGAGACCTTCGAACACGTCCTGTGCAGCTGCGCTTGCTACGACACACAGCGATGCCAGCTCCGGATGATTTTGAATCAACTTGACCCCAGACCATTTTGTGTGCAGATACTAGGACCTTGGGCATCTGCCTCAGTTGCGCAGAAAGCGACTAAAGCACTGCTACTTTACTTAAAGTCAACAAACCTGAGCAACCGCCTGTAGACCGTGTGTGCTCCCCGAGTGTGCTCGTCATTGTGTGTACCTTCTCATCTCTCTGCAACCTCTTTTCTCCCCTTCATTCCTTCCCCAGTGCAAGGTAGCAAACCGGATGTGCGTCTGGTTAACCTCCCTGCCTTTCTTTGCATATCTCTCTCTCTTGACAACAGCGGGACCACCGAAAGAGCGCTTGTCATTCTGAAAAAGTTTTTCTATAAAAGAAACATATTATGAAATTATTAAGTTTATTCTTATGATCAAACGAATGACTGAAACATATTTAATTTAATCAAGACTAGATTGAAAAGCTGTAGACCAAACGTAAAGGAAAAATGGCACATAATGTGATTTCCCTACGTCCTGAATTATGTTCCCCTAAATATAGCTTGTTTTTAGGTGGAAATATCCAACACTGCGTGTCGAGCGTAATTTTGTATAACATTAAGGGCTTCCTAAAGCTGTTGAGCTTATATAGAAACCTATTTATACACAGACCACAAAGTGTCATTGTCCACATAGATAAAGAAATAACTTCTGGATTTCGGCCAAATTTCAAGAGTAGAGGTATCAAAGCAACGTTGAACAGAGAGAGTGAAAGCCGAACTTAGGTGATGGCTTCGTATTTATGTTTTATGGGGTTCAAATTGCACGATTTTGCAATCGCGTGATTTACGTCATGTGCAATCATCTGTTTTTGTGTTTGTGTATTACAAGCAGCACACATATTTAGTACGTATTAGTGTAACTGATATAGTCTACGGGGTTTGCACATCCAGTAATTTGCTGTGACACCCATTTTGCGTCATTTTTTAACAGCGAAGCTATTCAAGCAAGCACTAATTTAGATGCGCGTCGTATCGAAAATCATTAGAATCATAAACGTGTATGACCCATAAATATTGAGTAAACCCGACTACTCACCACTGGTCCCCTACACTATAAGCCAAAAGGGTGTTGAAATGATGTGTCGTTCGTCCTTTTGGGGACTAACGAGGCTGCCACAACCAATAAATCTTTTAAAGACTAAGGGCACCGGGTCTAACAGTTAGTCCCCACAGACGAGCTCAAGAGACTAACATTTAGTCCTCACATTTACACCTTAGTGAGTAACCACTAGTCCCACAACTCACCCCAAAGGACTAACATTTTGTCCTCACATTTGCACCTTATAGGGCAACTGTTAATCCCCATATTTACATCTTACCGGGCAACCGTTAGTCCTCACAGTTGCACCCCGCCGGACAAACGGTATCCACTGAAATACTCCAATCAGAAGAACTTTTTATCCCTAGTTCAAACATTGTTTTTTGTTTACTTTCTGCCAGGCCTAATACTTTTAGATGCGGAAGCATCTTATACTCGCGCCTTGTAGTGCGCCGTCCGCGCCGTCCGCACCGCTTCTCGAACATTCGACAGCTGACGCGCGCGCATGCGCCGTCGCGCCGTCGCCCACCATCTGTGCCGCGCGCGCTTCTCCTTCGAGAACATTCGACAGCTGACAGCGCATGCGCCGTCGCGCCGTCGCCATCTGTGCCGCGCGCGCGCTTCTCCTTCGAGAACATTCGACAGCTGACAGTGCATGCGCCGTCGCGCTGTATATATACTCAAGGTCGGCGCTCGCTCGCTCAGTTGTCGCTCGTCCGTTGGTTTGTACGGCGCGTCGACGTCCGAAGTCGCCGTGAAATGAATGCCAACGAATCCACAAACACAATGATCGACGTCCCTTCGGCCAGCGCCGCCCTTTCGCATACGTATGTACGTGTTCACTCATTTAACGCCCCCTCCTACAACCACCTTAACCAATTTAGCCATCGACCCAAGTAAGTCGCAATTTAACACCCCATTTCACAACCACGTTAACCAATTTAGCCATCGACCCAAGTAAGTCGCACTTTAACACCCCGTTACTAATTATATGCTCCGCATCCTCCTCAGTGTTCCCCCGAGGGAAGCTGCGGGCAATTTTTTTCCGCCTGTTTTTCCGCGCAGTGAGTAACAAATGGCGCAGAAAAGAACAAGCGAAAAAGTAGTTAGCCACCTATCTGTAACTGCTTTCACAGTCACGGATACAACGAAAGGCAAAAGTGAGACATCGAAATCTTTTATTTTTCTACATACACATGAAGTATCTCCATTCTTTTAAGTGAAGTCATGGTGAAGTGTACAGGCCCAGTCTCTTTGTCACATCTTGTTCACTCCTTGTGGAGCTCCTCCGATGGAAGTGATAGATGACAGGCATTGCAGGCGCCAGCGCACGCCGCCTTCGGCCTGTTGTGTTCCCGCGGCTGTACGTACAATAAGATAGTAAAAATAGTTAGACACACGTGACAGAAGATGAAGATGCACGCATATGATATGTACGTGCAAGTTAATATAAAAACTTGCGTGTAAAATAAGACACACAAAACTTTACCTTCAGATTTGAAAGAAATTTATGTAGCGCGAGGCGAAAAAATGGACACAGGAAGGTATAGACTGAGGAAAAAGCGCTACTAGCAATAATAAGTTTACTTTCGACCTCCAAGCCACTTTTAAGCCATAATCGTCAGGCGAGCAAGCAGATAAGTACGTGTATTCAGATAAATGCACGACAATGTCATCTACCTACAAGAAAAAACGATAAATTGGACAACAAAAAAACATCACAGATAAAATCACGTATCACTGCGTACGCAGGAACCTCAGCTCCATGGGTGACAAAGCAATTGAAGGCTTGCTGATACATACATCTCCAAGAGCATCAATAAGTTCGGCTTCTATGATCAACCGAGTCATCTCATCCTTATGCCGACCAACAACGATTGTACTCTGGAAGAAAGGCCGGCACCCACACGCGTGAATGTGAAGAGCGAGAAAACCTTCTGGCAGCAGTTTATCTACCTTGTAATTGTGTTCTCTAAATTGCTCATTCACACACCTACTTGTTTGGCCGACGTAAATTTTCCCACATGTGAACAAAATGAGATAAATAACGAACGAAATGCACTCCACAAATTTGTGTGTAGCCCCGCCGCGGTGGTCTAGTGGCTAAGGTACTCGGCTACTGGCCCGCAGGTCCCGGGATTGAATCCCGGCTGCGGCGGCTGCATTTCCGATGAAGGCGGAAATGTTGTAGGCCCGTGTGCTCAGATTTGGGTGCACGTTAAAGAACCCCAGGTGGTCGAAATTCCCGGAGCCCTTCACTACGGCGTCTCTCATAATCATATCGTGGTTTTGGGACGCTAAACCCCACATATCAATCCATCGAATTTGTGTGTATGCCTTTTTGGGCACAACACCCGTTTCCCACGTGATGGATTCGTCAGCACACACAATTTCCCAAGTTTTTCACGTACTGAAAACAACACCCTAAATTTGTCCCGAAGTGCCACTTTCTTTAGGTTATGTGACAGCTGGTGAACACATAGAATTATGGCCGTGCGTCTTGATTGTGCCGGTGAATCGACATGAACGTTAAATTGGCTTGAACTTCAACGAATACTTTTCAACTCTTTTTTTGCAACTGAAACAAAAACATGATCCAGAGAGCCCGATCCTTGCAAACGTGTGATCTGATTATGAAAGCTCTGCTTTAAAAGGTGCGAACATGACTTGTTCAATGCGTTTTTGAGGCAAATCGTCGCGATGGCCCTGTTGGGTAGTTTGCAATGACCGGAATGAAATGGGAGTAAAGCTTTCTGAGCACGCGGATCATAACACCAGCATAGCTGGTTGTCAGAACACTGAACACCTAAATCTAAAAACTTTATTCGTCCATCGCTAGGCCATTCTACTGTCACTTCAAGGGGCTTGAGACCATCACGAAACACATTTAATACACTAGTACTCTCACTTTGGAAATGTTCCCCTGAGCTGTCAATAAAAATAATGAAATCATCTACATATCGGAATGCTTTCTTATAGAATTGTGGTATATAGAATTGTGGTATATCGTCTCAGTGAGACGATATACCACAATTATATCAAGTTCTGCCAGAAGCAGATTGCTCAAGACAGGCGCGATGCAACAGCCGATACATTTACCCTGCTTTTACTAAAGAATATCATTGTTCCATTTAATGAACGTCGATGTAAGATAAAATTCCGAAAAGGTAAGAAAATTATCAGCAAATATACCTGACTCAGGAGAAAACTTAACAGCACCAAATTCATCACAGCACCAATTACCTTCACATCTCGCACAGTCCTTCTGAAGCTGCTCTGACGAAAGAGATGGATGACAGGCATCGCAGACACCAGCGCACACAGCATTCAGCACGGTGTGTGCCCACGGCGGCACAATATGTATGTAAGATAGTGAGTCACACATGGCAGATGATAAATACTTATGCAAATGAGTATTACGTGCAAGGTGAAATGAAAACATACGTGAGATATGACATGCTAATAATTTCACCGTGATGTCACACATTGTCACAGACTCATTTCGATCCCCGTAGCGCAACAGCTTAGGAGTGGCGGCCACAGCCACAACTCCACGACTCAATGTGCTGCCAACAAGTCGGCAAGTCCTAAGCGAGCGACGTCGTTGAGCTCGAGCAGGCAAAGGCGAGACCAAACACGGCGCTGCACGTGGAGTGTCTGCCGCCAGCGAACATCGAACAGGAGAGCCAGCGTACGCTTAGACACCGCCACGAATAGCGCCGAGCTCGTTTGGAGCTAGCGCCGAAGAAATCGATGGTAAAGCGGCCCTTTTCCACAAACTCTAGCGAGTGCAGCGTGCAAACATGAGTCAACCGCCGCAGCCAACGGACGGCGCCAAGCTGCTTGCGACCGACTGACTGGAAAGCCAACTGTAATGGCGACCAATTTTCACTGAGTTCCAACGCTAGCGAAAGCCCCACCAGCCCGTGCTGGTGCATTTACAGCAAGCGACATAATACAACAAAGCTTGTTACGAGAACCCGCAACGTGTTTTCGACGACTCCCAACACAGCGACGGAGGTCTCAGCCCAATATCGTCAGCCCGGAGCTCATCGCGGCGGCGAAGACAGGCGAGCACTCGATGAACGAGCCTACGGGAGGCCGATGGCAATGGCGGCCAATTTCCAGGCGGTCGCAGAGCCTAAGCGAACTGCGGACGCCTAAGCTGATCTTTGTGGTGCATTTCGTGAGTGTGATATACAACACGACCGAGCCCGTTGCCGGCATGCGCTATCCGTATTGTGCAAGCGATAGTAGAGCAGAATAAAGATTAATGATAGCCTCCTTGCGAAAGAATCCAGCGCTGGTTTCTGCCCTCAGTCGGACTGAAGTATATATCTGATAAGCTGTCTTCTCGGCCGCCATATTAGCCTTTCCAACTGTTGCTGTCGTGTGTTGGTTGTGACGATCTTGAAGCCAGAGATATACAGCGTGGCGTGGTGACGCGTCGAGACTTGTTCCAGACTTCATGAGTCCAGCGAAACGTAAAAGCAGCAGCCCACGCTCATCCAAGCGTACACACAAGCACCGCGTCGTAATTTCTAGATCGTTGAATCAAGGCGACCGTGGTCAAGCACTCCGAGAGCGATGGAACGCGAGCCGTCGCCAGCAAAATACGAGGAAAGACTGAGCCAGGAGAGGAGGAGGACGGCGAGTGACCTTGGCAAAGCTTTGCGTACTGTCGGTATTCCGCGGGCGCTTCATTCCTTTGGAGCGCGTTTGGAAACTAAGTGGTTTGCACGCAGCACGCTTCCCTCTGTGGTTGCTTTTCAACGGTCTACCCGTTCATCGCGCGCACCTATTGGGCTCGGTTACTCCTATTTCGGGTGATTTTGCCTTGGAGTGTAAAAAGGACGACGGCAACAGTTGACCCAACAGATAGCTGCGAAGTTACGGCGGTGATCCGAAGACTCTTAGTAAGCACAACGAGAGAATACCTGGAAACGGGTTGAGCGTCGGTTGATGCGACAAGACCTCGAAGCGATGGTAGGCGTACTCCTATGACGACGTGCCCATAGATCTATAGATGAGAAGAGTGAATGCTTGGCTTCAGCGTGAATCGTCTCTGAAGCTTCAACAGCCGTGTCTTGTCTGTGGCTGTCTGTAGTTTGACTCGAACTTCTCTGCAATAAGAATCAACGTTAAGAATCAACGATAAAAATCGAAAGCAGCCTGGCGTCATCTGTAGCTATAATGACCTAGAAGCAACCTAGGACCTGCATAACCTAGATGATGTCTAGAAACAAGACAGAAGAAAGATGTCATTCTGCAGAATCATCCAGTTGCACAGTTCTACCCCTTGCTCGGCTCAGTGCAAATTTAGCCAATTGTTTCTCTTTAGTTAGTACATTATGTTTCATTTACTGAATGAGAAAGAGCACGCTGCCACCATAACCTCATTAGTACCTGTGACTCCAATCGGGAACATTTGCTCTAGCAAGCGGAACTAATCTTTAATCGAACATTTTTGCCTTCAACTTTAGTTTCTAACGTGGAGAACATTACTTAAGTTCAACAAGATGGCGCTTCATGTCGCACATCTTTCACGCACGGTGGGTTTGTACATGGTATTGTTAAAAAAAGTGCTGTCACCGGTAAAGGGGAGCAAAACAAAGGTCTAATGAAGCAAAGATGTAAAACCACGTCTATGTCAGGGGAACTTTTCTTGCTGCACACCATGCAATTGGTTGGTTGGTTGTTCCTTCAGCTCCTGGCACACCTATCACGGGGGATTGGCCTTGAAAGGCAAGGTAGCGTACTTTAGATATGAAATTGTTTTATCAACCGAGTACGTTGAGAAAGGATTTTTTAAAAATCAATACTTTTGTAAAATATAGAATAAATTAGAATAAATAAAGGAAAGGCAAACAGAAAACTCAACAAGGTAATAGGGTGGAGAATAAAGTAAGTTTATGCCTAAGCTTAACATTCTGTTTGTTTCCCTTAAGAAATCGCATACGGCTTCGCAAAGTTTCCTGCGGCTAAAGCCTTTGTCAGTTGCTCTAAAGAAAAGAACCACGGGAACGGATAAATTTTAAGCCACCCAACGAAAATGTTCTTCTTACAATCTTTTCCTCCTATACGTAAATATTCTGCACGTTTAATAAAAATGATGCAGTGATTCGCTCATATTGCAGTGGGGAAGAAAGGGTGACTTTACCAGACCAGACCTATGTAGGTAAAAATTCAGTGGGGGGAATGGGCATCGTACTTTGGTAATTCACATTTCTGTCCTAGCGGAGCACCATCGATATTTCCAAGCTGCTTAAGATGCAGAAACTCAGATTTTGTCAGACTAGTCTTAGCAAAGTTGCCAACGTGGCAAATTTTGAACTGTGTCGCGGAGGTAAAGGATAGCGTCGGCAGTATAAAATTAGGGGATCGTTATGTGATTTCACTGCAAGTGAATCTGCATATTTATTGAGGGTAAACCTTGGTGACATTGTACCCACACCAAACGAATGAGACGTATCTTAGAACATGGGCACTTAACACGTCTAAGGCATTAGACATATTAGGTGCAGATCACGAAAAAAGAGAAAACTAGGCAGTCTCTCAGAATTACAGTCTCTCAGAATTACTAAGTGCAACAAGTTCACAGCCGAGTCAATTTAATCGGCCGCTTTTTGTCCTGCTACCGCATTTTCTTGCGCAGAAGGAATAACATTGTACACATGTTCGTACATTTTTTTATTATATGGCGTCTTCTATTGGGTGGCTGAAATGTAAGAGCAAGCAGTGGTCTTAAGAACTCAAAGTTGAGTTTGAGCACTGCAACATCTTTAATTCAAGCGTCCGCAGCGATGTCCAACAGACCGTGTAAAGGGGTAAGAAGCGAAGAACAAAACAGAAAAAAAGAAAGGCCGGCCAGCGGACAGAGGCGCAAGATCACTCCCGAAAATACTGGATATGATATGCCAGAACACTTCCCTGAACACCTTAAGCTTGGATGAAGTAGGATGCTAAAAACAGAGTATGAAGATAAATCTAAAGTGCATTTCTTCAAACGTGCTTTCTTTTGCCTCTAGAACAGTAACTGCTTCTTGGACTTCCACATCTGTTCCGACCAAGAGCCCCCAGTTCGGGGACAGCCAAGTTTCCATGGGTGGCGGCTTGAACTTGTTAGAAATTCATGACAAACTACTACCAGCGCGAGGACACAGAGACAAGAATGGGGTCGTGCTCTTTCTTGTTCGTGTGTCCTCGAGATTGTAGTAGGTAGCCAAGCTTCGCCAGTTCTTTCATTCTTCGTTTTCGAAAAAATTCCCTCATTTTGTTGTAGCAGAAGATAAAAATAATAAAAGTGAAATAAATATAACAGTTATTTTTTCTTGGAACTGAATAAGATCAATGTACCAACGTTTTATGTACATAACTTCAATTAATAGATGAATCGGTAAAGAAATGATTCATCCATGAATAATCATCATCAGCCACACAACCAACAACGTGAGCAGCTGAGGAAGGGCACGTATTACCGTCGAGTCACGTAGTAAATTCCATGTGTCACGCCGTCTCAACTGTGCAGCGAGTGGGAACATTAGAGCTGCCCACCCATAAAAAAACAACTATGCTCTATTCTTTGTGATCACCAGTATTAGCAGCATAAGTAGCGGGCTTCTGTAGCCCGAAGAGTCGCGTGTGCACTTACGTAGTCTCCACATGCATATAATGCTTCAGGTGTCACGCCATTTCAATTTCTCAAGGGGGGGGGCGCATGAAAGCCACCCGTCTATTACAAAGGGCTCAAAAATTTTCCATCATTGCTGTTATTAGCGCCATTAGGAACCTCGCATTGCCGTAGCATAGTATAACTAAATATGTCGTTAATAATGACAACTAACAGACAATGATGTCAAAAAAGTATTGGAGATGATATTATAAGTAATAGTAATGTAAATGTAAAATACGAAAAGTGGTCCAAAGGACACATTGCCCATGGCAGCATCCGAACCTGCGATCTTTAATTAACACGTCCGATGCTCTATTACTGGGATACGGGGGCGGTCACCCCTCCGTCTACTTTATAGGATATATATGTGAAGTTAAATGTGGGAGCGTTAGTCAGCACCGCCTGTTACCATTGCGGTGGAGGTCGAACACTTCCCGCAATGACAACATCAGTTAGTTATCATTAGTATTCAGCTTAACAAAGGAAATGAACCCTAAATTTACACTTTTTTTGTTCATTAATAGCGAACGTGTCAATCTGGCAGACTTGATGCCTTGAGGTGGTCTGCGAGCGATAATGGATCAGCTGCCGCCTCGTAATAAGATCACATAGTATATGACACCAAACAGGCAAGAAAGAGTGGTACACACTCGCCGCCATGGCAACAGGTGCTGCTGACTGACGCTTCCACGTTTAAATGCCTATATATACCTTATAAAGTGAACGGAGGTATGACCGCGACCTTGGTAGAGCATCGGACGCGTTATTCGAAGGTTCCGTTCCTGCAAGAGGCAAGTTAAATTTTCTTCCACATTTATTTCTTCACAGCTACTCTACGATTACCTCATATATAATCCCATATACTTATTTAGGCATTATTTTCTGTGCTAATCGATATTTTGTCTAACAAAGAAAACAAGCCCCTAAATTTACACTTCTTTTGTTAAATGTTTTGTGCTATATGAAATGCATTAGAGTGCGGTAAGAGGACAGAAAAACAGACAAAAAGACTGGCAAGTTAGCGAGTTCTCGTAGCTTTATGAAGCCGTGGAATTGATATGGAGAGGTGTTACACAATTCATCAACAGTGGCGGGTCCATAGCTATCCATGTAGCGTGGTTAACGCGGACTCTTTAAAGTTCTCTGGATATGCCGCAATAAATCGTCAGTAGCAGCCAAGCCTTGGCTTTCTTGGCAGCGCGGCTAGCACAAGCGCTTTCATAGCCTGGATTGTAGTGAACAGATGGCCACGACCCTGCGATGAAGTTATGTGCGCTTTGTGTGCATTGACAAAAAGCTGTCTGTATGGTCAAAATGAAATACCTTGGCGACATACGTTTGGAATCACGAAGTACACCTTACAGTATTTAGATGAATGCGTGCACACTAAACCATTACTTTCTCTGCTCAGGGCTTGCAGAAAATGTCTTATAACAGTTTACAAAGGTTTCTTAGAAGGCTGAACCTTCAGCTCGCTTCAGAATGTGGTGCATGTTTCGAACAGACTTTGATTTCTTTGCATGGAATTCGAAAACACAGGACAGGATGATCTGCGCACACCCTTGCCATTCACTTCTTGTGCCTCTTCCTAGGCGTATTTTTGTGTTTTTGTAAGCATGTATTATCAACTAGCCTCCATGTTTCTTGATCTCTAACTAGTCGATCTTGAGTTTCACGTCGTCCTGTTGCCGATCCGTATGAATTGAGAGTGGAGCGAAGATTGAATGCAACAGAACACTTTCTATAAATGCTTTGGTGAAAGATTTCGTGTTGGTGGAACAAGAGCCTGCTCTGGGGAGACATGGTATTTATTTATTTATTTAAAATACCCTCAGGGCCAAATGGCATTACAGAGGGGAGTGGATTACATTGAATAACACACGGTACATGGTGGGGAGGAAAAAAACAGCGTTAGTACGAATATAAGCAAAAGTCAGCGTACAAACAAAAATACATTAAATAGGTCCTGCGTATACAATGTTAGCTATGGTATCACGAAAAAGATGGTTGTCATTATTAGCAACAATTTCAGGGGGAAGGTGGTTCCACTCGCGAGAAGAACGAGGCAGGAACGACTGCGCAGCTGTGTTAGTACGATAGGTGATAATTCCAACCTTGTGACGGTGATCGACACGGTTGGAAAAATACTGGGGTTGCAAAATAAGTTCGTCGCGCAAGGTGGGGTGGTGATACAATTTATGAAAAGTTGATAGGCGGGAAACTTTTCTTCGAAGTGACAGAGTAGGTAGGGACAGATTATTTTTAATTGCAGATATACTGGCAGTGCGATTGTAGTTCGATAATATGAAGCGTGTGGAATTATTCTGAACTAGCTCAAGCGATGTAATTAAATTAATGTGGCTGGGATCCCAAATCGAAGAAGCATATTCTAGTTTAGGTCGTATTAATGTTTTGTACAGGGCTAATTTCCATGGAGATGGAGCTTTGGAAAAGTTACGGCGTAGGTACCCAAGCGTACGGTTAGCTTTGTTGATTATTTATTCAACGTGCATTGCCCAAGAGAGATTGGATGTTATGTGGACGCCTAAGTACTGGTACGAGTTAGTAGATTCAAGAGGTATGTCGTTTAAGTAGTAAGTAAATTGACTGCAAACACTGCGGGACACGCGCATGACTTTAAATTTGTTTATGTTCAATTCGATTAACCATGTACGGCACCAGTTATCAACAGTGTTAGGGTCTGATTGAAGAGTACATGAATCAATTATGTTATTTACCTCACGAAAAATAACGCAATCATCAGCAAATAAATGAATTCTGGATTTATTGTGGCAGGGGAGGTCATTAATATAAATTAGAAATAAGAGAGGCCCAATTACTGATCCCTGAGGAACGCCGGAGTGTACTTCAAAAAAACAAGAATTATACCCGTTAGCGTATACAAATTGTGAGCGATTTGTGAGAAAACATTCAATCCATTTAAACACGTTATGATCAAGTTTCAGTTGGCTTAGTTTGTGAAGTAAAAGTTTATGACATACCTTATCAAATGCTTTGAAAAAATCCAAAAAGATGCAATCGGCTTGTGATGAGTTGTCCAAAATGCGGTGTAATCTTTGAAGGAATTACTTTCAAGAAAATTAACAAGGTTTGTGAATATGATGTGCTCTAATAGCTTACATCACGTACTGGTAAGGGAAATGGGACGATAATTAGCAGGGGAACCTTTATTACCAGATTTATGAATAGGAACTACTTTCCCGATTTTCCATTCAGATCGGAGATTAGAAGTGTCTAATAGAGATTAGAAGTGGCTAATATGATGGAACTGATTTCTACAGTATTTCTTAAAAATTTACTATTAATCGAATCATAACCAGGGGAAGAATGGTTGCTTAATTTGTTGATAAGGAAAGCGATACCAGAAATGTCTACTAAAATTGGTGGCATGGGGAGGTGATTGTAGCAAAAGGTGGAAGGAAGTGGAACATCAGATGTTTTTGTAAACTGGGCAGCAAATGTGTTGTTGAGGGCTGTTGCACACTGATTGATTGGAACTGTGTCACCAGATGAGCCTTGCAATAAGATGTAATTACATTTTGGGGGATTGGTAACGCGCCAAAACTTTTTTACATTTGTTTTTAACATTGACGGCAATACATTAGAGACGAAGTTATCTTTAGCTTGTTTGAGTGCCCTGACGTAAATACTAGATGCGGTATTATAAGCGGCCCATCGTTCATTAGTTGGCGAGCGCTTAGCTGAACGAGAAAGGCGTTTTTTCTTGTTAGACAGGCGTTTGATAGTGGTATTATACCATGGCGATTGTGAGTGACTAGCAATAGTGTAGGTTGGTATGTGCTTTACGGTGAGGCGATGAACTTTGGCAGCAAACATATCCCAGTTAGACTGAACGGAACGATTGTTAAAACCGGTCAGAAAGACGTCAGTAAATTCAGATAATTCACGATTGATAGCATCGAAGTTAGCTTTTTTGTAATCGCAAAGAGTTTTTTCATTCTAGCGCTTTTAGGAGGGGTAGCGTGTAAGTCAAATGTGAGCAGTGAGTGGTAACTAATACCTGGTAAACAGGTAATAGTTGAAGCATAGTCTGGATGGGTGGTTAAAATCAAATCAAGAGTGTTTTTCGTAGTAAATGAGACTCCGGTGGGTTCGGTAACTAACTGTGACAAAGAGAAGACAGAACAAAAATCTAGGAAATCTTTAGAAAGCGCTGAAGAGGGTGATAAAAACGGAGGGGAGGTATGCCATTTGATATTTGGGAAGTTAAAATCACCAAGAAGGAACAATGGATACGATGGAAATCGACTGATAATAACATTGACAGAATCATGCAATTCGTTAACGAACGTAGAGGATGAAGATGGTGAACGGTAGCACACACCTATGATTACTTTGAGATGACCGAGAGTTAATAACGAGAAAACTATTTCTAGGTTACTGTTCACATGAATGGGAGATGAAGGAATGTCTCGCGAAACAGCTAGCAACACTCCGCCACCTCGGCGCTCCGTTCTGTCACATTGATAGACTGTGAAATGTGACTCATTTACGAAAATTTCCGAATCACGCTCGTGTTCAGGAAGCCAAGTTTCCGTTAATGCGATTATGTGGGCAGAACATGAGTCTATTGCGCTTGATAACGAGTTGTGTTTGTTTCGAATGCTTCCTATGTTAGTAAAAAGTACAGAAACACGAGGCGTAGTCTGTCGGTCACTGCCCCTTGCGTTTACCTACGGTGACGTTCGTAGCAAAGTGTTGTTAGTAGGACCAGAGCTTCGGCTACTTGATGGAAGTTGTTCAATGCTATTGCTAGCTGCATTATAAATGTAGAATTTGCGGTTGAGATGCAGTTTAGTGTAGCGCAGTTGAAAATCGGGGGATCCGGGGTAGTTTTTGCCAAATTCAATTAACTTTTCACGAGCAATTCGAGTGCAGGGTGAATAATCTTCGGATACAGATATGTCACTTTCTTTTAATTGTATTCGCTTCGAGAGAATAAGCTCTTTTGTTTTGAAACTGGCAAGTTTTGCAATGACAGGGCGACACTTGTTTGGGGAGTACGTACCGAGACGGTGGGCCCGTTCGATGGCGTTACTGGGGAGGGACATATCTGCATCGGCTTGCAAGGTATTTAGTTTCGACTCAGTTTCTTTCCAGGGTTCTTTGGCGTCAGGGATACCGTGAAATATTAAGTTGTTACGGCGAGACGGGTCTTCTAGTTTGTTTAGGCGCAACTTCAAAAGGTTATTTTCAGTGGTTAGTTCTTCTATAGATTTCTCGGTGGTAGATAGTCGATCACTAAAGGCATCGAGATCCTTTAACTTGCTTTCAATTTGATCTAATCGGCTTTGTATATTTGTCATTGATGTTCCGATTCCTTTTTGGCCGGTCCTAATCGTTTTTACTTCTGTTACTCATTCTGCTTGACTCTTCGAACTTTGAGATGAGCGTAAATGAATGTCTTTCAGCAGTTGAAACACAATTTTCATTTGTTCAGCGGGGTTATCAGGCAATGACTCAACTTCTAACAATGATTCAGAGCGAGTAGTAGGCCCGGGGTTCTCTTCTACGTCACCTGAACACAGCAGTAATGAGGCCATAGAAAAACACTCAGCAACGGTCTCGCACAACACCCGTGGGCAGGGGAACAGCAATAGGAATGGATCATCATTTTTTCTAGCATGCAATGAATACTTGTTACACACCTGCATGGTGAAAACAACACGGGTGAATGCGACGCCGTTGGCGCTGCTCCCGTGCCCACTGAAGCCTGCCGGGGGAGGCAGCTCGTTTTTGTGTGCCGGCGAAGACGATGTCGCTGAAGATTGGGCTGGAAACCGAAGGTCGAGTTCCATCCACGTGTCGGGGTCAATGAAAGTTGCGTTGTCAGGTCTTCCTAGGAGCTGCACGCAGGCGTAGTGGCTGTTCCCAACCACGTTTTGCGGGAGTGCGTACGAGCAATCGGAGCACCACGATACCACGGGCAGCCATGACACGAGCAATGCAAGCAAGACCTGCATGGTGAAAACAACACGGGTGAATGCGACGCCGTTGGCGCTGCTCCCGTGCCCACTTGTCTACGCACTAAGTGCATAACTATAGTTGAAAGTTGGGCGAATCGGTATGCGATCATCTTCAGCTTTTTAGAAGCGGACATAAAGAGAAAAAAACCAAAATTCAGACTCTCTACATAAGTGGTGCGATTTGGTGCTTGTGGGATGCAGCTTCCGTTTGAACATTCCTGCACATACCGAAAAGCAACATGCCACCATCTACTTACGTGCGATTTGGTCAACAATAATATTCTCGCTATCTTAATTGGCGAATCATTTGTTCTCTCAACTTGCCTTTCTCCATATATCGCTATTTCAAACACCTAAACAATACTGCGTATGGACGACGACGTCGAATCCTTTCCTTTGACAGAGTCTGGTCATATAACTTGTTGAGTGCGTTACAAAGACTTTATTTTCGTGTACTATTATTCAGGCCATTGCACAGAACATATAGAATCCTTTCCTCATCCGCGCAGGGTACGCAGGTGTCTGTGTCAGTCATCCGTGTGCGGAATGCACACGCACGGGTAAACGCGACGTCCAACCTTAGTTTGCTCAGAACGGTAGGTGGCCTCGTTGGCACCTTGACAGAAGTCAATTTTCGGAGCCCTCCACTACTACGTCTCTCGTTATCATATCGTGGTTTTGGGAGAGAAAACTCCACATAATATTATATTGACGGAAGTCGAAGGCTAGACGTTGGATGAACATAGCGTAATTGTTCATTGTTGTGAGAGAGTGAAAGAGCTTATAAGGGAAAGGTAGGGAGGTTAAACAGAACAACATTTTCCGGTTTGCTGCCCTTAACTGGGGAAGAGGTAAGAGGAAGTAGAAATTAGAGATAAAGAAAAGAGAATGGATAATATATATAAGAAAAAAATTGGTTTCAAATCTGCATGTTACACCGCACGTGTCGTCGAAAGACGATTGTCTTGCGTCTGGAGAGAGTGAACAAAACGTTTATTTGATGTTCTGCGCAAGAAAATCGGTGAACGGTATTCTGCAGGCGCGGCGTTAGAGTGCCTCGAGCGTGTAGAGGAGGCAAACGAGCGCATCAAGGCACGTTAGACGCAACTGCCATCTGGCAGCTATCTTCGAAAACGAAGGCAAACAGCCCGCGGAGAAAGATGCGCGCCAGTCTCGGAGGTGATAAGGTGTAGAACGCAAAGCGCCGGGCAGGTGCCACCACCATGAAGTCGTAAAAAGCGTTGGAAACACCTTTTTGAGCATCGCGTTGCACTGTCAGCGCAGCGCGATTAAACGCTACATTCCTTACAGTTACTTGTGTGTGCCTTTACTAGTATAAAGGCAGACATAGAAAACATCGAAGCGTTGTTGTGGCACCTCAGATATGTGCAATAATTGTTTTCTAATTGACAATCGCACAACTATGAACGCTATACCTTGAGCAATATTGGCGGGCGCTGCGGATGGGGTTGGCCGTTTGGTGCCGTTTGAGGTACCGTTCGGGCGGACAAACAGACAAATGTACAGACAGACAGACAGACAGACGGACAGACAGACGGACAGACAGGCGGACAGACAGACAGACGGACAGACAGACGGACAGACAGACGGACAGACAGATGGACAGACAGACGGACAGACAGACAGACAGACAGACAGACCACAAATGTTCCGTCAAAGATCCCCAAGAAAGACTATCGTCTTTCAAAGAAGCACACACACCAAGCACTGAAATATCATAATCGTTTAGCGAGTCCGGTTGACCACAGAAACTTTAGCGGCACCTTCGTCGCTTTCTGGTTGGAAGCTCGAACGCGGAGCGTTGGCCAGCTGAGCATACGGAGCTTCCTCGTAGCGCCAATCCTAAAAATTGGTATCGATAGGACGTGGTATTTTGTATGGGCTGAAAGGGCAGCTTAATTGGACCGATGAAGACCGATAAATCCACAGGGACTTGATAGCCACTAAAATAAAACAAGGTGTTCTTTCTTGATTTCGTGGTGTAGCATCTCTGCAGTCTTAAATATCAACTATCCGTGCAGACTACAGCGTAATGTCGACAGAAGAGACTGAAGTACTGGCTTGTAGTTGCAGACAATCGTCAATTTTTCGTCATTTTGGTAATTATGAAAATCAGCGTGTCGGCGAAGCACTGCAAGATCTGCTTGGGTTGATGTTGTTGGTTCACCTGTCGATAGTTAAGGCAGTCATTGGTATCACGAGAACTGCTTTTGAGCTATTCGGCAGAACAGAACCGTCGCTGTAGACGTGTGTACATTCACCATTTTTTTAACCTGAACACGCGAGCATAGACCGCCGAGTCTCTAAGCGCCTGCCCCGGGCATCCTGGTGTCCAGTTCTTTGAACAGTCTTGCAAAAAACAGCTTCACAGGACTTTTCATCGCAGCCATGCACATATTCTCATTAGTTTTTTTACTGTGCTGGTTTAAACACCATTTATTGACTGGGTGGTCGATGCTGGCACGTTCAGGTTAAATATATGCGGCTGTACAGTATTGGCACTTCTCGTACAATATAAGTAAGGTGAGCTGTGTAAGAGCTGATGCTTACAATGGATTGAAACACCTTTGTTGGGCTGACAAAAATTTGCCATTAGGGAGCAGCGGAATCGTCTGGGAACACTTTTCCCCTGCGTGTATATCGCTCATATTTTTTATTGTTTATACATCCTTGCATTACAAGCATTTTTCCCATGTAAAGTATACTTTATAGAGGTTAACTGGAGTGGGCTTGCATAGAAAGAAAGTTCACAAATGACATAAAAAGTTATGCAACAGAATTTTGACCCATGCATTGTATAGACCTGCTGTTAGCCATGGCTCGCGGCATCCATATTGACAACATGAGTTGTGGAGTCACTGACGCTAGAAACGAACGGAAAACTGAAATTGGGTTAAGCTTTCTGTCTGTTCAGCGGACGTGTACAGACAAAAGTAAGCTTTTTGATGGAAGAGTGATTGATACAGAGGCGTTCAAGTGATTGAAGCGTAAAATGACGCAATATAACGCGAAAAGTGAAATGCAAGGGCACTAAAGTTTTTGGTCAGCTGCGCCTTTATGGAACCTTGAGTGAGGCACTGGAATTTTTTATGGGGAATTTTAAAGGGCACATAAGATATAACTTTTCGTAAAAGAGTAAGTAAGAGCTGAACTTTACTGTAGAATTTTTTTCCTGTCTGACACTTTGACAGCACGTTGACTGATTATTTGTTGTAATGCTTTGAAGATCGCTAAAGCGTAAAGATTCGAGCTAGAGATTTCGACTTTCATAACGTGAAAGAGTTCCAGAAAGAGAGGCACATTCGCGTTCTCTGTCGCTTGTTATGTGCACGTCCTAACCAACTTTCTCCCAGTACAAAATCCCGCCACCTTAAGTGACTTGCCGTCTTTATTCAGCACATAGGCGTCTCTCCTTTCGGTGTTGTTCCCTGACCAACACAAATAAGCCTTAAAGTGGTGGAATGCCTCTCGCAGTTTTTTGTTTGGACTCTAGAAAAAAAGCGATGCTTCACAGGCAGTTCTCGGACTCTTTTTTTTTTCTCAAAATGTCAAAACCCGCTCAACTCTTGTGATAGGCCGAAGCTTTAGACGAACGCTTCTGAATTACTTTGTTTGCGGAGCTCCTTCATTCAGTGGCCCTTTTTTAAATTTTTTTACGAGGTTCACTTGTCTGGCGCGGCTAATTTTTTTTTGGTGTTTGAAGGAAAGCTCCTTCAGGCAGCGGTGCCTCATGAGATGCCAGACAGGCGCAGCTCCGTCGCTAGGATTAGCACAGCAGAGCAGCGTAGTGTTCGCGCTGTGGAAAAAAAGGAAAACACACAAACAAAAATACTTCAGAATTCTAGGGTGAAGTGGGGCCAACGTGGACAAGTTTCCCTCATTTTTTTGTCTTCTTGAGCCATTGTATGGAAGATATAGAAGTTGGCGGCAATAAATCATTTAAAACATGATAAAAAAAGGCTTCCGCTATAAGTTTATGAAACCCTCACTTTCAAACTCAGTGAAAAAAATGTTGGATCTGGTACTCAGATAGATTACCATGGAGGTGAGCAGCTTTGAAATTTGATAAAGACAAAGATTTAGTGCAGTGCAGCGAAAGAGGTGTGTTGGCACATGAGCTGAAGGTGCTTGCATGTTCATTTCACTCTGGCAAGCGCGGAAATTAAAAGATGCTTGAGGAGGCTGGTTGTAGACGTAGACAAACGTTCAGCGCAGTCCTTTGCTCTTACCTCTATTTCGTAGCACAGGATACTCACTTAAGCTATGTTAGTAGTTAACTATTATTCAGAGACTTTTTTCAACTGGTTCTATTACATATGATATAAAACAATGACGGACAATGAGGTTAATAATTATGGACACTGGTACGAAGATAGAACATTTGCGTGTCAAACAAGAGGTGGACTTTGTCTGAAAGAAGTTCACTTTTGCCACAAAACAATAAAAGCCCCTTTAAGGACTTATTAGGGCGCCATGTATGCTTAGCAATAAAGCTATTAGCCGCCATTATAGATTGCATTTTGCGCAAAAAAAAAATAATATCCACAACGGAAGGGCAACTCGCCCAACGTTCGGTTTTTTTCAAGCCGCTATTAGTCGCAAATGAGAGTTTAAGTGCTTGCTTTGTGGTTGAATGTAGGTGATGCAGCAGCCTTCCTTTTTCCACGAACTATTCCCCTTGTGAATTGAAAAACAAAAAAAAGAAAAACTGGCGACTGGACGACGCTATACCCGACAAAGAGTCTGTCGAGCTTGCAGCTATTCCTAGCTGGATAACACAAAAGAAGTACATAAACGTAAACAGTGCGCTTATAGGTAAAAAAAGTGCTAGATTGAAAAAAGTTGGCAAATACCACGTACAGTGGGAATCTTTGATATGCGAAGCGCGATTGAGAAACTTGATATGTCACTTTAAAGGGAGCACAATGTTACGAGATGGATGTATTTTATGCCGTACAACACTTCCGTTTCGTGATTATCTTGTTTGCGCCTGGCGTTTGTGTTCGTCGTCCATTCACGTCACGTAATACAAATTTGGTATATGCGGAGACAGCAAAATGGCTGCGAGCACGCCGTTAGCGTAGCATGAAATCACGTTTTACATCACACGCATGTCATGGTTATCATGTTTTGACGTGTCATTACCTTCATCATCCATTCGCATTCCGTAATACGAAGTTTGGTGCATGGGAAGCTAGCGAAACGGCCGTGGGCGCATCATGAGCGTGGCATGTAGTCGTGTTCTTAAATGAACGCATCTCATGATTATCAAGTTTTCAGCACTCATAATTTCGTCATCCATTCATGCCCGTAATACCGAATTCGGCATACGGGATGCTGGCGAAGTGCCCACATGCACACCAAGAGCGTGGCGTGTGGTCATGACTTACATGACATTCATGTCATGATTTCTACGTTATGGTCTGTCACTTATGTCCGTCACGCAGTCATGTCATACCACTCCAGTTTTGCACTCTGTGATGTGAAAGAAACCACCACAAGAGCTGCAAGACCATGAAATGTTAATCATGGCATTCATGACATGTCATGATTTTTGTGTTATGACTAATCAGTTATGCTCGTCATACAGTCATGGTATAGCATGCCAATTTTGGTATTGATAGCATTATCGAACGGCCAGGAGACCTAAAGGTCATAAGCAGATAGATAGATAGATAGATAGATAGATAGATAGATAGATAGATAGATAGATAGATAGATAGATAGATAGATAGATAGATAGATAGATAGATAGTTGGATAGATAGATAGATACGCTCAAAGTCACCAAAGCTCAATATGAAATGATTCGCAATCAAAAAAGAAAACGTCGTGCATATCTTCCGACGTCAACGTCTGAAATGGGTGTCGTATTTGTTTACACGCACAGTAGAAATGCTTTCGAGCAGATCCCGCTAATATGTGAAAGAAGAATGACCCGTACAATTGCACTTAACAGAATCAAGGCTAGGTAGCCTATGCCGACGGCACTTTCGATAAAGGCGTGTAAGAAAGCGGCACCTATTTATTATTTTTTGCGTTTGCTTTTTTGAATTCAGAATGCCGCGAGAGAGTGTGAGCTGAACCCGTGGTTAAAATATAGGTGTTTTGCGCGAAAAAATAGACAAGAAGAAAAAGAGCACACAAAGACGCAGACTACCAATTGACGTATGTTTTCGGAAAAAACACACGCATTAAGGAAAGGCAAAGACACATGGTTATAATTACAGTTTGGCGGTTAGATGATTTCTGTCAAGTTTATGAAGGTTTCTCGATGGCTTCGTCACACATACGGCACCAGACTTATCTCTGAAAAAAAAAATCAGACCATATCCACGGTGGGAATGATGATGAGTGGCGTGAGGCCTCCGTCTGGACGCACGCACGGAGAGACGGACGCACGGATGGATGGACAGACAGGCAGACAGACGAACAAATGAACGAACGAGCGAACGGCGAACGAACGGACGTACGGACAGAAGCATGGACTGAATCACGGACGGAAGGATGGGCGGCCGAAATACAGAGAGACAGACAGACAGACGTATGAATGAACGAATGGAAAGCTAATGAAGAGCGTACGGACTGACGAATTGACGCTTGGACGGACCCACGGACAGACACTCGGACGAACAGAAAGACGGACGAACCGATGGGCGGACGGACAAACGGATGGACTCACGGATTGACGAACGCACTGATTGACTCAAGGATTGACGCACGCACTGATGGACTCACGGAATGACGGGCGCACGGAAGCACGGGTGAACTTACGGAAGCTTCGCCCCACTCATCATCATTCACTCTGTGGTTAGGCTGTGTGACACCGTTTTTATTGACGTGCAGTGCAACTTTATGACCTTGAAAGCTGTCTACTACGACTACAACATGGTACGTACAACCCACGGCGTAAGGACCTTCGGCCCTAAAAGGCCTCAGTGATCTCTCGCATGGTGCTGCCTTTTAGCCTCGACAACACTACCGTTTTATTCAGTAAAGGATGACATCTACAATCTTTACAATGCAGGCAAATATTAGACGAAGGTTGCCCTTCAAGAGAGTTTCTGTGGTTTATTTATCGGAGAGATCGTTCAGGCCTTTTTCAAATATAGGTCTGGGGACGTATGTGTGGCGAGGACATCGGTGAACCTTCATAAACTCGAGATAGATTGTCTAACCGCCAATTTGTAATCATAACCACGTAGCCTTTGCTTTATATGTGTGTTTTTTTAAAAATAAAGTTGAATGGTTAGTCTGCGCATGTCGGTTCTCTCTTCCTTCTTGTCCGTTTTTTCTCTTGCGCGAAATGTCATATACAATGAAATACAATCTCGGCCAAAGCTTGGTTCTCCTAAGCTTAATATATAGCTCAGATTCACGAGCGCTCTCAAGGCACTATTGCCAACCCTGAGCTGTCGACGAATTCCGACTCGCAGAGCCTACTCGCCAAAGTGCTGCGGCTCTGACCTCTTCTCGCAGTTCAGGCGAGGTCTACTTGCATGTCAAGTGGCGCACGGGATGGAGCCTCAGTGAATCTTACTAAAGGCTTCTCTCATGCCAGCGCCCTGTAGGGTGTCTTTTCAGGGTATATCCGGTGAGTACACGCTTTGCATGCTTAAGCGCATCGCGATCAGCGCGAAATTGCAGATTTGCTCAACTCGGCCTCCATAACCGCTGGTCTGAATAAATCAGTTTCTCCGGACGCGCACCCCTGTTGGAGAAATTGGGCACGCACGGGCCGTGCACTTTTCCAAGTAGCGTTCTCTTCTTGCTCAAATGGTGATTGTTTTCGCATTCCATCCGGCATGTGTAATGCGGAGGGCTTAGTGTATGGTAAAGGAATAATGTTCGGTGAAAGAGCTCTTCCGATATTAAAGGAAGAATGTCTCGCTTCGGTTGAAAATTATCGAATCGACAGCCCAGCCGCTGTCACTCGGCCTGCAGAACTTAATCGCAGCGTGTATAAATAAGTGATAAGAAATTAGCGAATTGGATGCCTTTTGCGAAATGGAGGGAACGTGACCGTGTTGTAATTTTTTTTATTGAGCGACACGTCATGAAATGACACTGATTATATGTACAAATGTTGCATGCACAGACATAAGTTGAAGGGTTGCAGATGTTCATATAACCAGTTGTTTGCACTTGCGAAACGATGCCAACTGGAACATCCGTATAAGCACACCAGAAGCTGATTTGAAGCGCTGATGCTCGCGAGGATGCTGGCCCTGGACACTGCTACATAAATCAACCTCAGCGCATGAAAACTAACCATAATTTACGTTAACCCGACGTGACGGCTGTATCAAATGGGTACATATATATTCTTTATAAAAATGGGTAGGCAGTCCTGCAAACCACTATTTATGTTTCACGAAGATTAGCGTCCATTTAAAAAGTAGTTCTGAGACCTGGCGTAGCTCTGTGGTACAATGCTTCATTGACACGCATAATACTTGGGTTTGATTTCAGTTGGGACACTGACATTTATTTATTGCATTCGTTTGATAAACGCTCTATGTCGGGTATTTCTTAACGCTGGCGCGTTGAAAATTCCCATGTCTGTTCTCGTAGTTCCTGAGTAGATACTAAGTGTCAATCACCTGTGGCACATACCCGCTTACCAGTAGCACATACTGACCCGTGGGTATGTGCCACTGTCTAGCAGGAAGTGTTTGACGACATACGCGACGGCATTGTGACCAGCGCGTCATATTCATTGAACCATCTTTCCCTCCCATGCTAATTTTGATTCAAGCCAAGTTAGGAGGTTGACCACGAGAGCACCCAAATGTAGGCGGCTAGATAGATAGATAGACAGATAGATAGATAGATAGATAGATAGATAGATAGATAGATAGATAGATAGATAGATAGATAGATAGATAGATAGATAGATAGATAGATAGATAGATACGCTCAAATTCATCGAAGTTCACTAAGAAATGCTTCGCATTTAAGAGGGAAATACGTGTGCAGCGTAGGCCGGTGCATACGCCTTTATTTACGTTGCATCGACGAAAGTCTCGCCATAAACTGGATACTGCGACAGGTAGCAATGGTCATAACAGTACTTCATTGAACACAGGCACGTTTGTGATTTGGGGGTCCCTCACAAAGGGCACTTCTGAAGGGACATAAACAAGAAAGAAAAAGAAAGGCCACTTGCCTGTCGATACATACGTAGCTACAGCACGAATGTCTGCAAAACAGTTTGCTCTACAGATCTGGCTCTGTATGTTTAGCCGTGCTTCAAGTATATAAACATAGTTGGCATTTGGAAAATATTATGTCTTCATACCTAACTATGGCTTTAGCACGCTCCTTTGACTTTAGCATGCTACGTGCGTGCGAGGTGCCTTTCGAATATTTTGATGCGATACCAATTGTACTTCGTGTTGTCGTGCATTTACTTTTGATGCGCCCACACAAAATGCTCTGGTGGCTAAAATACTAGCGCAATTGACAGTGCCAAGGAGGTGGTATATATATATATATATATATATATATATATATATATATATATAAATGAGATATAACAGACAGTAATGCCATGGAATGTAAATAAGAAGAAAAAAAAAGTGGGTGAAAAAACAACCAGCCATGAGCAGTACTCGAACCTACGACCTTCGAATAACGTGTTGTAGGCCCGTGTGCTCAGATTTGGGTGCACGTTAAAGAACCCCAGGTGGTCTAAATTTCCGGAGCCCTCCACTACGGCGTCTCTCATAATCATATAGTGGTTTTGGGACGTTAAACCCCACATATCAATCAATCAACCTTCGAATAACGCGTTCAACCCCCAGAGCATCGAACGCGTTATTAGAAGGTCGTAGGTGTGATTCCTGCGCACGGTTGGTTATTTCTCACTCACTTTTCTTTCTTCTTACTTATTTCCCATTCGTTCTATTAACTTCCCCTATACATTCCTCGGCATTACTGACTGTTCGATCTCATTATTAATATTGTGTCAAAACACGGAAAAACGAGCCCTTAGGTATACACTTCTTTTCCTTATATATATATATATATATATATATATATATATATATATATATATATATATATATATATATATATAGTCAACTAGATCCTCCGTGAGCGGTCACAACGTGGTTTATTTCGACGTTTCGGCCCACTTCACTATCTGCAACGCAACGACCACTCAACCACCATGCCTATATATATATACATACATATATATATATATATATATATATATATATATATATATATATATATATATATAATGAGATCTAACAGACAGTAATGCCAAGGAATGTACTGGGGAAGTTATTAGAATCCATGGAATGTAAATAAGAAGAAAGAAGAAAGAAAAGTGGATGGAAAAATTACCAGCCGTGAGCAGGAATCGAACCTACGACCTTCGAATAACGCGTTCGATGCTCTAACCACTGAGCTATCACAGCGACCTTCCCTCCATCCACTTTTTTTGGGGGGGTTTTATATGAGAATTTAGAAGTAGGAGTGACAGTTAGCGCCATCTATAAGCCAAACGACGAGTGTGAAAACACTCTTATGCACATGTTTGGCGTCACGTAGCACGTGAACTTATTATGAGCGGGCAGCTGATTAATTGTCCCTCTTATACAACCTAAACACACCAAGTCTGCCAGTACGAGACCCTCGTTCAAATGAAATAAGGGAAAGAAGTGTATACCTAAGGGCTCGTTTTTCCGTGTTTTAACACAATATAAATGAGATCTAACAGACAGTAATGCCAAGGAATGTACAGGGGAAGTTATTAGAACTAATTAAATGTAAATAAGAAGATAGAAGAAAGAAAAGTGGATGAAAAAATAACCAGCCGTGAGCAGGAATCGAACCTACGACCTTCGAATAACGCGTTCGATGCTCTAACCACTGAGCTTTCTTTCTTCTTTCTTCTTATTTACATTTCATTGGTTCTAATAACTTCCCCTGTACATTCCTTGGCATTACTGTCTGTTATATCTCATTATTGTTGTGTTAAAACACGGAAAAACGAGCCCTTAGGTATACACTTCTTTCCCTTATTTCATTTGAACGAGGGTCTCGTACTGGCAGACTAGGTGTGTTTGGGTTGTATAAGAGGGACAATTAATCAGCTGCCCGCTCTTAATAAGTTCACGTGCTACGTGACGCCAAACATGCGCATAAGAGTGTTTTTCACACTCGTCGTTTGGCTTATAGATGGCGCTGACTGTCACTCCTACTTCTAAATTCCCATATAAACCGAAAAAAAAAGTGGATGGAGGGAAGGCCCCTGTGATAGCTCAGTGGTTAGAGCATCGAACGCGTTATTCGAAGGTCGTAGGTGCGATTCCTGCTCACGGCTGGTAATTTTTTCATCCACTTTTCTTTTCTCTTTCTTCTTATTTACATTCCATTGGTTCTAATAACTTCCCCAGTACATTCCTTGGCATTAGTTTGTTAGATCTCATTAATATTGTGTTAAAACACGGAAAAACGAGCCCTTAGGTATACACTTCTTTCTCTTATATTATATATATATATATATATTGAACGCGTTATTTTAAGGTCGTAGGTTCAATTCCTGGTCATGGCTGGTTATTTTTTCTTCCACTTTTCTTTCTTCTTATTTACATTCCATTGGTTCTAATAACTTCCCCTGTAGATTACTTGGCATTACTGTCTCTTAGATTTCATGATATATAGATATATATATATATATATATATATATATATATATATTTATATATATATATATGTATAATATATATAATTATATATAAACTAGTTGGAGTTTTGAAAAACTAGTAAAATGAAACGTGTTTATGAGATCGATAGTGGTGTTGAATGAAATAAGCGAGATTTTTTCAAAGTAAATCGGTGTTTGCGAACGATCAAACACGAAATAAAAGAAATAAAGGTCAAACTTACTAGATTCCACCTAAAGTTATTCTAAATTCAAGGGCGCTGCTACATATGGCCCGTCAATTTGTCGCACCAGACGCCATCGTGCCTGAGCCTGTCTTCGAGAATGCTTTCACCCCGATATCGACGCTTGGTCGGAAACACAAAGCATGACGCTCTCCTGCAGGTTGAGCAGGCAGTTAGCTGTGGTCGGGTTACAAGGAACTCGACGGAAGCGTCGCGAACAACCCTTTGTTGGGTGAGGTTGAACAGCATGAGACAGCGTCACTGTTGCAGTTCTCACGGAGTCAACATTTCAACTCAGCCATTGTCACATGCGCGGGGTCCTGACCAAAGTACAGGTGGTTCGGTAGCGTGGGGTGTAGCATGGGGTGACGCCGCCGTAGCAGCTCTCAGGAATTGAGCACCCGCGCTGCAGTGTTCTAGAAGGTTCTAAAACACTGTACATGAACGCAGGCATATGGACCGCTGCTGACGTTCGTGTCAGCGGCTGTCATCGCCTCAGGGGAGCTCAGCTTTCCCTCTCCACCGGACTCTACCCCCATGCCTTCAAGGCGGAGGTCGGGTGTGTCATTGTGTGGGGCGCTCGTGCAGCCTATTGGACACTTTCGCCCATGTTCCCCATCAGCAGAGTGATTCAATGTCCGCACCATTTTAGAGTGTGTGTGGAGGGGGGGGGGACCACTTAGTTTTCAAGTGGCTTGATTCGCGGAAGCAGTGGTCACCGCCTTCTTCGGACCTCCGTGTTATGAAACGGAAGGCTGTAAAAGCTGTAGACATTTGGTACGTATGCGTTCTTTTTCTCTTCCATCAAGTAAATGTACCTACATTTTATCTCTAAGAACGCGTATCTTGACTGGAGAGCATCGGCTATGTAGAAGATGGCGGAGAGCCAGCTACCATGAAGAATGACGACGTACCCCACGCATTCAGAGCGCACACTCACGAGATATAGCAAACGATTTAAAACATAAAACATCTTTTTCGGCTGTTTGTGACTCAAAAGTGCACTTTGATAACAAATTAAGATTCTGAATGAACTTATGGACGCATAATCAATTTGGGATTCCCAAAAATTTTTATCTAATTAAAAAACAAAAACAAACACAAAAACGATATTGCTTCTACTCGTTGGGCCAGCCTCGTTTTCGCCGACTGCGCCGACTACTACGGCGTGTTCTCAAACATGAACGGCAAGTATACATATTGAACACTTTATGCCGTATGCGTCCTCTTAATTGTTTCACCCTATTCGTCATGGAACAAAAAAGAAAATAAAGAACACAGAAAAGAACTGGTGTTTAATCAGTGCTGTATAGATGATTCAGCTGGCATGTTTAAATGGGTGCTATGCACAAGAATGCTATATACACAAAGAACACACGTTTTTTCGCGCAGAATATGAAGGACAGACCCGTCGTAAAAAACATCAACTCTTTCACTTTTCGCTGATATTGAAGGAAAGGTCTTTGCAATCATTGAAAAGTGAGCTTTGACAACAATAACTTTAGGTTTAGTGATGATGTACTCAGATTACGCTTAATAAATTGTGGGATTACGTAAATATTGAAAACAAAGAAGAATAAAAGGAAAACAAGAATATCAAGGTTATTGGAGGTACTTTTTAGCCTACATCACCGATTGCGGTGATCTCTTGGGAAGCAGCTCGGACAGTTTGCATATCGAAGTTTCTACAGAATAGCAAAAGTTAAAAAAAGAAAAGGAAGCAGTGGGTATGGTTATTTTGCCACCCGCACCCGACATGTTTATATAACGTTAAATTTAACACACAAAGAAATATCTATAACGCATATAATGCCAATTTTGCACTCAATCTAGCCCGCTGAATGTAAAATGTCAGCTGCAAGAAAAGGCAAGAAAAACTGTCCCCATTAAAAATCATAAAACGGTGGGATGCACTGAGAAATCAGTTATTTCTTTTAAGGGGTAAACAACGTAGTTTCAAGAATAAAAACGCAATAATAGACGTTGAAATTCAAGTAACCGGGCTGAGTATTTGTCCTAAATTGGGGCCAAGAGTGTTTCAGAATAGCTTTGTTTTACGAAGCACCGACAAAGGATTGAACGAGCGCAGATTTCGCGCTCAATTTGCGCCGACACACAAATATACACATCTCAATTTATTGAAATGAAGTGCCCGCTCTTCTTACCATTCGAAGAGAACAGCGTTTTTATCCATAATAGCGTGCTTAAATCCTCAGAAATGCACTTCATGGAAACTAGTATTACTGCTTGCGTAAGAACTAAGATATATTGCGCAGGGAATAAAGCCCTGAAAGAAAACTTGTTAAAGTACGGTAACGTTCTTGCGCCATTCACAAAGACAATCACCCAGGCATGGTAATGTTTAAAATTAAATGCATAGATACAAAACAGACGAAACTACAGTTTGTAACCTGTTAATATCTATCTGTTTATCTATCTATCTATCTATCTATCTATCTATCTATCTATCTATCTATCTATCTATCTATCTATCTATCTATCTATCTAGCCACCTACGACTTTTAGCTCTCCTGGCCGTTTCGATGATGGTATCAATACCAAACTTCGTATGACATAACATGACTGTATAAAGAACATACTTCAATAGTCATAACATGAAAATCATGTCATGTATGTCATGAATGTCATGATTTATAATTAATCGTCCTGCAGCTCTCGCGGTGGTTTCGTTCAAGTGGCATGTTGCAAAACTGGTATGGTATGGCATGGCATGATTGCATAGTGAACACAAGCGAAAGACTCTAACATGAAAATTAGGATATGGGTGTCATGTAACAATATGACTACATGCCACGCTCATGATGCACTCGCGGCCGTTTCGCTAGCGTCACATATACCAAACTTGGCATTATAATACGTGAATGAATTGCGAATGTATGAGACTGGTGCAAACATGATATTAATGAGATGCCTGTCATGTAACAACACGACTACATACCATCCTCATGATGCGCTGGTGACTGGCGCCCGTTTCGCTAGCTTCACTTATACCAAATTCGGTATTACTGGACGTGAATGGATGACGAAAGTATGATACTGGTGCAAACATGATAAACATGAGACACGCGGTATGTAACAACATGAGTACATGCTACACTTCTGATGCGCTCGTGGCCGTTTTGCTAGCTTCACATGACCAAACTCGGCATAACGCGACGCGAACGGGCGACATAGGTAAATGACACATCCAAACATGATAATCACGACATGCTTGTCATGTAACAACATGACTACTCGCCACACTGATAATAAACTCACGGCCGTTTCGCTAGCTTCACATGTGCTAAATTTGGTCTTACGTGACCCCAATTGGTTACGAAGGTATATGACTGGTGGAAACATGATAAACTTGAGATGCGTGTCTTGTGAGAACATGACTATATGCCACAGTCAAGGTGCCAATACTTTCCGACGTGACGCCGTTCGCGTGTTTGCCGGCGTTCATTTCGTCGCGTCACACCTGCGTTGCCACGTCAGGCGCCGGTCCTGCCATATACTCGCAGGTGCGCGCCGCACTGCGTTGCTTTCACGCATACGTGTTCCAGCGCGTCCGGCGTACCTTTCTCACGAAAAGAGGGAGATGCGGTGCTGTCTGGGTAACGCCTCGGCGCGAAATGCAGCATGTCGCATTTCGCGCCTTTTGCCGTCGGGCCGCACCGACGGACGCTGGTCGCGTCTGGCGTCAGACTATATAGTGCTCGCGTTTCGCAACGTAGCGTCACTGTGCCCAGCGTGCGCGCGTCAGCGCTACATTGGAGTATATTGGGCCCTTCATGATGTGCTCGTGGCCGTTTTGTTAGCTCCACATGTACCAAATTTGATGTTACGTGACGTCAATGGATGAAAAATATATATGACTGGTACAAACATGAATATCTTGACACGCATATCATGTAAGAACGTGACAACACGCCACGCTCATGGCGTGCTTGCGGCCGTTTCGCTAGCTCCGCATGTACTAAATTTGGTATCACGTGACGTGAATAGCTGACGAAGGAAAACGACACATCCAAACATGATAATCATCACACGGAAGTCACGAATGGCATCATTTACCTTCACCTCGTAGCGTTGTGCTGATTTTCGATTGACATATCAACATTGCTCATTCGTGCTTCGCATATCATCAATTCCTACTGTACGTGGGATCTGCCAATTTTTTGTTATTTTTGTTTTTTTTTCTTTAGCCTATTTTATTTGTGTCTACAGCTCTAAGTGAATAAAAGGTTCAGCACATGTACGCATTCGCCATACCCTAGCCCTGGTACTACAGATGTCAACATTCAAGCTTTCATGCGCGCTTATTTTTCATAATTATTGGTAGCCGCAGTCTCTTTACATTGAGTAATAGTGCCGACCTTGTAGACCTCGATGATTTGCCTATTTGTGTTCCGGCAAAAGTGTGGTGCTCATGTTATAAAATGTGCAGATGCGATATAGAAATGTATACAGCGTTATGTTTGAGCTATGTAGTAAGCATGCTGGAACAAAAGCCCTGACGCCCCACTTACCTTTGCTGTTCGCTCTTGCATATTTGGCTCATATCCTTGTCAACTGTCAGCGTGAACACGCTAAACATAATCAGATGATCCAAACTCGCGCATATACAGCATCGACTGCGTATGCTACTTGCGCAGTTTCAAACTCGGCTTCTTTGGAAAAAAGACAAGCTCGATAGTCTGAGTTCGATCAATTACAGGTGACAGTAAAGCTATGCTTAAACAAGTACGCCCTAAATTTTAAGACGAAAGATTTCGCTTACTTGGCTGGAATTTTGCGATCGAAAATGGTACGCTTAGTTACAATAAAAACACGAATAAATTTATTAGAAAATATTTATATAAACACCTTTATGGTCATAATTATTGAAAATTACAAAGCTTTTTAGAATGCGACTAAATAATGGCGCTAAAACAATGTTCGCAATAGGGGATTTAGCGCCAGTCCGTTCGAATATTATTACTTGGACTTATCGAAAATTTATGCTGAAAGGGGGTAATGAATAGACGAGTAGAAAAAAAGAAAGAAAACGCAGTCAAGACTAATGAATTCTAAGCTTCACGTAGAAACAAGTTGAAACTTTTGATAAAAGTCACGTTAATTAGTGTAGATTTTTAGCGTTTTTTATGTCACTAAGCGTATAGTGGTCATGTGTTCACGCACTTAAATGAAATCGTCGTTGTGGCGGCACACTTATATATCAGTTTATGACGTATATTTATGCGGCCACCTTCATAGCAGTCTAGTTCTTTTGATAGTGTACTGCAGGCCAAAGATTCGCGGAAACGTGTATCTGCGCACGTGACTAAAGCTTCTAAACAGTGAAACGATGTACCGTCACTGCGCGTGCTCATAAATGGGTTGGTCAATATAATTGCCAGACTTCCTACAGGTTTCATCTTAAAATGACATATCAAGGAAACTTTATGCATAGCGGGGTCCAGCATCCAACCCCTGTTTATGATTTTCTCACTGCAAGCTTCCGTTCTCCATTTCCTTGCTTTTCTTCTTTTTTTGAATATCGTGGAAAAGTCATTTTATGACTGCAGAGATTGACAGCGTCTATGCAGAGCGTTGATATAGCAATAAAGTATTATGCCGTTTTTATTTTGAGATAACGGTATATATACCATTTTTTCGTAGCATTAGCTGTTCCCACATGTTATAGACTTTGTAGTTTGCGTGCAGTCAACTCGTAAACATGCAGTTAAAGCTGATGCCAATGCTGCCTATAGTACCGAAGTCGCCAGAATGTAGAATGTCCAGCGTAGCATGACAGTGAAACAGTAGCAGCTGCCGCAGTGGTTTAGTCTGCTTGGCTGCTGAGCCGATGGTCGCGGCTCCTTTCCCGCCCTAGGTGGTCGCATTTTGACGGCGGTGAAGCGTTGGAGGCCGTCCAGTGAGCGATGCTAGTGCACGTTAAAGATCATCAGATGGGCGAAATTATCCCGAGCTCTCCGCTACGGCGTCTCTCGTAGATTGAATCGCTTTGGAAAGGTAAACTACGGTTTCGAGTGGTTTATTAGGGTTTCCAAAAATAATAGGCGAAGGCGCAATACCAAAATTGTAACACGTATGATAGTTGTTACACGTAGGCTCGACAAGCTCGTCTACCTTGTTCAAACGAGAGCCCGTGAGACCGAAACAACATCATTTTTGTATCGTAAACAAAGACATCATCCACTGTTCACATGTACGGTTGCAAAAAACATTCTACCACCGTAAATTAGACCCAGGAAAACTCGTGCAAGTTCCTCCTCGCAATAAGTAATTGATGCCGCAGGGGCTTGCGCGTATACACACCGCTTTGCTTATTGAGTAAGCATGCTGCTCGAGTACTTCATTAGAGTTAATAGAGAAATTTGTTATCTTTTTCCCGCTTTCTTCAATTAAGCTCTGTGGACGTGCAAATAACACTACGCCTGCCGGGGAACGCTACATCGTAACCAGTTATTTTCATAGCGGCGAGTGCGAAAATAGTGATGATAATTACGTACTTCGCTGTTGTTGTTTCATAAATGCTGTATACGTGGAAGTCCTATAGTTTGACACCGTAGCTAGTTTTATGCAGAAGAAGGGCTAGCAACTAATGAGTGGTCGTGTGCTGCTAATCTGTAGATATAGCTTCCAGTAATCTGCTCTTTTAGAGTTTAAAGCTACTTTCGTGGAAGAGAGTGAGTGAATAAACTTTAATATAACTTTTCTAGTAGTTTTTCGTTGGGCGGAAGTTCCCACTTTTCCCCAACAGAATGTAGCATCACACTTTATGGTAATGATCCAGCACTCAGTGGCGACGAAGACCACATATGCCATTTTTCATCATTAAATCTCTAGCTTTCTTCTTACTTATTCTATAATTTTTAGCGGTCATATGGTAGAGCACAGAGAAGAGCAGCCTTAGTTGCTGCTCTCTCATGGCGGGCCGCAGTAGATTACAGCGGAAGGCGTGTATTAATGTAGGCCTTTCGTTTAGTGCCATAAGATCTTTGCTTACTTCAGAATGTATCATGTTGCTTGAAGCCCCGCCGCGGTGGTCTAGTGACTAAGGTTCTCGGCTGCTGACCCGCAGGTCGCGGGATCGAATTACTGCTCCACCGGCTGCATTTCCGATGGAGGCAGAAATGTTGTATGGCCGTGTGCTTGGATTTGGGTGCACGTTAAAGAACCGTCGGTGGTCGAAATTTCCAGAGCCCTCCACTACGGCGTCTCTCGTAATCATATGGTGGTTTTGTGATGCTAAACCCCATATATCGATCAGTCAATCATGTAGCTTGAACTTTACTTCAGGCCTCGCTGACTTAATCTACTACAATCGTCCGCCTACTGTGAGGAGTCAGGTTTGTCCCATGTCTTCACAATTGTTTCTCTATTCTTCAACGATAAACCCGCTGGTTGACCGTCGAAAGTTTAGTTCGAATGTCTTGGTAATAAAGTTCACTTGGCCGGTTGTTCAAGCTGCGCTTCCCTTATTTTACAGGGATTACAAGAAAGCTGCGTGGTCCTTTTTTTGAAACTTCACGAAGAACGGTCCATGCCAACAGCCTTCGTATGTGCCATCCAAAAGACAGCATGGCCGTCTGATTCTATATTATCTACCCGTAATGTTGAGAGAGAGAGAGAAAGAAAAGTCATTATTGAATCCGGTAGACTGCTATCCTAGTCTTGCGAGGGGAGAGTCATCGTGACGCAGCCAGGCACCAACTCGGCGTGTCGTCCGCTCCTCCGCGAGCAGCCCTCGCTACTCGCGCCTTCCTCTGGCACTCGCGCTCGCCCCCGTGCAGAGCTGGTTGCGAGCGTGTGCAATGCCACCTAGATAATTCTAGGCCTGCTCACTTTGTCGGCCACGGGCTCTGACCTCATTCCGTTTTGACCAGTTTGTTTCGCTGCACAGATGTGCCTACGCTTGCTCTCGTCGCTCGACAGACATGGATTGCCAAGCCCGACGAAAGTTTCCGTGGCGT
Source organism: Rhipicephalus annulatus (assembly GCA_013436015.1). Lineage (NCBI taxonomy): Eukaryota > Metazoa > Arthropoda > Arachnida > Ixodida > Ixodidae > Rhipicephalus > Rhipicephalus annulatus. Next base: position 329,465 of record WOVY01009341.1, read on the forward strand.
GCTAGTGTTCTTCATGGCGACTTGAGAAGACCATATTTTTCTGTGTCCATGAACTGAAGCGTGGATATGTGATGCGTTTTGTGCACTGGATATTCGCTATCTGTACGAAATACAAATGGTTGGGCGATGTTGTGTGGCGAATTGTCACGGCAAAGGGACCGATGCTGCGAGTGTTCTCATTTCCTAAGTACAACCGAAGAACGGAATGGGAGCGTGTCGTTTGTCAAGCTGGCCCCGACGTTCGTTTTTTTTTGTGACCTGAAGGTACGTGTGTCCGTACTACACATTTTTAAGGTCGTTCCAATGACCGAATCACTACCATGTTCTATTCTTGCTCCAAAACAAAGGTGTCAATTGTGCTTTTGACTTTTTGGCGTAGGCCCTGGCATTAAAATATTAAGGCGTATCGAGGGAATATTTTTAGAACAAGCGTTTTTCCTTCAGGATCACTAAATATTTTGCAACTGGCGATTAGCGCCGTGGACTTGTATTACATCGGTCCACTTGGTTGATAAAAATGTTATTTATTTATTTATTCATTTATTTATTCATTTATTTATTTATTTGTACATACTGCAGGACCTAATTGGGCCCATGCAGGAGTGGATACATAGACGTAACATGAAACACAATAATGCTCCACAAAAAAAGAAAGAAAGTATTGATACACATAGGATACTTCATGATTCACATGTAGCTAAGGTACTCGGCTGCTGACCCGCAGGGCGCGGGTTCGAATCACGGCTGCGGCGGCTGCATTTCCGATGGAGGCGGAAATGTTGTAGGCCCGTGTGCTCAGATTTGGGTGCACGTTAAAGAACCCCAGGTGGTCTAAATTTCCGGAGCCCTCCACTACGGCGTCTCTCATAATCATGTAGTGGTTTTGGGACGTTAAACCCCACAAATCAATCAATCAATGATTCACATGTATACATTTTTAGATAAGGCAATCTCTCCTAGACAGTTGACAAAAGATTACAGCGTAGAACAATTCACAGCATTGACAGGCAACCTATTCCAAGAACTAATGGCCATTGGGAATAAAGAATACTTATGTGTATTGACACGACTAGCAGGTTGAAAAATGACCTTCTTATGGTTTGTCCTGAGTTAGTGTTTAAACGGGTCCTATAGCTACAGATTGCGCAGTATCCTAATATTACCGTGATAGATTAAGTATAGGAATTTTAACCTAGAGATTATTCTTCGTTTGGAAATAAAAGGAAGGAAATAGAAGGAATATAGAAGAAATGTTGCTGCTTTACTTACAGCATCGGATTTGTGCATAGTTTTTTTTCTTGGCGGTGTTCGTATCACGTTATTGCAGTATTCGTGTGGTCAGCACCTTAGTCTATTATGTTTCGTCGAAATGGAGATGCGTCTAGACACTTACTGTAAAGCGCTTTCTTAATTGGTTTTCAGGTGTGTAATCTCTACTTCAGGCTGGAATAATTAGGAACCACAACCAAAAGTATACTGATCCAAGAACCGGCAGATTATGTTGAACTAGCGCCCTGTTCAAAGAGGAGCGTGGGCAGGCTACCAAGAAGTCTGAATGCAGGAACAGCGTAACCTAGAAGTAGTTACTTCTAGGTTGCGCTTTTCCTGCATTCTGTTATGTGCTATCAACTTGCCCAAGCCTCCACGCTTCATACCAAGAAGTCACACGCAGCCCAACACAACAATGTGCATGGCGGGGACCCATGAGCTATCCCGCACACAGTGTTTTGCCGGACCTCCACATGGCCGCGCCCCAGCATAACGACCACTTATCATCAGTCTCATGCGTGGTCTGTAAAAACTTCAAAAGTAGACACAACACCACCTGCTGAATGTTCTTCAGGTTTGAGGCATATTTAGATGCATTGCTGAAAAATGGGCCCGAATCAAAGATCAAATTTGCTATCTTAAATGAGCAAAGGAAGTTGAAGAGAGTCAAGGTGTTTATTGTGATATGTTCAAACGATTCTGGTACGATTGATTTGATTTCTATGTGGGGTTTAACGTCCCAAAACCACCATGTGATTATGAGAGACGCCATAGTGAAGGGCTTCGAAAATGTCGACCATCTAAGGTTCTTTAACGTGCACCTAAATCTGAGCACATGGCCTACAGCATTTTCACCTCCATCGAAAATGCAGCTGCCGCAGCCGGGATTCGATCCCGCGACCTGCGGGTCAGCAGCCGAGTACCTCAGCCACTACAGCAACTCTGGTGCATTCATTCGATGAGAGCCTTCATGAAATCACGCTGGAGGCTTGAGTCAATCCTGCCAAGGTTGCTATTGAACCTTTTCGAAGGTTGACTGATCAACTACCTGCAGATATCGCAATAGCACATCATGGGCAGGTGTTCTACACGTGTTTCAGGCTTCGAATATATTGCACTGTTATAAGATCGGAGTGTGTTAATAGTGGTTAATAAGGCGTAGGTGGCGCCGAGTTGCCGCCACACCTAGCCGTAATCTATTTAGCTAGCCTGCATTGCATATCTGAAGGTACACGTAGTAGCATCACTTGCATATCTCTCGTTGGAGTCCGTGAAGGCGCGAAAAACCGTATGTCGGCAGCATCCATATATGCTCCGGTGTTTTCGGGTGGTAATACCTACATTAGCTTGAGCAGTAGTGTCTGCCCTATGAAAGCGGATGGACGGGCGAACGAACGTAATTGCAGCTCATCTTTGCCTCCTCGTCGGCGAACACGTTTTCGTCCGTTCCGCAGCGCCATGGAACCTAACGGAACGTGCGCTCGTTGAAGTAACCTTCACTCTACCACAGCAATATCTATAATAAATGTCTGACGCCAAAGCTCTCCGTACTGATTTGTGCGGAGTGACCAATATGATGGAGAACATAATCGTTATTTGTCATTCATGCAGTCTTCTGAATAAAAGGCGTTGACCCCTTCATTAGAACTAATTGGCCGACTGAAGGCATCTTACCGGGGTCAACGAAGGACACATCCATGTGCTCTTTAGGTTCCGTTCAACGCGTATCAGACCGCACCTCGGAACGAGCCTCCGGGCAAGACTTTGTGTACTCATTATCGTAATCTACTGCCTGTCTCCTTAATCAAGCCTCATTGTATTACTCTTTCCATCCTCTCTCTTTCCTTTCAGTGAAAACGTAGCTCCAACGAAATTTCATTTCGGCCCTAGCACTCAGAACTTCGTCAGAGTATCTTTTTTTTCATTCTTTCTATTTGTTCGTGATCCAATCTTTTCTCGACTTTCTAAAATGAATGGCAAACGGGCTGACAAGGACTCATTTCTACTCGCCTCGTCGAAGCGAAGGAATTTACAAATTAAAACGCTTACACAAGGTGATAGACGATTGTCACTAATGATCCCCACTTAAAGCCATATTCCCTTTTAGTTGCATTATCGTTCCATTAAGATTCTTTCTTTCTACAACGGAACAAACCTTATTTCATTTCAGATTCCATTATAGCTGTATAATTTGTTCCTTCATTTCTAAACGAGTGGAAGTTAGTCGAAGCCCTTTAATGTATCTGTTTCTTCATCGCACTGCGGAGTATCTCCTCTTACTCGTCTTTCTTAGAAGCTTTCAACGCGTGTTTTTTAAATGCGAAGCATGTCTTAGCAAACTTCACCTACTTTGAGCGTAGATCTATCTATCTATCTATCTATCTATCTATCTATCTATCTATCTATCTATCTATCTATCTATCTATCTATCTATCTATCTATCTAGCCGCTGACGCTTTTAACTCTCCTGGCCTTTTCGATAACGGTATCGATACCAAAATTGTTGGGGCATAACATGACTGTATGACGAGCATAAGTGACAAGTCTTACATGAAAATCATGATATACATGTCATGAAGTCCTGATTTACATTTCATAGTCTTGCAGCTCTTGCGGTGACTTTGTTAACATGACATAATGCAAAACTTGTATAGTACAACATCATGGCATGGCGAACATAACTGCCCCGCCGCGGTGGTCTAGTGGCTAAGGTACTCGGCTGCTGACCCGCAGGGCGCGGGTTCGAATCCCGGCTGCGGCGGCTGCATTTCCGATGGAGGCGGAAATGTTGTAGGCCCGTGTGCTCAGATTTGGGTGCACGTTAAAGAACCCCAGGTGGTCTAAATTTCCGGAGCCCTCCACTACGGCATCTCTCATAATCATATAGTGGTTTTGGGACGTTAAACCCCACATATCAATCAATCATGGCGAACATAACTAACGGACTCTGACGCGGAAATCATGACATGCATGTCGTGAATGTCATGACTACAGACCACACACTGATTATGCGCTTACGGTCGTTTCGCTAGCTTCATATATACCTAATTTGTTATCACGTGATCTGAACAGATGTGGAAGGTATATGATTGCTTTAAAACGACAATCATGACATGTGTGTCATGTAAGAAAAGGACTACATACTACGCTCATGGCGCATTGCACCCTTTTGCTAGCTTCATATATACTAAATTTGGTATTACGTGACGCGAACGGACAAGAAGATGAATGACACGTCCAAACATTATAATCATGATACGCGTGTCATGTAAAACATGACTACATGCTCATAGAGTGCTCGTGGGCATTTCGCTCCCCACGCATATACAAAATTTAGTATTACATGACGTGAATGAACGAGAAAGGTAAATGACACATCCAAACTTGACAATCATGGCATGCGTCTCCTGTCAAACAAGAGTACATGCTCTCGTAGCGCGCTCGGGGCTGCTTCGCTAGCTATGCCAAATTTAGTATCTCATGATGGGAAGGAACGACGAAGAAGAAAGACGCATACAAACATGATAATTAATGAAATGCGTGTCATGTGAAAGTTGACTACATGCTATGCTCATAGCCCATTCACGGCCATTTCGCTAGCTCCTTATATACCAAATTTTATGGTGATACAGTCGAAACCCGCAATAACAAATCGCAAGAAAAATTGAAAAATTTTGTTTTCGCGAAAATTTCTGTGCCGCGAGTATGAGACATAAAAACAGTGATACAGCCAGCACAACAAAAATTTATTGCCAGAAGTCGGTTAACTTTCTTTGTCGACCCTTCCCATGCAACAACTTCAAAGCTCTCCCTTCCCACTGGAAACAAGGTCCATTGCTACGTCTTCGTCATGTGCGCCGAAGAAGGAGCGAAGGGTGTCCAGCGCATCCAAAACAAACCCGCGGGTTGGGTTCTCAGCGTGGATCTCTTCTTAGTCCTCGGGGTCGTCAGCTTCGCGCACACGTTCGATAATGGCCTCGTCGGTCACTTCCTCGTACACGACTACGTCGTCATCGGCGCGAACGAACGCACCAACGGTGATTTTTTCTGGGATGTCGATGGAAACAGCCGCACACAACACAACTCGCGGTGTTCACGTGTGTGAGGCTACGGAAGTGACGAAACGACGGAAACAATGCAGGATGGGACTGTGTCACCCCCTAATGGTGTCGCTGCAAGGCTGCTTAACATGATGATGATATTGTTGCCGTTCTTTTCTTTTTCCGTGATCAACGGGGAATCCGCTTCCGGCGTCAAGCTTTTCTCAGACGCCATCGTTACTGCATCTCGATTTCGCCAACAGTTCCAGTCTTGTCTTCATTGTTTTGATTGATTCCAAATGTTAGTGTTGCTTCGGCCTGTTGAGCTCATATGACGGCGCCATCTGCACTCCAGCATGACCATTTTCTATGGCCTGCTGCAGTGTGGCCAGGCATGTGGCCGGACACAGACCCCATCGCCGATTTATATGGACACTCTCGACTGAATTTCGCCGCCGGCGTTGATCTCATGCACCTTATATGTATACGTAAATGAAAACACAAGAAAGAAAAACATCTAGAAAAAAAGGCTCTGGCACGTGGATTCGAACGTGGCACCTCCGCATTGTGAATGTGAGGCCTCAACCATCGAGCCACTGAGGGGTACCTTCTTTGACGTTGAACGGCAAGTTATTTGTATCTACCACTTACGGCTCTTGGCGGGCATCTCGAGGGGGACTATCGTGTTTTAAGCATTATCAGCAAGATGGCGCAGTGAGCACGCGACGGCTCTCATCTCTCACGCGTACTTTGGCCGGCGTAAAAAATGAGGGGTCGTCCGTTCGATCGCGCGCCCCTATTTTGCAGTGAGGACGACCGTACGTCTTGGCTAGCCTTTGGGTTTCGCCGGAACGATTGTGTTGTAGTTACCGGGCTCACATGGTCGCTGCAATCGTTGCACAGCCTCCGTTTGCGAAAAGGGCGCACTTTTCAGACGCTGCGAAGTAACAACTGAGACGTTTATTCGCGTTTATGTGTACCTGTGAGTACGTCTCGTGTGTCATTTGTGCGTGAGAAACGCGGTGCACGTTTCGATCTGCTTGCCATTCTGCGCGTGAGCTTTCAAGTTGTTGCTATCGCGTTTATTGCTTCGCCTTTGCGGCAGAGCTGTGACTTTTCTTTTATAATCTGATGTACACAGACGACGAAGGTAAATAACACGTGAAAACATAATAAAGACATGCGTGTCATGTAAAACATGATTACATACTACGCTCATTGCGCGCTCGTGGTTAATTGACCAGCTTCACCTTTAAAACATTTGGTATTACGTGACGTGACAGACCACGAAGGTATTTTACTTGTTCAAACATGATAATCATCACTTGAAAGTCATGTATGGCATAATTTTCATCCGCCTCGAAACGTTGTGCTGCTTTTAAAGTCACATATCAACCTTCCTTTTTCGTGCTTCGCATGTCATCGATTCCCACTTTATGCCAATTTTTTGTTCTTTCTTGCTTCACATATTGACCACAAGCACGCTTCATGATTATGTTGCAAGTTCACTTACGATTTACGATTTGAAAATAGCACTGCAGGTTTGCTCCTTGCCCCAAAATCTAGAGGACATTTTCCCTGTCAGTCATGGTGTACGGCGTGCGTGATCTAGTGCACTAGTGTTGTAGGTGAACGGCGGCTATTAAACAGGCAAAGTTTCCACGCTCAATGAATTTATACCTTATGTGTTACCCATGAAGTGACGGTTTTGATATGCCACGACACTCTGTTGAAAGAAGCAATCATGCGCATGTCCAGTGCTTTCGTTGTGAAATACAACCCCGAAATAATAACTGATGCAAGAAGACATTTTATTGTAAAAACGTTGCGCCTTGAAAAGTGTTATGAAGCCATAAACGTATAAAAGAAATATGTTTCATGGGTGGTAATGAGTTTGAATCCAGGTCCCCATGCTCTGAAGGCCTTAACCACTAGGACGTCTTGACTATTGGGCTTGTAGAGGGCGAATATATCTATGCCATATAAATGCTTTGTACCTGCGGTGGGAAACAAATGTAAAATGAGAACACTTTCTAGAATAGCTTTAATTAGTTTTGTGCTGTTGGAATGAAAGCACTTTCTAGGACGTCATGTAGAGCACACATAGAAATCGCACGAGTAAGAGAAATGCCGAACTCGCGAGAATGTGATGCCAAACACGAGTTTTGGTGGTCGTGGTTTGTGCTTTCTGTGACAGCTCCAAACGCTGACAAACGCTAGAAACAAGATGATGAGCGCCATGCCAGCGGCACCCGAAAACAACGTCCTATCTATAGGGAATTGTTGCAACTTACAATAAAGGTCTACTCATACGCATCAATTGGACAAATTTTAAGGAAGATTATTTGTAGATAATGGAACGCGCGATAATTTTAGTGCTAACTAAACAAGAAAATGTCCATCCGTGTGTCTGACACACAAAGGCAATCGTAGCTATAAGTAAAAAATGAAATCAATTAAGTGTTTCACTGTAGTTCTTAAACCTGAGTCCTCGAACTGTAAAGTCAAGTGGCTTATCCACTACGCTGCGCATGCATACTGGAAACATGGAAACCTACCTGGATGCTTTGAGCCTACTGTGTAAAACAATACCAAAATGTCCATGAAGTCATTGAGTTTCGTAGAAGAGAAATGAAACAGGTGCTCATAGGGCTAGTTGGTGAATATTCATCATTGTAGGTAGCGGAACGGCTCATTGAGAGTTAATGCGTGTGGTTTGTTCTATCTGTATCCGCTTTAGTAAAGTGTTGTGCTACTTACAGGTATGAATGAAGAACCTTTTGTAGGACAAGATGTAGATTTTGACAGGAAGGGTTCTACACATCAGGAAGGCTTCAATTGCGATATTTTTATGTAAATCACGCATTTAATTGGTCGACGGGTGCGTGTGCAATGTTACATTGTTCGGGACCTTGAGTATCGCTAGGCAAAGAATGAAATTGAAAAGCCGCCATTGAAAAGCCGCCCGAAAAGAGCTATAGAGATGGCCACTGCCTGCGGTAAAACAAAACACTTGAACATAACTCCCAAAGGAGAATCTACCTGTCCTTTTTTATATATCGCTTTTTTTCATGCTCTTCCCAAGCACCATTTTCCCAACCGATTGCAGCGTAGTAAACTGGAATATTTTCTTTAGTTATTCTTCCCGCATTCTATCTTCTTCTCTATCTCTCTCCCTTTGGCTAGGGCAGTTTTTTGTGCTAGACAAATGTGAAAAAATAGTGGTTATAAATACTACAAGAGTCAAAAGTGAGACTTCTCGGTGACTCTCGTTGTTCTGATAGTTTTGAAGAGTGGTCGGCTTGCGCTGATTTGCATTATTGATGTTTGCGCGAGACATACGCACATAAATCTAGTTTCATTTTCTCAAGCTTTAATGCAACGGCGAGTAAATAATCAGTATCAGTACAGGCTACTCTAAACTTCACCAGTCAAAGTAGATGCAAGCAATTCGTTGTTGAGTACTCAGTTCAGTTACCTCCTGCATTTCCGATAGAGGCGAAAATGTTGTAGGCCCGTGTACTCAGATTTGGGTGCACGTTAAAGAACCCCAGGTGGTCGAAATTCCCAGAGCCCTCCACTACGGCGCCTCTCATAGTCATATGGTGGTTTTGGGACGTTAAACTCCACAAATCAATCAATCAGTTCAGTTACCTCAATTTAAGTAACTGCCATCTGCTGTTATTGCCACAAAGTGTTTAGCTAACGCTTACTGCACACAACAATCATTTGTGAGTGAAGCGCTGCACTAGGCAAAGAAAACCCCCGATCACCGCGAACTGCACCTGCAAGGACTGCCTATGAAATCACGCGTCTAATTCCATTCATTACCAGGTAAAGCGTGAAACGCTTGCTGTGCGGCATGTAAAGACCGGGGCGGGTCTTCCATTTATGCCTGGAGGACGACACAGTGAAATAGCGAAAAAGCTACTTGAACTCGCCACTGTGTGCATAAGGCCTGCGTTCCATCTCTGACGGTCAGGGCAATTTATTTACTGACGCATGACCGTGGCTCGTTAATTTGTTATTTTCGGCGATATATGAGGGTCTGCTGCATTATTTAAATAGCGAGCTGGACACAGCTTGCGATTGCGTGAGCTGACACGCTGCACTCGCGGCCTGTTGTCTTCCCGCGGGTACACGTTTCACATGCCCGGAGACGATGGCCGCGGAGGGTGCGAACGGAGACCCTGCCGCCTAAGCCAACAAGTGAATGGTAACGAGGTCAGAAGCTTCAATAGACTGTGCCGCCTTCTCATTAGCCGGGATTGCTTTCCTTGCTCATTCACACGATGAATCGTCGCTCGTGGTGGAATATATATAGATGCGAAGGGTAAAACACAGCCTTATTGTCTTATCAGCCCGGATTGATGGTGGATACAAGTGCACTAAGCAGGTCGTTCGCAAGCAGCTTTCTAGGACCGCTCGTTGATATCCTGAGTCATTATGCCACGTGCCTGCAAGCTCGTGCTTTTTGGTGTTGCGTATTTTCCCGCGTGTTGCGTCTGATCCCTTTTCACGTATTGCTAGAGCGTTCTTGATGCCCCGCCGCGGTGGTCTAGTGGCTAAGGTACTCGGCTGCTGACCCGCAAGTCGCGGGATCAAACTCCGGCTGTGGCGGCTGCATTTCAGATGAAGGCGGAAATGCTGTAGGCCCATGTGCTCAGATTTGGGTGCACGTTAAATAACCCCAGGGGGTCAAAATTTTCGGAGCCCTCCACTACAGCGTCTCTTTTATACATATGGTGGTTTTGGGACGTTAAACCCCACATATCTGTCAAGAACGTCATTGATCAGTGAGGTTCCATAACGCAGATTTGCGAAAAATGAAAAATTTAGACTGTGGCCGCACCTGCTAATACTCCCTGCGAATGTGCCAGAGCACGTGGTCTATGCGTCTTTCCTTCCTTTTTATCCCTCTTCATTCCATTTCTCTTTTTCCTTTCCCCCAATGTGTAGTCTACCCAAACAGACACTTTTCTGGTTGCCATCCCTTCATTCGTCATTGATTTCGTTCTCCCTCTCTGTCTTTCTGTCATTTTATTTTCTTTCTCACTCTCTCGTTTCTCTGTATTATCGTTTGTTTGCCGTTTTTTTTTCGAGTGCATTTTTAAGTCGTGGAGCCATCTGTCGATCTCATGGTGGTACCCTACCCCGTATTACACACATTGTCGATGAAAACATTTACATTATGGCTTCTATGAAAACTCTAGTAGCTGACAGTTTTTCGCAAGAACTCACTAATTACAACTAAAATTGATAATTAAATACTTAATGGCAATTAGTCTTAAAAGCCATTTACCAGCGTATTAAGAGCAACACGTCAAAAAAAACACTCAATATTTGTGCAAATGTGCCTATCTGGGTACATCGCCGTATTTAGCTAGTTACTACTCAATTCACTTCGACCCTATCAGAAGCTGCGTCTTGCCGAAGCTAACAATGTGCTTTACCGTAGCATGGCTTTTGCTCAGTCAAGGTAAAAATATAATGTGCAATACCTTTACACTGGAGGTACTCACTATCCAATAATGTCACTGGCAAGAGGAAAGTGAAAAAAAATTGTACACTATGAGGAGAAACGTTACCTATGAACAACAACCTATGAGCAACAGAACTCCTAAAACAAGCCGGTTTGCCCGCACTTACGAAACGCAATCGTGTTTCCCGATTGAAATTCTTATTTAGGCTTATGAATAAATATTATAATAATAATATTTCTGAAATCATTACTTTTTCTTCTGAGTATGCGACAAGACAAAGGCATCACATAACAATAACTCCATTTCGCGTCAAAAAGAATTGTTTCAAATATTCTTTTTTTTCCAAAGACTGTGACTGAATGGAATACCCTGATTAACACTCAAATTACTCAACCTTCACTGTATTCATTCGCTGCAAATATTTGTTAATTACTTTCCAATCTGCAACACGATCTCGTTCAAATATATTTTTTGCCATTTTTATGTAGTTGATGCTCCGTATGCCTGCTCTGTATTTATCTGCTTTGTATTTTTTGGAAGCGATGTTTGCTAGCGTTTGTTGTTTTTCTGCCCAGTTTTTGTTTACAACGACGATGTGTTTCCACCCTTTTAAAATCTGCTATGGGGATCGCAGTATCTGTAGATAAGAAAATAATGAACTCTCATGTTCCATTTCCTTTAATAAATTATCTATAGAGATGAAAACGCAAAATATGAAAAGACACAAAGGCGAGAAATTCGTGAGTGACATCATTAGTGGCGTTCAATCTCTTGTTCCTGTAGCCGGGTTTTCAAAGCCAACCTTCCAAAGGCATAAATTCCATTTTGAGACGGACAAAAAAACACCATACATATACTTTAAGGTAGCATAGTGTTCAGTTATAAAGCTCAGTAAACGGTAGAAATACTTCAAGTGTACAACGCCATAGGACAGTCTGCTACCATTCGCTTCACCATCTCAATCAGTAGCCTCACTTCACATCTCGCGTGACATGTCCACCGGGCTGCAAGAAAAGGAGAGCCTGTACGAGTTAAATTGGCCTTTCACAACTGTCAGAGAGAGAGAGTAGAATGAGAGAAAAGCAAGGGGGTCAACCAGAGTTGTAGCACCCCGTTTACTATACTCTGCATTAACGGGAGGGAGAATGGGGAAATAAACATGGCAGGGAAAGCGGAGAAAAGAGCAGACACTTGAAGAAATCAACAAGAAAATGTGTAGGGTGAGATCGATTACTCGTAAATTCTATTCAATTGGCCACTATCTTGAAAAACTTTATTAAAGCCTTAACTGACTTTCTGAGCGAAGACGGCTCGTGTCGGTATTGAAGCACTCACTTATGTCAAACGTCTGTAATCGTTACCACAAGTACCAGTTGTGAAGTGCCGACACAATTCTTTTTCTTGCGAAATGGCGTAGAACCAACACGCGTCCCTTTGGCAACACGCGAACCTACGCATCTTTTCACTTTGGTCAAGTTTTTAGCGATGATAATGATGATAAATTATGTGTGTGCGCTTTGAAATGAATGGGCTTTTATACCACACATTCGTTGTGCAATTCAGATGTTTTGACGCCTGGTGAGATTTTATGCTTTTGTCACGCAATATAACATCCCATGCGCTAAGTGCGCTCCTCGCATTACATGACAGCGATAGAGTGTATCCTTCCCACGTAATTTCGAGCATTTGATTGATTGATTGATTGATTGATATGTGGGGTTTAACTCAATTTCGAGCATGTACATGGCTCTGTGTTTTAACACCCGCTTTTCACACATATGTCCCGGGTCTGCCTCCCACTTGAAACGTAGGCAGTTATTTTTTTTATTTGCGACTATCTCGAATTTCCGCTGACAACCAACGATAACAACGCTGACATTGAAATTTCTGTTAACGAGCTCCCCAGCGTTGTCGCGTTAATGTCAGTATTCGACTGGCTTTCCTGTCAAATAAACCTTGTCAGCCTTTCGGTATGAGGTGATCACTGAATGCTTACTCTGACATTCGTCGACTCAAATTCCGCAAGTATTAGTAGGCCCTATGACGTTTGTAGAACTACGTAGTGTTTTTCAAAAGCTTGTTACGTGCATTCATAATTCATTACGTGCGTTCATATATATATATAGTTAAAATAGCGGAGGAGTTTTACAGAGATCTGTACAGTAGCCGAGACAACCACGACCTGAATACTATAAGAACTAGCAGTAACCCAGACGACACCCCACCGGTAATGATAGAAGAAGTCAGAAAAGCTTTGGAGAGCATGCACAGAGGCAAAGCTGCTGGTGAGGATCAAGTAACATCAGATCTGCTGAAAGATGGAGGACAGATTGTGTTAGAAAAACTAGCCACTCTATTTACGAGGTGTCTCCTGACGGGAAAAGTACCAGAGTCTTGGAACAACGCTAACATCATCTTAATACATAAGAAAGGAGATGACAAGGACTTGAAGAATTACAGGCCGATCAGCTTGCTCTCTGTAGTATACAAGCTATTTACAAAGGTAATTGCTAGCAGAGTAAAGAAAACATTAGAATTCAATCAACCAAAGGAACAAGCAGGATTTAGAACAGGCTACTCAACAATTGACCACATTTATACTATCAATCAGGTAATAGAGAAATGCTCAGAGTATAACCAACCACTATACATAGCCTTCATAGATTACGAGAAGGCGTTTGATTCAGTAGAAATATCAGCCGTCATGCAGACACTGCGGAATCAGGGCGTAGATGAAATATATATAAACATTCTGGAAGAAATCTACAGGGGATCAACTGCTACCATAGTGCTTCATAAAAAAAGCAACAGAATACCAATAAAGAAGGGTGTAAGGCAGGGGGACACAATCTCCCCAATGCTATTCACTGCGTGCTTACAGGACGTTTTCAGAAGCCTAGAATGGGAACAGTTAGGGATAAGAGTTAATGAAGAGTACCTCAGTAACCTGCGCTTCGCCGATGACATTGCATTGCTGAGTAACTCAGGGGACGAATTGCAACTCATGATTACGGAGTTAGACAAGGAGAGGAGAAAGGTGGGTCTTAAAATTAATCTGCAGAAAACGAAAGTAATGTACAACAACCTCGGAAAGGAGCAGCGCTTTGCGATAGGTAATAGTGCACTTGAAGTTGTAAAAGACTATGTCTACTTGGGGCAGGTAATAACCGCAGAGCGTAACCACGAGATTGAAGTAACTAGAAGAATAAGAATGGGGTGGAGCACATTCGGCAGGCACTCTCAAATTATGACAAGTAGATTGCCATTGTCCCTCAAGAGGAAGGTATATAACAGCTGTATCTTGCCGGTACTTAGCTACGGAGCAGAAACCTGGAGACTCACAAAGAGGGTTCAACTTAAATTGAGGACGACGCAGCGAGCAATGGAAAGAAAAATGGTAGGTGTAACCTTAAGAGACAAGAAGAGAGCAGAGTGGATTAGGGGACAAACGGGAGTTAAGGATATCATAGCTGCAATAAAGAAGAGGAAATGGACATGGGCCGGGCATGTAGCACGTAGACAGGATAACCGCTGGTCATTAAGGGTCACCAACTGGATTCCCAGAGAAGGGAAGCGGGGTAGGGGGAGACAGAAGGTTAGGTGGGCAGATGAGATTAAGAAGTTTGCGGGTATAAATTGGCAACAGCAAGCACAGGACCGGGTTAACTGGCGGAACATGGGAGAGGCCTTTGTCCTGCAGTGGACGTAGACAGGCTGATGATGATATATATATATATATATATATATATATATATATATATATATATATATATATATATATATATGAAGTTAAGATATCTTTGTGATTTTGTACTTACAGCATAATGATCTTCAAATATAGTAAAACATTTTAAGATATGTGCAAACATAAAACGCGATCGCAATTAGAAATCGAGGAGCGGGGCAGCGAACCTCCAGTGATGGCAAGCTAAATCACCATAAAAGATTTAAACATGTTTGAGTGTGTTTTTGAAGTATATATATATATATATATATATATATATATATATATATATGAAGTTAAGATATCTTTGTGATTTTGTACTTACAGCATAATGATCTTCAAATATAGTAAAACATTTTAAGATATGTGCAAACATAAAACGCGATCGCAATTAGAAATCGAGGAGCGGGGCAGCGAACCTCCAGTGATGGCAAGCTAAATCACCATAAAAGATTTAAACATGTTTGAGTGTGTTTTTGAAGGGCACATTCCATTGAAATGCATTGCAAATATCCTAAGAGTTCGTTCAATGCCCTGTTCAAAGTAATGTTCCTTGCCTGCCTGCCCGTCTTGAGTGTGTAATTGACAGTTAAATAAGATATCTTCAGCAGTACAGTTCTTCAAGCGGCTAAATCACTTGATTTGATGGTATATAAAAAGAGCAGAGAACGCTCAGAATACACCCAATCACTCTACATAGCCTTCATAGACCACGACAAGGCATTTGATTCAGTAGAGATGTCAGCAGTGATGCAGACACTGCGCGTCGACGAAGCATATATAAACATCCTGGAAGAAATCTACAGAGGATCAACTGCCACCATAGTGCTTCATATAAAATTACGACCGAATACTAATAAAGCAGGGTGTGAGACCAGGAAATACGATCTCCCCAATAATATTTACGGCGTGCTTACAGGAGGTTTTCAAAGGCATAGAATGGGGAGAGTAAAGAAAGAGAGCTCTTAATTGGAGAGTACTTTAGTAACCTGCGCCCCGCCGATAACATTTCATTGCTGAGAACAGCGCTTCCAGATAGGTAGCAATGCACTTGAAGTGGTAAAAAAGTTCGCCTACTTAGGACAGGTAATAACCACGTAGCCGAACCCTGAGATTGAAGTAACTAAAAGAATAAAAATGGGGTGGAGCACATTTCGCAAGCGTTCTGAAATCTTGACTGGTAGAATACTACTGCAGCCACTACAGCCGGGATTTGATCCCGCGACCTGCGGGTCAGAAGCCGACCACCTTAGCCACTAGACCACCGTGGCGGGGCAGTGGTCGTGAGGACGACCACTAGCATAGCTCAATTGGTCGAGCATGGTCACGTCATAGGAAGGCGGCGGGTTCGACCACTGCCGGTGGCAAGTTAACGTTTGGTACGTTTCGTTTCTTCTCGTTCTTATCTCAATTAACATAAAAATAACGCACCCTTTACTTTCCTTGGTTTGGCTCTCTATTTGCTCTCAATAGGAAAACAAGACGGTGTTATAAGAAATGCCCCCACCTTCTCGAAGGGAATCGTGAGCAATTGTGAATACATTTCTTGCGCCGATAGAGGGCATCCTTGCCGTCAGACATTCGCCTTCACCAACTTCTGCCATCGCCTTGATAGGGGGCCCAGCCAGTGAATGTTCGAGAGTGAGGCGCGAGTGGACGGGAGAGTGGGACGCAAGGTGGAGAGAGGGCGAACGTCGAGAGAAGGAGTGGCGAAGCATTGCACCTGCCCTCTCCTGCACTCTCTCTAGCGTCAGATGCTCTGGTTGCTAATAGCGAGGATAAGCGTGCGCGCCCGCAGCTGTTGCTATGGGAGAGGATATGAGAGCGAAGAGAAAACAACTGCCGGCGCGCGGCCACCGCCGCCGCCGGATGCCTGACATAGCCCGACTAAGGAATGCATTCGCATTTAAAGACTTTCAGAGTCCTTAATGCATTCCCTTAAGATGACTCGAAGCCTTCGAAGAAACGCGAAACCTGTATTGCTGTGCGTTTCTTCTTCTTCACCGTTGATGTATTGATCCTCCCTCGTCCCCTTCTGAACGTTTCTGCACCTAACGAAGGCATTGCATACTTTTTGTACCCCACCTGTACCCCACAAGTGACGACATGATGACGGCAGCACGATGCCCCAAATTTGGGTGATCTGTCACATCATCGCGTGAATATAATTTTCATGACTCGTTCTGACGCCACCGACACCCAATTTTTGTGTTTGATGATGCATCTAAGGCTCTCCTTTTATTATGAGTTGCTGGAGTTATGACCCGCATATATGATATGAATATTAGTAACGCCGCAGTATAGGTACCCAGAAATTTCGACCACCCGGGGTTCTTTAACGTGTTCCTAAATTTAAGCACATGCACATGACTCAAGAATTTTCACCTTCATAGAAAATTGGGCCGCCGTGGCCGGTATTTGATCCCGTGACCTGTGGAGCAGCAGTCGATAACCGTCCCCGCTAGACCACCATGGCGGGTTCGACGCTGTATTCGAAGGTAGCAGGTTCGGTTCATGCCTAAAACAATTGGAAGGCGAGAGCCTTTGGAGAAACAACATGCCTGCTCGGCGGCACGTATCTTCTGCTTTGCTGTTGCACTCATCTTCTTTATCAATGCTGCAACTGAGCATCTATATGTTCAACACATAAAATTTGCCCCTTGGAGGACAATCAATACTAAAGTTATACACGGGACATGATTAACATTTAGAACTTTAATAAAGTCTCGTCATTACAGGCGACTCGCTGTTGTTCAATCGCCGACTTCGCAGATTGTACTGCCGGGGCAACCAGAAAAATCCCGGAAGGCGACAATGTTCAAGCACAGCTACTCTTTGCTGTGAAACCTATGCATTGCTGTACGGTTATAGATGTTTCACATGAGTAAGACGTATCTAATTTATGACTTGCAACATAGAGAATTTACGCCATATGCTCGTATACGTATAATGCAAGCCCCTGAGTAGTTTTTTTTCCTTAAAGTGAGTTGCGCTTTGCGTAAAGAGTTGGTGACCGCACCTGCCTACTGGCGCGGGCCACACATACTGCGCACAAGGGCTTTAAGAAGACAAACTGCTCGTGCGACTCCGCGTATTTTATTATGCCAGCCTCTGTTCAGTACAGCTGTTCAGGTTGGCTCGACTCAGACACGCCTACAGGTTTTGTTTACAGAAGATAGAAACGAGTGGCTTAAGTCCGGAACTCGGGACGACCCTGACCGAAGGTTGTTTACACCAATTTCGTAAAGTGGGTCGAGTGAATCAATCCCTCCCCCCCTTTAAGTTGGGCTGAACCGATATCCGCCAAGACGCTCTCTCAAGCCAGGCCCGCAGCCGTTTACGCTCTGCTATTGCATTCGCGTCTGATAGGTCGACACGCTCGCCCGTTTTCCGCGTCATTTATTCTACCATAAGCTGCATGCTGTACATACATAGTCCTATGCGTCTTAGACTGTTTCTTTACGACCTCAAGTGACCTCGCTTTTCTTTAAGCGCTACATTGTCCCTATTTTGCGTGATGCCACAAGTCTGTCGTTTTCACATGATTTCCTAAAATGTTTTGAAAACGTCGAAAATGCTGATTCTTGAAATACCTGCTGGTGCACTGCAAGTTTTTAAGAATTGGTCTGAGGAAACAGCAAATTATGTAAAAAAAGAAAGTTGCACGTAACGTGTTCTGTTATTTCATGCGTTTGGCTTGAATATCGCCTCTGTAGCGCTTAGCCTGTTGCCATCAACTCGTGTATCTACGTCAAGACAGAGTGGGTAGACAACGCGGTGAATGACAGAAAACAATATCGATCCCTCTGACTCAGACGCTGCTCAGTGCTTTAGTGGCTGTACTTCCATCACTTTGACCAAGACAAATGTGTCCGAGGTAAAGAGAAGGCAAACTGCAGTTTTTATTGGTTCTCTTGGAGCAAACACAGCAGCGGTCCAAATATTGCTGCATGCTAAGCTTGACGTTTGAAAGACGGGAGGAACGTCGGCGGCCGCATCGCTTGCGGTAAGCTTTCTTTCTTTTTTCTTTCTTTCTTTCTTTCATTGCTTCTTTCTTTCATTGCTTCTTTCTCTCTATTTCTTTCTTTCTTTTTTGCTTCTTTCTTTTTTTGCTTTTTTTATTTTTTTATTTTTTAGGACATAGATTGAGCGTCAAGTTTATGCTACGTCGCATACAAGCTGCCAACCAAAAGCGTCTCACCAGATTTTGCGTCGTGAGCGTGAGCAGAACAGTTTCGATCTGGCATGTGTAATCCAAGCGCGGAATGAAGATTTCAAACTGATACTTATATGGCTTTTTACACATCAGCACCGCACAGCCGCGGTGGTCTAGTGGCTAAAGTACTCGGCTGCTGACCCACCTGTCGCGGGATCGAATCTTGGCTGCGGCGGCTGCATTTCCGATGGAGGCAGAAATGTAGGCCCGTTTGCTCAGATTTGAGTGCACGTTAAAGAACCCCAGGCAGTCAAATTATCCGGAGTCTTCCACTATAGCGTCTCTCATAATCATATGGTAGTTTTGAGACTTTAAACCCCACATATCAATCAACACATCACCCCCTCGGAATACTCGTGTGACGACATGTGTCTTGGACGCCACGTAAGACACATGTGACAATGACAGGGGTATTTCTTTGCTTTTTTTTCAAACGAAAATTTACTTATGCCCGCCACAACAAAAGCCGTTCTTTGTGCCCGCATGCACCACACAGGCACAGATGTACACGCGAAGACACTTGCAAGTGGCCCTCGTGCACTATGAATGATTCACGAACTTTTCGGACTCTTTAGGGCCCTGTAATTTGATGTTCCTGATGCGAAAGACAAGTAAATTTTTAAAAGAATTCAGCCATAATAATACTTTTGAATAAACTTGCTGATATATAGTATATGAATTCGCACACCAATGTTTACTGCGAAAAAATGAGAGGCATAAGGCATACCACAAAGCAAACGGGGAGCATCTTTCACATATGGTACCAATTATAACTTCCGCAATGTTTATCATAACATATTTTCAGTTGTCATCAATACATTTTCAGCAGCTTGCATGCAGAATGAACGTTAACGGAAAGAACGAAACCATATAAGGGGTCGCTTTTTGAAATAACTTAAGCAAGAGCTTTGACGGAGAAATCCATATTCAGATCGCTGTTAACCGCTGTAAATCCTATAAATCCTTGCCATAATGCAAGCATACTAGCTCTAGTTGCGAGTGGACAGGATGATCTTACCATACGTGACTCGTCGTTAGCCCAGTGACTAATGTCTTCAGCTGACAGCACCAAGATTTGAGTGATATCTTTTGCACGTGTTGTTATCATTAGCTTTGTCCACTCCATTTTACTGTAACCCGCCCACGTAGTGGCCTTCTCGTCCTTTTTGTTTCGTGTTCATTCAGCTGCAAATTTTCTACAGTCAAAATCTTGTCGACCTCTTCATTATGCTGATTGAGTTTCTGCTGTTCTTGTGATATGATTTGCCTGGGTTTCTATACAACGTGAAGTATACGTTCTGGAACTGGAGCTATCGATTTTTTTCGGAGTTTCTCAAAAAAAGCCTTACTACGTATTTGATTGGTTGATATATATTCTATTATGAAAGAGTAAACGGGAAAATTTAGTTTTGTTGAACGCTGACGTACAAGATCAGAATGTCAGAAAAATGAACCTATAATTTTAATTTTCACGCTATTTTGGTAATAGCTGAAGTGCTCAATGGCTGTGACATTGTACTACTAACTTAATGGCGCCCATTCAACGACAGGAGCTTTCATGTAAGGCTGGAATGAAAAAAAGTCACTTACGTTTACTTCATGGAAACCATCTCCTTGGCTGTGAGATTAGGCTCTTTACGATGGTAACCTACGCGAACTTTTTCTGGAATATCAAGAGGCTTTTAGCCTTTCTCCTAGTAAAATAAATAATTGTTTATTACTAAGAAGATAGTGACTAAAGTAGAAAAGTAGAGTGTGCTTTATGAGAATTACCACAGTACTTACTATTTTGACAAGAGGGGACTGACCATCTGTTCATCAGTTTAAACGTACCCATGAATGGCTACACAAATCCCTTATTCTCACGGCATCACGTTTGTGGTCTTTTGTTTTTGAAGTTGAGCACATTCCCCACAGGTTACAAAATGTCTCTCGAGTGAATAGTGATTTAACCGTCGTAGGTAAAGCTATTGCAGGGTGTTACATCGTCACAGCATGCGAACTCAGATATCTTTATTGCGATAGAAATTCCAGGTGGTACTTCAAGGGTAAATTGGTCATCGCCGTCACCATGCTGTTCTTTGTAAAATTCATGTAGAAGATGGTATCGCCCTCTACGTACAATAGACTGGTAATTCGAGGAAAACCTTTCGGGCGTAAGCAGGAAGGATGGTGTTGAAAAACGAGTGCGTCGTACCGGAAAGGACGAGCCAGTTTCCGTTAGATGACGGGATAATAGAGGTTTTGAGCAAGCTACGGAAACACGTTATGGAAAGGTGGCAACACAGAACCGGCTGACGAGTGTGCACGCGTGACGATTGTACGCGCGTACAGAAAGGAACCGTGTCGTACTTCTCTAACGTGTTTCCGCAGCTTGCTAAATACCTTTAATTAGAGGTGAGTGCGCCATAGCGAATATTATTAGAACAGAGAGAGCGTGCGGTGGGCTTGAATTACTGCGCATACAAGTATGTGGTTACTCTGGGAGCGGTCACAGTGGCGAAGCGAGAAAGACTGATCGCGCATTTTATTAAGAAAGTAATTTTCCGGCTTGCGTTAGCACGAACATGAAAGATAAATTTGAGTTTTTTGTGTACTACTTCATAATAGAATAATCGGAAGCGCAAACCAACGGGACACAAGAGAAGAGAGAAACAAGCGCAGACAACAAACTAAACCTCGACCACAGTAGTGTAAAAGATGAAAAGTCATCAAATTGATATCTGATTCTCTCAATAATCTACAGAATTGTGAAAACAGGTGTCTGCGTATCTTTACAAGTTGAGCAGAAACAACAGAAAAAGTAGAAATACAACTCCATGCCATTCTATCTGAGCCTGAATCAAGCTTTGTGAGGACCACAGCTTTCATATAAGAAGGTAGTCTCAGTAGGTCATGCAGTTCGAAGCCGGATATTTTTCACACAAAAAAAGAGAAAAAAGTGCATATACGGCCACGTTCTTCCCCGGTGTCGTAGTATGCGGGTGGCCGCAAGACATTTCATAGTGTAAAAGGGACAAAATAAATGTATCCGAACCAAGTGTAAACGAAGGTAGAAGATGACCACAAGGTATAAAGCCTGTACGACAAAATGGCTAAGCAATAGAAGTAGCCTCTGTGTTACAAGCTGCCACTCTAGCGTCGCCAGCGCGAAGTCGGCGACGGGAATGACAGCAGGTTGGTTCGTTCCGTACGCAAGCAGAGACAGTGAAAAGATCAGAGACGTGAGAAAACAAAACAACTTTAATCTAGTGATATTGCAGCATACGGGATCTAATACAACACTTCGATACAACTAACAAAATACATCGACACTTGATACAACTAAAGAAATATATAACAGAAACAATAAATTAGCTTACGAGAGAGAACTATTACAAACTACACAAACTAACAAGAATAGAACGACGGATGAGAAAGTTCAAAGATATAAACAGGTGAAGGCAAACATGTGATGACCGGCAGCGTTGTGTTCCCGACGATCGGATGCGAGAAGTCGAAGAGAGTTCTGGCACGACTGCGATGTCAGTGGTGTTGCAACGCTGGTGGCTCCGGGAGGCTAGTGCTTGCAGGTGACTTCGAGCAGGTTGAGCTAACTCGAGGCGAAGTCACGATGTCTACGTTGCAGACGTTAATAGCGCGTCACAGCTAGACAAACGGCTAAGTTTAGGTGGCCAGCCGATACAGAGCCACACTAAAAACTTCTAGAAGAGATGCTTGTTGATCTGTTTCTACACCATCTTGGTCAGCGACTAGTCTGCATAGCAGGGCAAATACCTGCGCCTAAATCCCCCTCGTGTCTCCCCGCTCTCTTTCTTGGGGACAAGAGACCTCTACATGGTTCCAATCATGCGCGTTTAAGAGATGGAAACTCCGCCCCAAAAAATATTTTGACCCCACCACTTTTTAATTGGGAGAGGGCCCGCAACTAGCGAGAGTGACAACCTGTCGGGTTGTTGTCATACGGCTTGGCCACCAGAGCGTTTCCCACGCTTTTCCCCGTGGGAACGGTCAAACGTTTGGCTCTCAGTCGGTGCGTCTTGTAGTCTAATCCTTGTTCGGGGTATACCGCGGCCTTCTACGACCTTGCAGACGTCGCCACAGTTACAAAAAAATTAACTGTCGGCGGCGACGTTCTAAGAAGAGCACCCCATTTTGCCCTTCTCGGCTCCCTTTCATGCGCCGCCGTTTCTCACGGTCAGTCGGGGAGTACGGCGCCCGTTAATTGCCGTGACGCGGTGTCGCCAAAAATGGCCGTCCGTGACACTCTGGTGGGGCGTTATCAAATTGTGCACAGCAAATATTGTTTTTTCGAGAAATCATTCCACTAAAGTTTCTCTCTGATGGTAAGAATATTTGTGCTTCGTACTTCTAAACCGAGCTTCTTTTTTGGTTACGCCATGCACTCTTTTCGACGAACTATGTGGCGTGTTGGAAGAAGGCACGTCTTTCAGACCCACTCATCAGGCTGCGTAACGTTGCTACAGCTGTGTACATACATATCCGAACATAGAAACACATGCTGCGCAAATTTTAATTATAACCGCTGTTGTTTGCACGAGAGAAAACAACGACCTGAATTGGGTGCTGTCAGACAGCCACGCTTTGTATACACAATGTTTGAACTCATTCGCTTGCCTGCGTGCATATTTTTGCCCTAACACTGTTTGGAGCACCGGCCTTATTTCCCCACTTTGCGTTTAGGACAGTAACGGGGCTAAAATACGTAGAACACTGTGATAACGATTGCTTTACGGGCTCATAGTTTTTACTCCCGGTAGTGTTCTTTATGTCGCCTATTTGTACACGGTGTTCATTACTTTTCGCCCAATAAAAGGACATGAAAATTGCCCCAGTGGTAACAAATTGCAAATAAAGACGAGCTCACCGCTACGTATTATGTATAAATAAGTTAGAGTGGAAGCTCTCTTTTTTGGCTTTGAGAATCTGAATCGCTTCGCTTCGGCAAGATCAATCAGGGTATATATATAAAGAGTCTTACGAAAACTCAAAATGAAGCCACAATAAATGACGATTATGTTGATTCTCCCCTCCCGTAGCCCGTATATTCTTTCTTTCTTTTTTATTTATTTATTTGTTTATCTTCTTCCTTTCTTTTTTGAATCAGCCAATCGCATCCTCGCCTGCAATGTAAACGATGTAAACAGAGTTTAGAAAGCAAGAACCAGTTTAATTTTGTCGCTTGTCTCAGAAAGTTTGCCTTGGCAGTGCTATCATAGCAAGCGCAAGCTGTCGCACCTCTAGAGAGGGCACCTGATTGTTGTCGTTTCGCACGGCACCTAAAGTTGCCAGCCACAAATTCTGAAAATGAAACATTATCGTCCTCACGCTTTTTTCTGTTAGTTTTTTTTTGCGTAGTGCTCGCAACAGCATCATTTAAGCTGGTCTGCTAGAGGAAGAAAGATGAACGAGAAGTGAAAGGAAATGCAGTTGGATTAACCAGGTTTCACACAGCTTGCTGACCTACAAGGGACAAAGAAGAAGCGGCTAAGAAAGAAAGAAGGAAGAGATGTTTTGGGGATGCGCGCGCAGACAAAGCATCGTTCAACGCGCAGTTAAAGGTGGTCGCTGAGCAAAGTCACTTTTAAAATAAACGCTATGCCTGCGCGGAAGTTTCAGCCTAGTCACAACGAAGGCTGATCGTCATTCGTTCGGAGATTCGTGATTTCATCATTCGTTTGAAGAAGCAAAGTACCCCCTAAGCCGCCATGTGCAATCTGTTCATGCTGTAACTGATGACGATGAAGAATTATGCCCTTTGTAATGGATGAGTAGCTTTAAATCGCCCAACAGTTACGCAATTCGCATATTGTGACACCTGGCGATTTTTACTCTCCTACCACGCTGTATATTAATCAATCAGTTAGTTTGATTACCTGCCCGACATGACGCCAAAGTAGGGTCTTTCTTGCGAAGGAGTTTCAGGCACCGGCGTGGGTCTGTAGCAGAATACTCGGATTCCACGCTGAGGACCAGTGTTAAACCCATTGTTTTTCGTCATAGTTTGCGATAGTCTGAGTGAGCTTGGGAGAGCAAAATTTTCGTGAGTTTGTGTCTAAATGAGCCCGGTTCAGGGAAAGTTTGGCGATTCGAATCTGAATACTTTACTCGTTTGAATTTCGGAAGCGTAATAATTCCAAGAACAATGTGTCGGAGGTTGCCCAGGATCATGCATGGTCACTGCGTGTACATTCTACGAAGCGTGATCAGAGGTCCGAAAAACACGCCACACTTTGAAAAAGAGCATGTGAATGGACCAAAGAAAGTCCGCTTTCCAGGGGCTCTTGGCCAGTCATGTAACATGATGCCGCCGGAGACACTTGATGGTTTTTTGCACTGCGTAGATCACCAGCGCCTCCGAAATCTATAAAAGCTGAGGCAGGGCACCGGTGAAGCGATAGAGTCACGCAAGTTCGCATTGCGACTTTTGCAAGTGCCTACACATTCGTCGTCTTGTATCTTTTATAAATGAGCATGTAGTATTAAAGAAACCCCAATTAAGCATAGTTAATTTCGGGCTCCTGCGTGCGTTCTTATTGCCACCCAAGAGAGGTTTCACCATGCGTTTGACACCCACTGTACCTGAATACCTCACTGCCAAAATATACGCTGAGACCACAATTTTTAATATAAAGTATGTGCCAACTTGGCCCAGTTTTTGGCTTTGGTGAGCCGACTCATGCGATAGGTTCTTTGCGATGTGTGTTTAGTTCATCGAATGTGTCGACATCTGCCGGTGTCGTAGAAAATATTACATCCGAGTACGCACTGCCCAAATTAGTTACTGCGTGCACTAAATGGAGCCTATATAGTATACCTATATTCTAGTTAGAGCAGTCAAGAAATGCCGAGGCGCATCACGTGCACAATGTTTTTAGCGAAAGCTGTTATCAGATCACAAGGACCGATTGTGGCGCCGTAGTTGTCTGCTGCCAGTGTCACTATCGCGCGAAATAGGAAAAAAATATAAATAAATACTGAAATGCCGGGTTCACTAGGGAATTCGAGCCCGGGTCCACTGCGTGGCAGACAAGCCTCACAAAGCGAACTGCGTAACGAGTAGGTCATTGAATGCTCCAATTCTATATAAAAGCCTCGGCATAATTTTATTGTAGCCATCCACAGCCTCAACAAATTGCACATAGTGCACAGTGCAACAAATGGCACCTAATGCCTACAAAAGCGTAGCGGGTAGCACATTTTCATCCCGGCTGCGGCGGCTCCACTTTCGATGTAGGCGGAAATGTTGTAGGCCCGTGTGCTCAGATTTGGGCGCACAATAAAGAATCTCAGGTGGTCGAAATTTCCGGAACCCTCCACTACGGCGTCTCTCACAATCATATGGGGTTTTTGGGACGTTATACCCCACACATCAATCAATCAATCACTTCCTTTCTTACCCCTTGTTATACTATAGTTTGAATGGATATGCTATCTTTGCTCTGTCTCTCTTTTTTTTTACCCTCTTCCTCACCCTCACTGCCATTTACCTTTCACTTGCAATACTATACAACGCTATGCATATCTCTCAATTTTTTTCTTTATATCTATTTTTGTCTCTCTCGGTATTTCTCTTTCTGCCGTTTCTATTTTTGTTTCTCTCTGTTGATTGATTGAGTTGTGGGGTTGAACGTCCCAAAACCACCATTTGATTATGAGAGACGCCGTAGTGGAGGGCTCCGGAAATTTTGAACACCTGGGGTTCTTTAACGTGCACCCAAATCTGAGCACACGGGCCTACAACATTTCCGCCTCCATCGGAAATGCAGCCGCCACAGCCGGGATTTGATCCCGCGACCTACGGGTCACCAGCCGAGTACCTTAGCCACTAGACCACCGTGGCGGTGCTGCTTCTCCTTGTATTTCTTGTCTGGATAGTGGAAAGCCGGGCCTGTGGGTCGAACTGTGGGTACGCAGGTTTGAATCTCACCTCGCGAAGAAAATTTAGTTTTATTTATTGCTTCTCCTCCTTGTCTTCAGTTTTAGTCTCATCTCATCCTACTTCCCTTCCTCAAACCCGTCGCCAGTTGACGCAAAATGCCATATTATGTCGAAGTCGTTCAGGATGGTGATAGCTTTCTGTGCTCGACAGAGTTTTTCCTGCGGCCTAAACAACTTAGACATTTTCTATTCGAAGAGAGAGCCGCCAGTCTCCACGTTATCGGTAACGACGTCAGACTAGTGCAGTGACGCTTCGGAGCTGGCAGTGCGGAAGGAAGCGCCCTCGGACGTCCGCTGCCTCAATGAGCAATACATTTAGTGTGCGGGCACTACGTTTCTAGTCATTTTATTCTCGCTAATCGAGTGCGTGCAGATAGACACGCGGCTGGGGCCATGCGGAGTCATCTTCTGTCGACCTGCGGGCGCGCCCTCGTGTGCTCCGAAGAGCACGCGCCAATTATCTAAAAAGCAATTCATGGGTTCCTGCGACTGCACAGGCCGCGGTGACACCCTTTATTGCTTTCCCTTTCGTCGATCTAGTTGCTCCTCTGATGGCCCTGTTATCATCCGGCCGCGAAGTAACGGCCCGTCTATCTCGTCAAGGAACAAGAATCGGCTCGCCAGCTCTAATTTACCAGAAACGTGCTCGAGCGAAGTGAGCGCGTTCCTATGACAGACCCGTATTTCTTCGACGGCACTCTTGTTTATTCGGCACGCATCGGCTAATCTCAGCGCGTCTTCTTGTTTGCTCACTGCTTCTTAGCCGCCCCGAGCGGCGCTCAAGCTGCCACGTTATCCACCGATCAAAGGGGGCCGCAAAGAATCTTGACGCGCGACTGGAGACTTCACAGTGCCGCCTCCTGACAGCTACCCGTCATATGTCCCGCCGCCATTGGTTTGAGATATAGCCCCGGTGTAATCCGAGCTGCCGCGACAGTGCGTGCGATTGCAGCTTTTGCCCGATATTCGTCCACACACTGTTGCGGTTCGGAAGGAAGGTCGCTGATGGCATCCCACCGCTGCCACCAGTTGTTGCGCGTTGTAGCGACCGCATGCAGTCTGCGGGTAGCGGGGCCGGTCGCCGTCGCTCCGTCGAGCCAAGGACTAGGGGAGAGCTTTGAGCAAACTTAACGGATTTATTTACATCTTTACAGCGAGTTGTCGAGATAAAGACAGAAGAGAAGAGAAGAGAGTTGGGCGAGGCACTGCACGCCCTTTTTGTTGACCCCCGTTCCTTAGGTCCCTGGGTTGGGGATCACTACACAAAACAATGCGGACCAATGGTGATGTGGAAGTTCCTCTCAATGAAGTACCGCCGATCATGCATGTTCATAGAGGCACAACACAGGCTTGCACATACACACACACCCTTGCCACTAGTCGCAGCGCTGCCGTATAACAGGGAGGGGAGAGCGGAAGACGCACGGGCGCCTCGACCCATTTGGTGCTGGCCTCGATCGGGCTGCGTTCCCACGGAAAGATCTTAGCGCGCCCTTTCGAGAGGTGCCAGGTTCGTGGAATCCTCCGGGGAGAGCCCTTTGACCAGCGCCATCGTCGTCTGCTGGTTAACGCGCTAACGATGCGTGGCCCAGGCGGGAGATAGAGCGGCGGCTCCAAAACCCTCTTTGGCGAAATTCCACACAGTTGGCGCCGCTGTCAATCAGTGGGCGCCGTCTCGTGTAGTCGGCCCCTGTTGCTTCCTCCGTCCAGCGGTGGTGAGACTGTCCTTTTGGCACTAATCCGGCGTGGCGAATGACCCGCTGGGTCAAGGCATAGCTTGATCGCTACAGCTCCTCCGCCGACGGGAAGATCTCGGACGTCGGGTAGTATCAGCTGCTCGACGGGAGAGATCACAGTAACCGCAGTCTCCCAACACCATTGAAACCACAAAGACCAACCGCTAGAACCAGCAAGCACCGGCAATGAGTTTTCGGCAATCATGCTGGTCTTTCAAATGTGCCACAATGCCCCTACGCTTTTTTTTCCTTAAATGGCAACCACACTAATACTCTTGCTCATAGCTAAAAATTTCGATTACTCAAAAGACCCCTTAAAATCATTACGGAAAAAACGCCCCTCAACTGAACACAAAAGTAATCTTAGGTGCAATACTTATCAAAAGCACCCCACAACACTTGCACTGGTTTATGCTAAAACCGTGCGCCAATTGTTCTCAATTCTCATAGCGCGTAACGACTACACCGTGACGCCAAACTTAATCATTTGACGAAATCATCTGGTCTATGTTAATATCTTCTTCCTTAAATGCCAATTCAAGCCACATCCACATGACAGTAAAGGCATACGATATTACACTAAACCTTTGAAACACTAAAAAAATATAACAATTTTTTTAGTTTTTACGTTCTCGGTATATTTGTACTAATGACCAAATCACTTTTACTAACCTTCATCCTTTAGCTCAGCGGTTTTTTGTTTAAGAAAATTAACACCGCATCTTGTAATCTACAAACTTAAACAGCCCAGTACGCATCTCCAATTCAATACTGAATAACCACACTCAGCACGCGCGTGCGACAATTACTAAAACTGACCGTGCCCCCTTTTCTACACTAGTTTCGCCTGAATCGCACACGATGGGGTCGCAGTCCCGGCGGTTTTCGAGCACGCCAGAGGCTACAAAACGCACGAATGCTAGGCTGTGTCCTGTTGTCACGCCTCATTTTGAATTTAGGCCGGCTCCCCTCAGGAATCTGCAAGGGACGCCAGAAACAGGGGGGAAGCCTGGGTAACAGTGTCTTTGTGGTCGCCCCACGCAGTACTTAGCAGTTGTGCCTTTTCGACTTTGACCCTTCGGCCAAGGCCACTTTCCCGAAGTCGTCGAAATGAACCGCGCGTTTCGTTGGGGTGACGCACCTCCCTTTCCCCTTCCACACCTGTCTCGCCGCTGGCGCCTCCATGGACGCCACCAGGGACGTTTCCTGAAACGGAATAATGGCCTACCCTTTCGTCTTTCTCGGGACAAAGTGGGACCTGCCCTAGGCTTATGTGGTGCCGAACGCTTCCGCTTCTTTCTTTTTCGGCGATGTTTGCTTGCCTCTTTTCTCTCGATGCCATCATCATGTCACGTCGTGACCTCAGGAGTTGGGAAGCTCGTTGGAGCTGGTGCTAGGTCTTGCCTCCCGCTAACGCTTTTCGAACTCTGCGTCACGACGGACTGTCGGGCCAAATTATCTTTGTCAACGCTGATGAAACCATTAACTAGGCCCTCTGTGATGGCATCGCTGCACTCCTGACGCATCGCGTTCTCTCTCTGATTAGCCACTGTGCTAACCCTATCTGCATGTGACGATCTCGAGACGTCCTCTCGAGGCATGAGGATGGTTTCCAGCTCCTTACTGAGCCCACTATGGCTGCTGGCACACACCTCATCTTCGCGAGGACCGTCTTTAGATACTGTCTCTACCTCGAGACCGGCCAAGACCTCGTTCTCTACATGCTCTACATTGATGCATTCGAGAATATGCGGGTCCTTTTCTAGCGCGATCTCTGGTTCTTGCGCTTCCTGACGCGCCTCACTTTCAGACTCCCGTCTTTCAGCTTCGCACTTTCTTTCAGACTCTTGTCTGAGCTGCTCTATTTCTCTGCTGACGGAAATTCCGAATATCCGGAACATCTCTGCCTTAACTACCTCATAGTTGTTCACGTCCTGCTTACTGAGTCGCGCAACAGCTTCATCTGCCTCGCAAGGCAGAACCGTGAGTAGCCTTTGACACCATGTGTCTCGCTCAAATGACAGTTCCTCGCACTTCCGCTCAAATATCCTAAAGTACAAGCCAATATCCCCTGAATCTGTATATGGCTGCATGTACCTAGACATCCAGAACTCGGCCTTCAAGTTGCGATAAGGTACCACTTGCTGGGGACTACTGCCTGACCTATTTCTCAACTCGATTTCTCGTTTGCGGATAGCAATCTCGTGCTCCAGTCTTTCAATTTCACGCTCGCTTTCTAAGCGGCGTTTCTCTCTCTCAGACTGCTGTCTTTTTGTTTCACGCTCGCATTCTGAGCGACGCTCCTCTCTTTCGCACTCACGCTTTTTCTCGCGCTCCTGTTCCTGTTGCTTTTGAATCTCGTTCCACGTTTCTTCAATATCTACACTGCTCAGATTTAAGCCATCGATAGCGCTAACAATTGCGTGTTTCTTCATTCCCGCATCTACTTCTGCTCCCAGCTCCTCCCCCAGAATCAGGGGCTGATTCTTCAACAAACGCTTCCAATCCATGACAGAGAACTAGTGTGGTGCAGCTCACTCTCTACCCAGAAGTTCCGTAAATCTGCTTCTGTGGTAGCCTCTACCACCAAAAAGATTGCACTTCTATCTTATCAGCCTGGCAACCAAAAAAACCAAAGCCAGCACTCACCAGTCCACAGCTGCCAGTCTCCATGATCTCGGCGTGTTGTTGATTCTCCGTCCTCCAGGCTCACATCCCACCGCTGCCACCAGTTGTTGCGGTTCGGAAGGAAGGTCGCTGATGGCATCTCACCGCTGCCACCAGTTGTTGCGCGTCGTGGCGACCGCATGCAGTCTGCGGGTAGCGGGGCCAGTCACCGTCGCTCCGTCGAGCCAAGGACTAGGGGAGAGCTTTGAGCAAACTTAACGGATTTATTTACATCTTTACAGTGAGTTGTCGAGATAAAAACAGAAGAGAAGAGAAGAGAGTTGGGCGAGGCACTGCACGCCCTTTTTGTTGACCCCCGTTCCCTAAGTCCCTAGGTTGGGGATCACTACACAAAACAATGCGGACCAATGGTGATGTGGAAGTTCCTCTCAATGAAGTACCGCCGATCATGTATGTTCATAGAGGCACAACACAGGCTTGCACATACACACACGCCCTTGCCACTAGTCGCAGCGCTGCCGTAGAACAGGGAGGGGGAGAGCGGAAGACGCACGGGCGCCTCGACCGCTTTGGTGCTGGCCTCGATCGGGCTGCGTTCCCACGGAAAGATCTTAGCGCGCCCTTTCGAGAGGTGCCAGGTTCGTGGAATCCTCCGGGGAGAGCCCTTTGACCAGCGCCGTCGTCGTCTGCTGGTTGATGCGTGACCCAGGCGGGAGATAGAGCGGCGGCTCCAAACCCCTCTTTAACAACATTCCACACAGTTGGCGCCGCTGTCAATCAGTGGGCGCCGTCTCGTGTAGTCAGCCCCTGTTGCTTCCTCCGTCCAGCGGTGGCGAGACTGTCCTTTTGGCAATAATCCGGCGTGGCGAATGACCCACTGGGTCAAGGCATAGCTTGATCGCTACAACAGGCTGCACCTCGCGGGGTTATTGTCTGTTTATGCGAAATGTGCCAACTTTATAATTCGCAATATAAAAAAATGGAAGTCGTCAGTTGTAGGTGAGCTCACTTTTGCATAAACCGTCGTTATGATTGCCAAGTAGGTGCTCTACCTCGCGCTAGCGGTCACTTAATTCTTTGTTTTTTTTTATTGTGATAGCAGTTATATGGACACTCTCGGCAGGTTTTTACCGCCAGAGCTGGCGTGGGCGCCGCCGTCACTTACCGTATATGTATACGTATCTATATATATTGAAACAGAAGAAAGAATAATTTCAGAAAAAAAGACTCGGGTGTGCGGAGTCGAACATGGCACCTTTGACACGTCAGGACAAAGCGCTAACCATGCACCGATTTATAGAGGAGCACGTCTTTCAATGTTCAAACGGAAAGCTGTTTACATCACCAGTCACCACTGGTGACGGGCACCTCGGAGGTGGGGGGGGGACTATCGTGTTTTCAGCATTACAAGGAAAATAGCGCCATGAGCGCGCGTCCCCTCATCGTCACGACTCGGCGCGCGCTCTCATCTCCCACGTACTTTGCCCCGCGGAGAGGAAGGCGTGGATGCTCGATCGCGCTTTCTTATCTCGCGGTGTGGAGGATCGTACTTCTTGGCTGGTCTTTGGGTTTCACCGAAATGATTCTGTTTTAGTTACCGGGCGCCGCACAAAGGTCATTGCAATCGTTATGATGTTTCCGGTTGCAAAAAACACGTTTTTCAGACAGCGAAGTAAGAACTGACACGCCTATTCGCGTTCATTTGTACCTGCGAGTACGTTTCGCCCGTCATTTTTGTGTGAGAAACGCGGGGCACGTTCTGCGCGTGACTTTCCAATTGGTTGCTATTGTGTTCATTGCTTAGCGTTTGCGGCATAGATGTGACTTTTTTTAACCTTGCTTGGACGTGCATAATTACGAGGTTCTTGTGCGCTGGTTTTTTTTTATTTCTTGGCGTTGCCACGAAAAAGTTTGCCATGGTTGAACGCGGTAAAACTAAGTTTGTCGTGTGGTAGCATGGTTTCGCTTGCTTTAGGTATGAAGAGACCATTAATTTGCGGATATTTATTTTGATTGCACACTTTCGTTCATTCAAGGATGGCGTAAAGTTACACGCAATTATTACGAAGCCAACGTGTCGCACGTGAAGGCCACACATTACCGACGCGGCTCTGCGCGAACGCACCATGAAATTCGTTGCAGCCGGCACCTCAGCTGGAGTAAGCGCGTTGCATTTAAGTTCGTTTCCGGTCTTTCGCCAGCCTTAACATTGACTGAGTTTGAAGGTCAGGAGCATGCGCAAAGGAGCGTTCTGGATTTGTACTAGGAGGAGCAGAGCAACCACTCTGAAAATGTCCACTATGCCACCTTTCAATGAATAGAACGTATAGTGATAAGAAATGAGTTGGCCGTCGCTGAAGCTAAAATAGTTTTAAACAAGGCGCCATGCGCACTCCTTTTCTGGAGTGCACATGACGTTTTCAGGAACATTGCAAACGACACAGTCTGCTTCAACGTGTATGTGCTATTCTACACTTGAACCCTGGCGAAAACTAAATTGATGTGATGATAGGGGAGTCTGCACAGATGACATCAAGAAAATTGTGTTCCGCATGCGTCAGAAATCGAAGCAGAACACCTCTAGTGCCCTTAATCGAATTCGCCTTCGTGTCGCATTCACGAGGCAATATGTGCCCACCGTCGAATGCAGTGACTCCGGTCCCAGTTGCAATCACTGCAGTAGGTGCCTGAAGCACTTGAACACCTGTTTTGCTCTAGCCTATACACGGGAAAGACCGTAAAAATGTGATATTCTATTGCGCGAGTTCATAATGGGCCAGTACGGTATTAGCTTGTGTTCGGTTCTTCGACTGACGCCAACAACGCAGCTTTGGTCATAGGAGCACGACTCCAGAGCGCCCCTAGTCTTATGAACCTGGAGTGTGCATGCTCTGTAAGTGTTCAACTAAGTGGGCTGTCTGTTTCAGCGCACACTGACTTGATAGAGCCCGAAGCCAATGTTCAGTAATCATGTGGGCTCATTGGCACTCAATATCTAGGCAATCACAGCGTGCTGAAATTGACTGTCCCCTTAGTGAGCATTTACAGAATACCATGCACCCCTCTATGCACATGCACTCTATTATCTCATCGGCGTCATTCACCGCTCTTTTGTTCCTCCGTCCCACTACCATGGCGAAGAGTAGTCGCTGAGGCGAAACATTCGTCTTTTCACTAAAAACAAACAAACAAACAGCTTGTGACAGTGTCTTCTGTCTTGTGTCGCCGCAGTGTCGAGTCTAGCTGTACTACTGTAAACGATGTGTACTCACCTGTAGGTGCCGGTGTTACTCGCAACACTACTATTATGGCAGCCGAAGTATTGGCATTTTATTTTTAGATGTAACTGAATAATAGGAGCGTGCTTAGCTAAAGTGTTGCTTCTGGTTGTGCAGCTAGTACATGAGTTTTCAGCAGCAAACGTTTGCTCATAATGGGTTACTTATTTTTTGTAAAGCTTGTGAAGAACCTATATACTTAGGCCCCTCGCCATGGAGATATAAGCGAGTGAAAAATTAGCAAGTGATAAATCCTACTTTTTAACAGCAGAGTTATTTAAGCTAGAAGAGACTCCGGTAGTCGCGAACAATCTCCATCACGAACCGGCATGCACTCTTCTCATCCTCTTCTTGATCTTCTGTGCACCGATTTATTTTTTTGAGGGATGCACTACCTCTGATGGACGAGATAACTATAGCACAGAAAGAGATTGAGAAAGCAAGAAAGAAAATCAAATAAACATGTAGATTGTAAGGGAGAGCAAAATAAACAGAAAGAGGAAACGAGAAACAGAGAGTGAGCGAAAGAAAAGGAAGAAGCGAAAGAAGGAAAAAATGAACATGTAGAAATAAACATTAACCTAAAAAAGGCAGACAGAATGAGAAAGGAACAAGGAAGTATGTCCAGCTCCGCGCTTTTTTTAGCTTTGGCATCACTGATTTGAAGCTGCCTTAATCTTTTTCATCTTCTGAGACGTACGTGTAACAGACTGGTTACTTAGCTTTGCGGGCTGCACATTGATTAATGATGCACGGAAGAGGCCAAACTAAATACTGAAGTTCCTGAGAACACTGAGCTAAGTTTTCTCAATCTGCAAATTGTTTTCACCCCTTTTCGCGCATTTAAAAAGAAAAAAAAAACAAAACGAGTCCTGTTGTTCTTTATTACCACGTGCTCTAAGCTCGTGAAGCGAGAAATCAAAAATGCATGTCGGCGCGAATCTCTCTTGAGGTTTCGCCGAAAGAATATACCGGATTTAACGGCTTGGAGCAGCTGGCGTCTCCGATCGCGATGCAAAGGAGGTGCGGTTGGCGGAGCTACTTCTCGTTGAATTACTCCTCACGTAACAGATGAGTTTGCCGTCATACCTGATTAGGTTCATAAGGCGTCTGATATTCTAAAAAAAACTGTAGGGCGGCTGACGCAAACACACTTCTCTTGGCATTGAAAAAATGTTTACTTGTGTGATCACGTATGTATTTTAATTGATTAATTGATTTGTGGGGTATAACGTTCCAAAACCACTATAGGATTATGAGAGACGCGCTTATGTAGTTTAAAGCTATCCATCATCGCCTGGGTAAACGTAGTACATGGAGGGCTCAGGTGAAATTGTTTGCGGAATAGCTTGTCGTGAGGCAGTTGCGAAGCCGGTCAAGCAGGTCGATCAATAAATTACCGGCTGCGTGAACGCCCGAACTTCATGCATGGGTCTCTTGGCCACAAGGGCTGCTCATGTTGCAGGGACACGCCTCTGTTTGAGACGTGCGAGATCGTATAAAATATGAGGACCAGTGAACTCGAAACTTGTTTGAGGTGTCTAACGTACGTGTGCCGAATGATATGTGCCTCAGCTCCACCACCCATTGCACTGATGTATTATTGCATAAAAAACGTCATGCAAGCCTTTTTATTTGCCATTTTTATTGTTATGCCCGTAATAAATGCATCAAAATAGGTTGAAATGATGTGCATCTTTTAGGAATATAGACAGGGTCAGAGAATGTCTAGTATATTGTGATTTCTAAATAATAATAAAGCTGCTGGTGCACATTGAAATAAACAACTAATTGCATTGTTTATTGCAAGAGCGAAGACTTTTCTGTTTACTTATGGCCTTATCTTTCATGTTTACGCCAAGTTTTAGTCACCAGTACGTAGAAGATTCTATATCTGAAAGTATTTAAATTTAGACAAAGAGAGAGAACGCCAGCTGTGTGTTGTTACATGCTGTTATCGTTCCTACTCCTGCTTCATCTCACATCCTTCAATCATAAATCACGGAAGCCATACATTCTTTCTGTTAAACAAACGAAGATTCTTTACAAATGTATCCGTGTTCGCTTTAGCGTGACCTGCTTGGAAACACAATAGCAGGGCACAAAGCGAGCGCATGTCTAACTTGCCAAGGATAATCTACCAATACTTGGTGGTGCGAACACTGGCAAATGTCGAGCACACACTGCTGGCTCAGGAAAGCCAGTTCACAAAGTGAGTCCAGTTACGAGCCAGCACGGATGCAGCGTGCCTGCAGCAGCGAGTACGTAATCCGGGCTGTAGTTGTGCATCATTTTTGCGCCGTTTGTGGTCGCCTCATCCTTGCTTGTCGATTCAATTTTATCTTGGCCTGGAGCTGATGAGTAGGACGGGAACGCAACACTGATAGAGGAGCGTGAGTCCATGGACCGACATGATAGCGTGGCTGACGCGGAAAGAGTCGCCTTGAATGCC
Organism: Rhipicephalus annulatus; assembly: GCA_013436015.1. Taxonomy (NCBI): domain Eukaryota; kingdom Metazoa; phylum Arthropoda; class Arachnida; order Ixodida; family Ixodidae; genus Rhipicephalus; species Rhipicephalus annulatus. The sequence goes on from WOVY01009341.1 coordinate 366,253, forward strand.
GTGCGGTGCGCGTGCGAAGTAATGTGCGGTAATGATTTGGCGTGCGCGTACGTGCGCCTGCACTATGTTCAGCGCCAGCTTCGTGAAGGTGGGCTGTCAGGGCTGTGTGTGTGCAGTGAGTGGTGGCACGCAGAGCGTCGTAACTACACCTGAACGTCATGGCTGCAGGGCTTCATGATTGAGAATGATTGTCTTTCGCAATGTACAATGGTACAGTCAGAAGATATATATATATATATATATACATATATGTGTATATACCACCACCGATTATGATGACAACAATCGTGAGGTATTCACTGGGGCGTTATATTTTCTGAAAAAAAATTAAAAGTGGGGTTGCCTAGAGGGTGCTTCAAACTTGAACACGTAAGCGATACTCTGCCGTGCTAAATATTTATGTAATATTGCTGGTTTGAAAAATTACTACAGAGGAATTTTTTCATTAGTTGCAAGGCGCTAATATTTCATTACTATGGTAGTTTATAGATTTGGTTTAACATTCTTTCATTTTCGGCTTCACTGAAAAAGTGCCATATACTGCATCTTTAGCGTTTCTTACAAAAAGCCATTTTTTGCGAGTGATGTATTCACATTATGTGTTGTATATGTTACCATATTAAGTGACTGAAATACTGCTGCAGCAAATGAAGTGCGAAGATTGCTAGAATACTGCGACAAAGTTGGAAAAAATGATATTTTGACTCCTACTGCGGCTTCATTTTCGCAATGTAAAATGGTCAGAGTAATAATGTGGCTTATATATTGTTGCATAGTTTGCTTTGTGAGTAAAAGATACAGAAAGTTTCAAAAGAGTGTTCTTGTTTTAAGGTATGCAGACAGACAGACAGGCAGACAGAAATGACTGGGTCCTGAGAAACGCTACTCCTTTAATCAAACGTTGCGGGCCGCTCGCACGTTGGAACGGGGAGGCCTAGCCTCACCGCCGCTTCGTGGTTTGTCCGGACAGCCCATAGTTGTGGTAGTATATCTGAACTTCGTAAGGCAAACTCCCAATCCTCTTCTGTGAGTCAACTTGGGCCACTTGAGCTAGCCAACTTGAGCCAGTTGAAGTAACGAGGGGCACTGCCAGAGAAAATGTGCTAAGTCACTAACCTCACCACAATCAGGACAAGTAGAGTCAAAAGCCTCTGATTAGACCATGCTCAGGAAAGGTGTACTTCAGTAAGACCTGGTCTAAACTTTATGACTAAACTTTCTTTTTATTCTAAACTTTATGACCTGAGGTCTAGACAACTTGCTGTGCGGAGGAGTAAATGACCACCTACTCAACTGGTAGTGTTTAGCCACTTCACTGAATGTAAGTGAAGTAAAAGTTCGCCTTTGCCTCGCCTTTTCTGCATAGCATTTCGGCGCACGATTTGAACTAGGGCTTTTCGACAGCGTATGATGGATACAACACGACTGTTTGTCACTAGTTTTGGCATTACAGTTTTAGTATATCAAGCGAGTGTCTTTTGTGATTCAAATGATAAATATAAATTGGCTGGATTGGACGACAGCACGAAAACATTCATTAATTTCTACGTTTCGGCCGGGGTCTGGCCGAAACGCAGGAAGAATAAACGTTTCCGTACGTTCGTCCGCTCAAGCCAATATATATATATATATATATTGATATGTGGGGTATAACGTCCCAAAACCACCATATGATTATGAGAGACGCCGTAGTGGAGGGCTCCGGAAATTTTGACCACCTGGGTTTCTTTAACATGCGCCCAAATCTGAGCACACGGGCCTACAACGTTTCCGCCTCCATCGGAAACGCAGCCGCCGCCGCCGGGATTATCCCGTGACCGGCGGGTCAGCAGCCGAGTACTTTAGCCACTAGACCACCGCGGCGGGCATATATTTATATATATATATATATATATATATATATATATATATATATATATATATATATATATATATTCCATTTCTGCGTGATTAGCACCAACAATAAAGAGGAAGAGCTAGCGCAATACCACCTTTAGCGGGACGGTGACTTAATCCTATAGATTGCGAACAGTGCAGTGACTATTATGGCAAATGAAGCAAGTGTGAAGTGCCCGTGCAGGCTGTTGCATCCACGGACGCATTACGGCTGCCACTGCGCTACCATGCGATGTACCTTGCTATTGCTATATCACTAAAATGATAAAATAAACAGAAAACGAACTTTGAGGCTGTCCATATACAGACAGCCAACAGTACTGAAAGTGCCTTCTTTTCGCTTTCTGTAATAGAAATGGTTCGCTTATTGAGGGTTTTCGAGCAGCGCGCCACGATTGAAGTGGCCTTCCGAGGAATGAAAAAGGTGGTGACGCGGAGTTGTGCAGGAACAAATTGAGTGCGGGAGCGCAACAGCAGCGCCTAGAAAAACACATTTATATTTGCATCCATCTGTCTACTTCTACCGGTGCTGTAAAGTGTGCACACTTTCAAAGTTGCTGGTTTTGATTGATTGATATGTCGGGTTTAACGTCCCAAAACCACTATATGATTATGAGAGACGCCAAAAGTTGCTGGTTTACTTTTTAAAATCATGTATATAGTGTTCACTCAGTTTGTAGCAGTAATGAGAAAACTTATATGTCTTTTTAGTTCGTCTAAGATCCTTAAAAAAATGAGCCAATCTCGGTGACTGCATCCTTTTTTTATGTGTTCTTCGCGTCATTGCCCCGCCGCAACACGAAGCGACGAATGAGATATGGTTCCTCTTGGCGTAAGATAAAAGAAACCTAGTGAACTAATTTTGATCGATGTAAGAGGAGGGCCGTATGGAAAATGAACACGTATATGTTTCCCGAAAACCCTTGGGCTTGCATGGATCTTACTTGTGTAAGCTGTCTATAATGCCTGCTATTTCCAAGATATTACGCACTGCGGAATAGCAGTTAACGAAAGATGCATTATTTCATGTTTTGGCGGAGATAAGATGACTTTCCCTTTTTTTTCTTCTGGTTACAGTTCCCATCATAATTTACCCCGACTCATTTGAGCCCCTCAGCCCGCTAAAAACAGAAAATAACGGCTCTGAAAGCAGAGTGCTTATATAGCGAAACGTTTTGGTGAAGCCGTGAGAAATGTTTATGGTGGTAGCGTGTTTATCTGTCCTCCAACGCTGGAGCTGTGAAAACTCTAAAGGGGGCGTCGTCCCGTCAATATCATTATCTACGAGAACGCACTTGCAGATCGGGATTTCACACGGAGATTTAGAGGCGCTCTGCGCATCTGCTTCGCTTGCACAATAGCGTGTGCAGGATGCATAATGGGTGGAACGCTTGCTTTAAATTATTTCAATGATGTGGCTCGTTTTGAGTAAATACGTGAATACTTCATGTTTTCTTATGTTAGCTTTTTACTGTTGTTTTGTTGCTATCAACGAAAAGAAAAACACTTTGGGATTTGACTACAAAGTGTTATTCGCATGTGTCTGTTATAGTTGAAACTTTAGTAAGAAGATTACGTGACGTGAAGGAGGCAAGATAAATATGAAGAATTCGTTATTACCATGCATTCACATGGGCTCTTCTGCCTTTGAAAGCGCTCTTGTTGTGCTTATCAATATATTTTGACCAATACTGTTCTGATATTTTCTACATAATTTTTGTGGAAGTGGGAGAGGGTATTGCTGTAACAGTGTACGACGTCTTCGTGACACGAAGTGACCTGCGTGGTGTTACTCCTGATTTATATTATTTGTGTTATGTTAAAACGTGACAAAGGCAGCTTCATGCTGGTGGGGCCTAGCGTGAAGGAACAGTGGAGCTAGTCGACCTTCCTCAGCTTCACAGCCAAGCCATGCCTAGAGATAGCCAGTTAAGCCCACGTATAAACACATGAGCATAGAGAGGGGTCGTTAAGCCCGAGAAAGGCAAGTTAAGCTTGGGAAAACCAACCTGAGGCTCTCCCCCTTTTTGTGTTTCTTTCTTTCTTTCTTTCTTTCTTTTTTCTTTCTTTCTTTCTTTCTTTCTTTCTTTCTTTCTTTCTCTCTCTCTTTCTTTCTTTATTTCTTTCTTCTCTCTCCAATAGCAACGCAAGTATATAGTTTCCTTAAACCCTAACAATGCAAACGCGCCTTCGGTCCTCGAGTACCCAGGTTCGAATCCTGCCACACTCAGACATTCTGTTTCATTTATTTCTTCTACCCCTTCGTTTTTATTTCTTCAACACTTTCCTAGGCGATGCATGGTGACATGATCACTCGACGAAGATTGGCGGACGCCACTAAACTACCTCGAATTTAAACAACTCCGCTGTCAAAAATACTTCTTTTCTAGAGCTAGCAGTATATGAGTGGATAAACTTTTGTCAGGCGAACTTCATCGGTGTTTAACTTCACCCAACCCAGAAAACGTTAGTGTAAATAAATCCTATGAAAGTGATGTATCAAATATGCTTGCAAATGTTTTATAATTTGAAATGTTATCAAAGGCGTACATGTTGCAATCCAACAGACACTATGTTTTTTGGCCTCCCAACTGAGACCACTCCATGATAACTGAGAACACTTCATGAGAGCACTCCATATAAACCATATGTAGGATATAGTTGTGGTGAACATTAAGAACACCAGTTAGTGGTTTGAGTATCTGGGTGAAAGAAGAGACAGATTGAAACACGCAAATGACGTCAACAGAATGTCCCAGAACGATGGCAAGTCAGAATTGTGAACCGTATAATGTCCAAGTAAAGTTTTCGACAAGCTCAAAAGAAAGTGACTTTACTATGAAAATTGAGGTATCCGTTATGTTCTGATTACAAAAATAGATTAAAGAAAAGAGGCCACTAGCACGCTCTAAGTCTTGAAGGCTTTCATAGACAGAACACTGAAGGAGGGAAAGTAAAGTCCGCTATAAGGTGAGCGATCATGTGTATAGAAGCAGCAAAGAAAAGATGGAAGATCGGGGCGTTGGTGAAAACCTGGGAAAGTTGCAGAATGCACCATGTACTTACATCATGTAGACTTAGACACAGAGCTAAGGGAATTCCGAGACATCGAGGGCGCACAGGAAAGTATGAACGCATACTCTACAAATTGACTAACGAAATGCAAAGAAATAAAAAAAACATTTCACTGTGCGTGAATGAACGCTGAAGGAATATACTACTGTAGGTTCCGACGACACAGATACAGAGGGCGAGAAAACACTCTTCATCGTAACGAAGAACGCTTCTTTATTAACTGCATAATATAGGAGATGAAGATTTTCTTCCTTTCCATGCACATCAAACGAATCTTGAACGAAGAAGTGGAGAAGATAGACGTACGTAATGTCTATATTCAATTTTATATCTGAAAAACGCAGGCTCAATAAATAAATAAAACATTTGCACTTAAGATAGCTTTCCCATCATTCATGTCTCAGAGATCTACTAGGGCTGTAATCTTCGGCCCAGGACGAACGACGAAGTGGCATAAAAAATTGCTGTACCAAGTCTACACTGTTCTTTTCCACTTCAAATAAGCACATGAGAGCTGCAAGGGAGTGTACAGGAGCCCGAGAAAAATGATTGCGCAGAGAACAAGTCAATCCGACCAACAAAATGTGAAGCAAGTCAGCACGATGGGCCGCAGCTGTCTCGGCAGAGCGGGAAGTTTCGACTTGACAGTGCGGAGCCGCCAAGGCTTGACATAAAGCCCTTTCTTGTTCAATGCTGGGATGGATGTTGTGACGGAACGTTTTGTACACTGGTGACGTAGTACTCTTTATATATATATATATATATATATATATATATATATATATATATATATATATATATATATATATATATATATATATATATATATAAATATAATAGTGAGATAATGAGATCTAACAGGCAGTAATGCCAAGGAATGTACAGGGGAAGTTATTTGAACCAATGCCCACGGTTGGTTATTTTTTCATCCACTTTTCTTTCTTCTTATTTACATTCCATTGGTTCAAATATCTTCCCCTGTGCATTCCTTGGCATTACTGTCTGTTAGATCTCATTAATATTGTGTTAAAACACGGAAAAACGAGCCTTGAGGTATACACATCTTTCCCTTATATATATATATATATATATATATATATATATAGACAGAGAGAGAGAGAGAGAGCATATAAAAACTAGCCAACATTGCTTAATGTGGGGAGTGGTACCGTGTAATTTAGTAGTAGCAGTACCATGTAAGATACAGGGTTTGTCAAGAAAGCCGCTTCATTATCATAAACTTTTTCGCATTATATATTTTGTGTTCAAGATTAAGGAGCTCCACCTAATCCATATTAGGTGGGTCATATCTTTAGGAGGCTGGTTACTATTTTGTTTGGGGAATCGACTTAAGGCAACGTGCGACTCGAAAACAAAAATTGCCTTAATCTGTAGCCGAGGACACTAAAATTTTCGCAGTAAATATAGGTTTTTATGGTGATTTCAAATATGTCATTAGTTTTGTGTTAAGTTATACAGTTTTCGTTTTATGCTACAACAATGTGTAAAGCATCGCTCTTTTTGGACGAACTTCTTCTGCCACTAAATGTTTGTGGTTCTGAGCCAATAATGGCTCATATTGCCCTACAATACCTGAAGATTGCAAATAACTATGAAGAGGGTGAACATAAGGCATTTTAATACACAAGAAAAAATGTAATGTGTGATTCATAAGAAACTTCAGCCCATACTATTTGCTTTAGGTTTGAAATAATTGTACAGGTGATATTAAGTTTTGAAGGAGATCTATTCCCAATCATAAACGTACTTAAAGTGAGTTATCAAGGCATCGTTAGAAACAAAAAGAAAGAAGAAGTCTGCAGTGCGGCCTTAGTGGCGACCACCTGCCAGTAATGCACTGCCTCAGCACAGCACGAATGGCCACCCTAGTGCAGTACTTGGTCACTACCTCCTTTATGAAAGTACCAATAAACCTTTGGCCCTCAGTCCCCATTGGCTGCAAAGCAACTGTTTAAGGTGGTGATCAGACCTGCGACACAGCGAAGGGTGCTGAGAATCTGTGTGTCCGGACAGGCCGCCATTATAGTTTGAACTTGGCTACGTTCATCGCTAGAACGTCATCCAGGGAGGCTAGTCTAGTTGTGCTATTCGACAAATTAGAGGGTGTTAAATAAGATGTAATAGAGCTCAGCAAAGTTAGGAGGACAAGTGAGGCTTATACAGTGCTGAATAACATAGATTAATTGACAGAAAAGAACTAGGGGTGGGTTTTTTTATGCATAATAATATCGCTGACAACATAGAGGAATACTATAGCATTTGTGAAAGGGTGAAAAGTGTCATGATTAAGTTTGACAAAAGGTACAAGATGAAAGTGGTACACGCCTACATGCCTACATCGAGCCATGATGGTCATTAGGGTGAACGCTTCTATGAAGGCGTAGAGTCAGCCATTAATAAAGTAAAGACACAGTATACTATTATGACGGGTGATAGTATTGCGAAAGTAGGGACGAAACAGACCGGAGACCAAGCAGAGGTAGAATATGACACCTGTTCTAGAAATGCCACAGGGGACTTATTAGCAGAGTTCACAGGACGTAATAATTAATGGACATTGATTACCTTTTTCAGAAAACGGGCTAACCGTAAGGAGACGTGGTGAAGACCTAATGACGAAACTAAAAAAAGAAATAGACTTCATTCTGTGTGCACACACAGATATTGCATGGAATGTAGAAATAGTTGGTAAAATATGATGCTGTGGCCATACAATAGTAAGAGCTCGTATTGACCTTGATTGAAAAAAGCGAAAGCATAAATTGATACGCAAGAAGCCAATTAAGTATTTAGCGGTGAGAGGGAGAGTACAGGAATTCAGTCTTGCTTCAGAAAAGATTCCAAGATCTAAACGAGGTACCCGACGTTAGCGTTGACACTATGAACGATAATCTTACTCGTGGCATCAAAGAGTGTGCAATGAAAGTCAGAAGTACAGTCACTTGACAGGTCACTGTCGAACTATCTCAGGAGACGAAGAATCGCATCAAGAGACGAGAAACTATGAAAGCCTCAAATGCTACCAACAATATAAAGCTATTGGAGCTTTTGAAGTTAATCAATAGGCGCAAGGTAGCCGACATCAGAGAGTATATCATCGTGAGAATGGCGCCGGCTGTAAAAAGCAACAGAAGCTGTGAAGGCATACTCGTGCATAGGCAAAAATTGAATGTATGCGTTAAGGAACAAAGAAGGCAATGTCATAAGACTCATAACCAATATGCATAGAATAGTCGAGGTTGTGAGTGAGTTCTAGAGAGCTGTACAGAAGCCGAAACAACCAGGACGATATCGTGAGGCACAATAATAGTACAGAGGAATTCTACTTCCTATCCACTTCGTGAATGATGATGAGTTTGGCGAAGCGCGGAAGGGTTCCATCCTAAACCGTGAACCAACCGCGAATACCGCCCACAACATCATCAAAGACGTGACAAATACCGAATAACGCGTTATTCGAAGGTCGTACGTTCGATTCCTGCTCACAGCTGGTTATTTTCTCATGCACTTTTCTTTCTTATTTACATTCCATTGGTTCTAATAACTTCCCCTGTGCAATCCTTGGCATTACTGTCTGTTAGATCTCATATATATATATATATATATCAAGCGAGTGTCTTCTGTGAATCCAGTGATAAATAGAAATTGGCTTGAGCGTACAAACGTAGGAAAACTTGTATTACCGGCCGGGGTCCGGCCGAAACGTAGGAGTAATAAAAGTTTTTTTACGTTTGTCCGCTCAAGCCAATTTATATATATATATATATATATATATATATATATATATATATATATATAATCACATGACCTGAAGAGTTTCAATAAAATACTACGTGCACTTCACAATGAAAATAATTTCTGCGAACACGTGCGAGACCGAGCTGACCGTATGGCAAACTACCCACTTGAAATATCTTGAAATATCTTAGGTGTAAAATGTTGAGTGTCCGCATGTTCGGAAATAGTCCTTGGACAGGCTGTGCTGAGCCGAATGTTTGGGCTGCACAATGAAATCAAGGACACATGCTTTTGTAATGAAATATAGGAGAAACTCGGATGTGCATTGGTCATATATATGTACGCATTTTATGGTGCTGAGGACAGACAAAATTAACTGTGGACATCTACATATAGGAAGCTTTGGGTAGCATAAAACATCGTTTACGTTTTATACTACAGCACTTTCACACAGGCGCGCCCTGTTGGAGGAACCCAAGCGTCATTCAGTCGCGCAGAACACGTAGCAGAGGCGTCTTGTATACACGTATGTCAGCCCTGGTCTCTTGGGAAATCTATGCCTGCTGGACCAAAACATGCGCGTATGCTCTGTGGCTTATGCGTGCATCTTGGACTGAGCTCTTTCCTCACGACTAGAATATGGGCATGGTTGTTCGAGCTTTGTGAGTAATTCAGTGGGCGATGAAACGAAAACGTCTCCTTCAAAGTTTGAGTCGGCGTTTACGTAGCGTTGTCTGCGCGAGGCAGTGCTACAGCTTTATAGCTATGGTTTGTCATGCGTAATTGCTGTCACAACCTCGCAGAATTTATTTCTCCTAGACCCGAATGTTCTAACTCACCGTTAGAATGTAGGCTCCTCTGCGCACAGACTGGACTGGTGTAAAAACACGCTTGAAATAGGCGTAATTTTTTTCTAATAAATGTTACGTAAAGTGTGGCTTGTACCGCCTTAGTTCATTCCATGTGTGCACGAATATATGGTTGTATTGAAACATTCACTACAGAGTGTCCTAACAAGCGCAATAATGGCCGGCAAGCTTAACGACCTGAATGCGCTCCTAGTATCAATTGGAATGGTTCCACGCTTGAATACAAGAACTCCAAGAAATGCTAGACGTGCGTCTTGTTACTTTGTTGCTTTACCTTTGTTATCAATCTTGGAATTTGTTTTCTGCGCTGTCGCGTTGGCTGATTGTGGCCCTTGCGGATCGCGGCGTCCCGCACATGTGGCGTGATAGGGCTGTTGTCAAGTGTGCAGCGAATTAAAAATGCTAGCGGAATGACCAGGCTTGGTCACGATTGCTGAATGTAATCATTTCTTTTATTTAGCTGTGAAGTTTTCCCGATTTATTATTGCTGTGGCCAACCAGACGCACATTCATTCTTGCTTGCTCACAATTTGGCTTTTTCAATTTTTGATTGTGATAAGAAAGCGGCAAGAGCCCCTGAATCGCAAATAAGGACGTAAAGGCAAGAAGTCGAAACCACGCCACGTGATATTAATGAAGTGACTGCTGCATGGGTGGAACTCATGGCGCTTCGCTAAATATTGCTTTGCAAACGATCTCGCTGCACATGACCAAAGATGCCTACTCATGACTGTCAGATGGCGAAATTTAGTGCTGTTTACAAATAAATACACCTTGCCGATGGTATGGTCTCACTCGCAGATTGTAGGTTTGACCGGCTCACCGGCACTTGCCTAAAAACCTAGGTATAAGTTCTTGGGGTCCTAAAATCTCCTTCAAGGGATCGAAGCGCGTGGACATACACGCACGCACTTGGTGGGGTGCTCAAAAAATGCCGATAACAGGGATTGTATCCCTTTGTGTTGTGCTTTTAGAGACGAAGTTCATAAAGGCGTGGGTCTGTCCATTCCTTGTATGTATGTACGTGACCGCCTATAGTTGCACCTTTGCCAACTGCCCACTACTTCGTCCTTGCAAACATCCCACTGCGCCCCATTACCGATCCACCACTTCACCGACCACAAAGGAAATACTTTTGAGAAGTAGACAATATGAAATGCAAGATGGTCGTGTACTGGTATACAGGTGCGTGTTAGAGAATCATAGAGTGTGGTACTGTGTCCATCCCTTGTTTGTACGTGACTGAATGTAGTGCCACCTTTGGCAACTGCCCATTCTTTGTACTTGCAAACATTCCACTACGCCTCAACTCCGAGCCACCACTTGACCAACCATAAAGCCATTATAATGAAGGGGGAACAGAAGCGACGTATAGCTACCACTTGAGAATAACAAAATTTCTTTTGTAAATGTATAGCGTGTTGGTCACGTTATTTATGATGAAGTGGGTGATATTCGCAAATGGTTTACGGTTTAGCGATGAAGCCCTCCAGCGTTTCGTCGCACTCATCATAATTCACTACGTGGATATGCTGTGATTTTTTTTGGCGCACCGCTGTGCCAAGACGAGTTACCAACTAGCCAAGCAGGCCGTACTTCTCGCATATTCCGCGGAAAAATTTGTGAGTAATTCCGATGACTTAGTCCTTACAATTCCCGGCGGGTGCACGCAAGAGTTGTGCCACAGCAGATGCCAACAAAAGCCCCAATGACTTCCTAGAAGCTCAGTGTAACTGTCTTAGAACAAAGTGAGTGTAACGCCGCAAGTTCTTTCCCCAAGGTCGAACTGAGACCATGCGCAAAATTTTGACGGCAGTTGCTATCCGTGCACCTAACTCACCGTAATACAGTTGGTCGTTTTCGTGCGCCCGCCTTTTTCTGAGGTGTGTGTCGAGTGTGAAGGGACGGGGGGGGGGTGAAGAAAGAATCAAATAAGTAGCGGTGGCACGGTCGATGGCACTAGTCTGTCGGAGCAGGCTGTGTATTCGCTTCATCCTCTAAGTCCGCCGTCCCGACCAGCGTCTAACGAGCTGTGTGGAGAAGCACGCACTGTGAAGAATACGGACAAATCCTGCCACTGCCCGTTCTTTCTTTACTTTTTGCGTGTGGGGGGGGCAGCGTTCCCCTTGACCACGGGAATAACGACTCGGATAGCGTTGAAACGCAGTTGAACAGCGTCTGGATAACTGGACAATTAGAGATTGGGGGTCACACTCACTCAAAAACTTAGACCAAGTGATGCAGAGAGCACACAACTGTGTGGTGCGTGCGCGGGATCAGAAAAGGTTTTCTGACACCGCAGTTAGAGTTGTTTGCCTCTGTGGTTGCTCTAACACTCTCTTTGAAAAAATTACACTTTGTTCTTTGAAAGTACTACCCAGAGGAAGCTTACAGTGGCACTTGAAGAAATCTTCGTAGTGCATAATAAACAAAAAGAAAACGTGAGATAGTACCGGACACCATAGATACGTTAATCACAGCTGCTTTTTTGGCCCGAATAAAGCCAGAAGATGCATCCGTCTGCAAAGCGATACATGGCGAAAGTTCATCATGACATCTAAGAATCTCACGTCGCTTCAAAAAAGACAGGTATATGTGTAACTCATGCTATCCGTGTATCTTTTTCCATAAGTTAGAGTGCCGTGGTAACTTTGCTTCAAATATTAGCCTGTGTTAAGTGTTAGCCAACACGCTCATCACAGTAAAAATTTTTACACTCAGAAGGGTGTAAATGAACTTGTCCCATGGACGACACCCTAAGGGTGGTAATTCAGCACCTTCCAAAAAGAATGCTTTTTCATGCACCCTTAGAATAGGGTGTACATGTAAAAAAAACTGTAGGGTGTTACAAAACACCCTTAAGGAAGGGTGCCTTCGATGTCCTTCCCTTTTTTAGCACCCTCTGAGGAGGGTGCGAGAACGGTGCACAAGGGTGTTGAGTGCGTATGTCAGGGGTGCCAGTATTCTTTTAGACTGCACTAATAGATATCAGCATGCACTGATTACACACTACTTGAAGAAAGTGGTCCTGATTATCAATGGTGCGCCACCTGTCGAGCTGCATTCATTGCATGTGGGCAAAAATATAAACACGTACAATCGTGTATGAACTTGTGTTGGGTCTATAGATACGTCACAGTATATGCATAATGCGCGTTACAGAAAACTAAGCCTTGCTGCCCTTGCATATTGCATTTATTTAATAGGCAAATAAAACTTATAAACTTGTATTCTGCCACACAACTTTTTCACCAGATGTGTAACATGTTGACGTATACGTAAACGACACACGCAAGCAACACCTCAAATGTTTATTATATTTTTTCAGTTTCACTTTTTTGACAATTCTTTGAAACATACAATTACACTGGTTTCAGTTTAGTATACTGCTTCAAGTACATAGAGACTACAAATGAAATACACGCTAATATATCCCTATAGTTCTTTCAAATATGTACAACCACAGTGGTTTCCAGTTTATTGCTCTTTCATGTACACAATCGGTTAGTAGGAATGAAAAACAGGCAAATATATACTTGTAATTCTTTAAAATATATGCAATCACCATGATTTCACTATATACGCCTTTATGTACACAATCGTTCCCAAGAAGTGATACACACAAAAATATATATAGATAGTGTTTTCAAATGTATACAATCACAGTGCTTTAAGCTTTGTATTCCTGGATGTATAACAATTGGTTATGAGAAATGATGTACATGCAAACATATATGGGTTTTCGCACATATAACTTTAGCGAATACTTGAAAAACTGATACAATGATCAGAAACAGAATAAGCTAAAAACGAACACAAAACTGAGTCAGGACACACAAAAACAAAAAAGGTAACGCATAATTAAAGCTAATGACACAACTGGGTCATTTTATGCCAAATGACCCAGCCATTTTGGAAACCATCGCAAATGTATTCGAAAAACTTGTGCTGCATTGAAAATAGTGAACTTCTAGAATAATTAGGAGAGGAAAAATATTTGGTAATGTGGCTGCCTTCTGAACTTCCTGGAATGCCGTCTAGGTGTTGTATGTGAAAAATTTTATTTAAAAGCACCGCTCCTTCTTTCTATACGAAACTCGGTCTACGTGTTACGTAACAAGACTTTAAGTTGGGCGAGTTGGTTTATCGTGGTTGTGTGCTAGTCACAGCGCGACAACTTCAGGAAGAGACAGAAAGGACAGGAAAGAGCACCGACTATCAGCAGAGTTTATTGAATGTGCTACGAGCGCTTTTATACGGAGTATAAGAACCGTGCTCATGCGCGACGACACGTGTGACCACTACAAAATAATCCTAACTGAGAAAAGAATACTCCCTCTCGGAAAGGATAAGTGAACGTGTAGTGATGCACTGATCACTGGTTTGCCTGATGAAAAATACTTCTACAAACGTTGAATTGGAATTAAGTAAATATATTCTCGTGACGAATGGTGCAAGAGTGACCATTTCTGTTGCTGTTTAGTACACACACTTTCGAAAGCTTGCAAGGGGTAGAAAACAACACGTTAACATCATAACCGCTGGCTATTTTTTTAATTGTGAGACACGTGATGTGGCATAACATGCAAAAGTTTTGGTCATTGTTTTTTGTTGGTCCTGTCTTGTTAACTTTACTTTCTGCAGGAGGGTTTCACAAACGGGTACGATGATTCTGTTTGGATATCCAGCATCTTTTAGTCTTTTAATCTGGTTTTTAAGCCTGACCTCACTCTTGTGCTAACATGACTTCTGAAGGGTCGCCTGAATACATGTGGTATCAATTCCTCTTTTTAATAATTTTGAATGCCCACTATGAAAAGGCAGAACCTTCTTAGCACTTCTGGGCTGATAGCACCAGCCAATACCCCAACAGCATTATCATACTCGTTTGCGAAACCCTCCTGCAGAAAGTAAAGTTAAAGGAAACAGCACCAAAAGGAAAACAGAATGACCAATGACCTTTGCATGTTACACGGTACTACGTACATAAGGTGTCTCACAATTTTAGGAAAAGAGCCAGCAGATAGGACATTGTTGTTTTCCACCCCTTGCAAGCTTTCAAAAGTGCATGTACTTACACCAACAGGAATAGTCAATCTTGCCCCATTCGTCACTAGAATAGGTTTACTGAATGTCAACCCAATGTGTATGAGATACCGCTGACATGTGAAAAAGTAAACATAGGACAAACTAGACAATGCTTCAATGATCGAGCAAGACAGCATGTTTTAAATGTTAAGAAGGGCTATAGTAGTCTCATGGCCAGACAACGTAAAGAATGTAAGTGCAGTCCTAGGTTTTATAAAACATGGTTTTTGAAAAAAAGCAAGCAGAAAAAATGAGAGATTTCAGAACTTTTTATCAGGAAGGCCAAGGATCAACGCATCAATACACCTTTACTTATCTTTTCCGAAAAAGAGTATTCTTTTCTCGGTTAAAATAATTTTGTCATGGTCACACATGTGTTGTTGCAGATGAGTCCTGTTCTTGTGCTCAGTATAAAAACGCTTGTAGCACCATCAATAAAATTCAGTTGACAGCGCTCTTTCCTGTCCTTTTTGCGATAAGATTTTTATTATAGAAAAAATTTCACTTTCTTACAATTTAGGTATACTGATGAGTTTTCATTGTATCACAACATAGAGCAAATTGCATTTCAATGAGGACAAAAATCACAATTTTGTGAAATTCGTGATATTTTCTCGTATATTTCAGCAGCTTGAGAAGTCTCAAGATAGTTTTTCCTCAAAATATACTTTCTGCGGAGTAAGTATTCACTGCTCAGATATTCATACAAAGTACAATATTGCAATAAAAATGCAAACATAACACATTTTGGATTAATTCTGGGAAGGGAATGTGGCAAAAAAATGCACTAATATTATTGAGCTTCAAATACCTTACAGAAGCACATTTACTTAACAGGAAGACCGAATTTGCTTTAGAAAAAATAATCGGTAGTTTTAAAACGAAATTTTTCACAAACAGCACACAGACGGCATTATCCCAGGAAGTTATAAGCTAGACACAAGCAGTTCACTGTTTTCAATGCAGTCAGTCGGCACATTTTTTTTCAAATACATTTCAGATGGTCGCCAAAGTGGCTGGGACGTCTGGCATGGAATGGTCCAGCATAAATTAAGTATAATAACTTACACAAATAACAATATTTGTTGATTTACCATGACCACACTAGAAAAAGTTGTTCAGGCATTGTGACACTAAAAGTTTCAGCGTCGTACTGCGTGAACAACTTCTTTGATAAACTCCAAACTCGCATCGAGAAAAAGCCGTTTTATCACGGTGGTTGTTAAAGGCCTTGCGGCCGTAGACAATGTTGAAAATAAAAAAAATCAACTCATCAGTGCTGTCACTCCTTCTTCGTCAATACTGACACGGAAGATTTTTCGGTCATCCACGTGGAGGTTCATGAACTAGGCATGCTCTAGGCTGGGGCCGAGGTATAGTATGCAGGACGTCAGCGGCACCCTCTCGTCCTGTAATAAGAGCAATTATGACTTCTCATAAAAGAATGTTCGTGCTCTTCTGGTGTCACAGAACGAGCGCTCAAAAAGGGCGTGCTGCCAAATTCTCGCGACGAAACGCCGGAGTGACGCCGCGAGGTCAACGAAAAAAAACATACAAAGACTCCCCGGGCGCGCGACTTTCTCCCTCGGAAGCGTGGGTTCGCCGACGAACCTCGTCACCCCCCAATTGCGCCCGAGCATGCCCTCGAATGTTCTAGATGGAAAGGGGCGGTGTGATGCCGGGTTGAGCCATCCGTCGCGGATGGCCTTCGAGCCGTCTCGCCCTCTTCCCAGCCTTCGCTGCGTATGACGCCGACGAAATGAAGAGAACTTTCTGCAATATCGCGCGGAAGGTATTTAATGGAGCAGCCTAGGTGAGAGATCAGTAGAAGACGGAAGTTAGCTCCAGAGCGCGTAGGGTATTCCGCCGTGTAGTCGGTGAAGGTTTTGTCCGTAGTGACAAAGCAGGAGAAGAAGAGGATTTTCACCTGAGGGGTGAAGGTTCGAGCTACAGGCAAGAGCGTGTGTCTACCGCTATCGAGCGAAAACGCGTGGAAACAGCTGCGTGTGTGAAGCCGACGTCTTACCGGCGAAGAAGGTTGAAGATTGGAGAGTGGCCAAGTGAAGACGCGAGGTTTCCTAGAAGAGAAACTTCGGGGGCAGTCGAGGATTCCTGGAAGAAAAACTTCGGGGGAAGCAGAACGACAACAACGCTGGACTTTGAGTGAGTGATTCTCGGAAGAGTATCATCCAGACATTTGTTCCAAGAACTTTGGACTGAATAGGTTTTCTATCTCTTTAGTCTTTAAGTGTCTTGGTTGTTCAATGCATGCGACTGCATTGTAGTGCGTATTGTTGTCTGTGTCCGTTGTTTCGAGTGTGGCTGATTGTACTGTGTAGTACGTTGTTTGATTGGTGATATATTGCACTCAACTATTGTGGAGTGTGCATACTTGTGTATTGTTTTGATGTGCCATTATTGAGAATATAATTTTGTTTTGTTTATCAACTCTCGGCTCTGACTTGTTCTTTGGGCCACAGCCGGCGTCCGCTGGTGCGCCTAATAGGACCACTTCTAAATTGTCCACGCTTTCGTGGTGCGGTTCGGGGGGCCGATACTTCGGTCCTTGGAATTAGCCCGGCGAATGCCTCCCGAATTAACGGGACCTGTGACAATTCATCTGGCGTCCGCGACGAGGACCTTTGGTGCACCGTGTGTCCAAAGTAGTGAGAAAGAGCCTCGAGTTGTGTATACTGCTATCGGAACGATTTTGCGTGTTGCTCAGTGTTCTCGTTAACGAGTGCAGGAGAATGTTCCGATAGACTGATTTAGGCAGATATTTTTTGCATGCGGCAAGGTTTTATTTGCGAGACACAATGGATCTTGAAAAGTTAGTCGCTCTTGGTGAGAAGATTGGTCTTTCTGGTGCTGAACTACGGAAGTGGGTAAGCCAGAAGGAGAAAGAGGCGGTGGAGAGAGAGAGGTTGGCAGCTGAGATCTAAGGAAGAAAAAGCAGCTGAGTTGTAAAGAGAGAGGTTGGCTGCTGAAAGGGCGAAATAAGAAAGAGAGGCAAAGGAGCGACAGCTGAAAGAAGAAAAAGAGCAGCAATTCAAGTTAGAACTGGAGAGAGAAAAGTTGGCAGCCGAAAGGGCGAGTGAAAAAATAGAGCAGCAATTGAAGTTGGAGCTGGAGAGAGAAAGACTGGCAGTCTTTCTCTCTGAGAGGGCGAAAAAAGAAAGAGAGGAAAGGGAACGGCAGCGACAGCACGAGGTAAAACTCGAGTGGCTCCGTTTGCAACAGCGAAGTGAAACTCCCGTCCAAGCTAGAGTTGTAAGCAGCGAACGAGAAGATCATGGCTTCCGCTTGAATCCAAGCAAGCTGCTCGTAGCGTTTGATGAAAGGAAGGATGACCGTGACGCGTGCCTTCACAGATTTGAGAGATTGCAAAGAGCCAGAATTGGCCGGAACATCAATGGGCAACTACTTTGAGTACTTGCTTGAGTGGTGAAGCGCTCAGTGTGTACGGTAGGCTGACGCCGACCGATGCAGCCAACTATGCAAAGGTGAAAGCTGCTTTACTGAAGCAATTTAGATTTACTGTGGAAGGATTTCGGGACAGATTTCGGACAGGAAAACCAGCTGATAGTGAGACGGCTACGCAGTATGCCGCCCGACTTTGCCATTATTTCGACAAATGGATTGAACTTTCAGGGACAGCGAATGAGTACGATGAACTTAATGAGCTGCTAATTAGAGAACAATTTCTTTTTAGTTGCCACCCAAGCCTGTCGCTGTACTTGAAAGAGAGGAGAGCTAAGTCACTTGAAGACATGCTTGAATTGGCTGATCAATTCTTGGAAGCGCAAGGTGGCACGAATTTGGCCAGAGTCAAGAAGGAATGTCCCGAAGATTCGAAGAAATCGGCACTCGAACCAAAGAAGCGTGAACCGGAGAGTGTTCCACGATGTTTTCTGTGTAACCGAATGGGTCATCGCGCTAGCAACTGTTGAACTAACTTTACGAGCCCTACGGTCGTGAAATGTTTCAAGTGTGGTCAGACTGGGCACAAAGTAAACGCATGTTGTAACGGAGCGAGTCAAACTCACCAGGTATCCTGTGCGCAAGTGGCACTAAAACCGTTGATGACGTCACCGATGGATTCGTAGAGTTGAAAAATGGGGAGAAAATCCCTATTGTGGTTGCTGTAATGACAAAACAGCCAACCGGTGTTACGAAGGGAATGCCAACGCTGCCTGGAAAAGTTGCGGGCAAGAAGGTTACGGTGTTAAGAGATACCAGCAGCTCCACTGTTATTGTGCGGAGAAGTTTGGTACGAGAATGTGAGTTAACCGGCAAAACAAAACCGGTTTGCCTGATTGACAGTACGGTTCGGATGCTTCCCGAATCAGAGATTGAGGTTGAAACCCCGTACTTCCGCGGGAGGTTACCGCTCTATGTATGACGACCCCCCTGTACTACCTCGTCATCGGAAACATCGACGGGGCGCGAGGGCCGAATGAGCCAGAATGTTTGGGGGAAGACCCGAAGATGGAGCTTCCGCTGACACAGGGACCACGAGATTCAGCGGAGAACAATCTTGTGAAGAATTTCACTCGATCCCAAGGTGAAGCCTGGGCGCGAGAGACAGTGAATGAGGACATCATCGTATTGAATGAGTTTACGTGCTGGGAAGCTGGACTTACGTCGGCTCGACCTCAACTGACCGACTATGTAAAGATGACGGAGTCGGCCAGCCAGGCCAAATACCGTGACATGAACAAGCTGGTAAATAAACAGACAGGACCCGTTGAACGTGATGACCCGTTAACGGTGTCGGAAGTGACAACGATGGCTGAGACGCCGCCTCAGATACCATCGTTGGAAAGGGCTCGCCGAAAAAGAACAATGAAAAACAAGAAGGGGTTGAGCGAGCACCGCAAGAAAGGACGCAAGCGCAGCTCGAAGTTCACGGGATAGGTGTTGAGGTCATATCGGAATCAGTTTGACAGTCCTGAGTGTAATATGATAAGTTAATGTGGTTGTTATCCTGTGTCAGAACTGTAAGTCCAGCGAGTCAAAATGTTTGTTACGGTGATGTTATGTATAGTATTGTACAATTGTGGTAATGAGAGAACTTTGTATATCTGTATTGTTTGGAATATGTGATTTAGTATTGTATTCATGTACCTGTGGCTATATCCTATGTGTTGTGAGATTGAATTGCAATGTACAGTTGTATTGAGTGATCTATTGTGAATGGGAAGTGTCATGAGCGACGGTTTGTGTTACAGTCTTTCAGAGTGTGTGGTGGCTGTTCACGCTCGTTTGTGTGGTTTTGAATATTATGAGATAATATTCTTAAAGTGGGGGGGGGGCAGTGTCACAGAACGAGCGCTCAAAAAAGGCGCGCCGCCAAATTCTCGCGACGAAACGCCGGAGTGACGCCGCGAGGTCAACGAAAAAAAAAACCTCCAAAGACTCCCTGGGCGCATGACTCTTTCCCTCGGAAGCGTGGGTTCGCCGACAAACCTCTTCACCCCACATCGGCGGCCAAGCAAGCTCTGGAAAATTCTAGACGGAAAGGGGCGTGGTGATGCCGGGTTGCGTCATGCATCGCGGACGGCCTTCGAACCGTCTCGCCCTCTCCCCAGCCTTCGCTGCGTATCGCGCCGACGAAATGACGAGAACTTTCTGGAATATCGCACGGAAGGTATTTAATGGAGCAGCCGAGGTGAGAGATCAGTAGAAGACGGAAGTTAGCGCCAGAGCGCGTAGGGTATTCCGCCGTGTAGTCGGCGAAGGTTTTGTCCGTAGTGACAAAGCAGGAGAAGAAGAGGATTTCCACCTTAGGGGTGAAGGTTCGAGCTACAGGCAAGAGCGTGTGTCTACCGCTTTCGAGCGAAGACGCGTGGCAACAGCTGCGTGTGTGAAGCCGACGTGTTACCGGCGAAGAAGGTTGAAGCTTGGATAGTGGCCAAGTGAAGACGCGAGGTTTCCTGGAAGAAACACTTCGGGGGCAGCGGAACGACAACAACGCTGGACTTTGAGTGATTCTCGGAAGAGTATAATCCAGACTTTTGTTCCAAGAACTTTGGACTGAATAGGTTTTCTATCTCTTTAGTCTTTAAGTGTCTTGGTTGTTCAATGCATGCGACTGCATTGTAGTGCGTATTGTTGTCTGTGTCCGTTGTTTCGAGTGTGGCTGATTGTACTGTGTAGTACGTTGTTTGATTGGTGACATATTGCACTCAACTATTGTGGAGTGTGCATACTAGTGTATTGTTCTGATGTGACATTATTGAGAATATATATTTGTTTTGTTTATCAACTCTAGGCTCTGACTTGTTCTTTGGGCCACAGCCGACGTCCGCTGGCGCGCCAAATAGGACCACTTCTAAATTGTCCACGCTTTCGTGGTGCGCTTTGAGGGGGCCGATACTTAGGCCCTTGGAATTAGCTCGGCGATCGCCTCCCGAATTAACGGGACCTGTGACATCTGGCAACATCATATATGAAGAATATGTAGTGTGTATCCTATGAAATGGCGTGTAATTGACATTACACTGAACTTGAAGCAGACAACCCATATATTCCAATAATTTCGTATGATAAAGATAAGATTATTTTTCAGCATACAGCATATTCCAGAATTGAGGTGAAGTGTAAAACTACAGCTCGAAATTGGCACTTACAAAAGCCTGAACTCACCTAAAAATCAAATTCCTTATAGGGTAGTGAGCCAGTGTGAAAAAAATTGCCCGCAGCTTCCCTCGGGAGAACACTGAGGAGGATGCGGAGCATATAATTGGTTAACGGGGTGTTGAAGTGCGACTTACTTGGGTTGATGGCTAAATTGGTTAACGTGGTTGTGAAATGGGGTGTTAAATTGCGGCTTACTTGGGTCGATGGCTAAATTGGTTAACGTGGTTGTAGGAGGGGGTGGTAAATGAGTGAACACGTACACACGTATGCGAAAGGAAGGCGCTGGTGGAAGGGACGTCGATCATTGTGTTTGTGGATTTGTTGGAATTCATTTCACCGCGATCTTGGACGTCGACGCGCCGTACAAACCAACCGACGAGTGGCAACTGAGCGAGCGAGCACCGACCTTGAGTATATATACAGCGCGACGGCGCATGCACTGTCAGCTGTTGAATATTCTCGAAGGAGAAGCACGCGCGCGGCACAGATGGCGACGGCGCGACGGCGCATGCGCTGTCAGCTGTCGAATGTTCTCGAAGGAGAAGCGGGCGCGGCACAGATAGTGGGCGACGGCGCGACGGCGCATGCGCGCGCGTCAGCTGTCGAATGTTCGAGAAGTGACCCGCAGGGCGCGGGTTCGAATCCCGGCTGCGGCGGCTGCATTTCCGATGGAGGCGGAAATGTTGTAGGCCCGTGTGCTCAGATTTGGGTGCACGTTAAAGAACCCCAGGTGGTCTAAATTTCCGGAGCCCTCCACTACGGCGTCTCTCATAATCATAGAGTAGTTTTGGGACGTTAAACCCCACATATCAATCAATCAATCAATCAATCAATCGAATGTTCGAGAAGCGGTGCGGACGGCGCGGACGGCGTGGACGGCGCACTACAAGGCGCGAGTATAAGATGCTTCCGCATCTAAAATGGTTCTTCAAGTACAACGTTGAGAACATGTAGCATTAATCAAAACGCACTAGATACTTACCTCTTCATGTACAAACAGTGAAGGCATCTCTGCTATCTCTTTTACATGAAAACAAATGATCTTGGGCGTGGCACTAGCGAAGAGGTATGCAGAAAAAGTAAAAGATCTATTGACTTTAATCACGCCTCTAATAATTTGAGGAATTGTGACAATTCAGCAATCAGTGCAATTCTGACTGCCTCTATAAGGGCATCAAAAATGAACAGTTTTCTCGTTCTTTCTACCCTCACAAGAAGCTCCGTCTATGACATCTCATCCAAATTTGACGCTGTGCTTCCTATTTGCCTGCTTTCTAGACGTAGGGCTGCCAACATGTATTTTGTGCACCTAATCTAGCACAGAAATTCGTTATCTAAAATTCAATAATCTTCATTCATTGTAATTTGATAAAAGATGTGATAGCTCGTCCAGTTTTTAAAAAGTTGCGGGCCTGCAATAGGCACTGCCTAGCACGTATGAAAGTATTTCTTTTTAAAAAAAAGTTCTTCAAAGCTTGCTTTCAGAAAAAGCGTCTGGCATATTTCGACAACCAAGCCCATTCTCTGATGGCTATCAGGGGCACGCTATTAGCGATTAGTGACCACGTGATTTACAAACGTAACCCGTGCCTAAATACTCAGTTAAACACAGTCAAGCAAGTAGGAGCGCTCGAACGACACCAACGCGCGCGGACGCCATCTACGTTGCAGCAGCCATGGCTTATGCTAGAGCTACCTCACATATCTCCCACAGTCACGTATACTCTCTCGATTCTGTTACAGCGCTGAACGTTATCGCAGATGAAAGCAAAGCACGAAAACAGCAAACAGAAACGAGGGAAAACAACGCACAGTGATGGCCACAACAACGCGCCTTTGGAAGTCTACTAGATCTTTCCCTGTTGCTGGTGACGTGTCTTAAATATTTTAAAAGACCGACGCGCACGTGCTGCGAGCATCGCGGCATATCAGAACCTCAAACTATGCCGTCTTTAAGCAAAAAAAGCCATTTCGTACAGTGCACCTCTGTACATAATTTTTTTCCTTTTTCTTTCTTTTTTTACGCTTACACCTACAGAAGCACGTTGCACATTTGAGTATTAATAGAAATGTTATTACGATGTAGCCTAAAGCGCACTTTGAAACAATATCAATCGATTTGAGCAGTGTAGAGACAATGTGCGATCAGCAACTTATCGCGCCCTTGTTATGTGATCACATCACTCAATGTATGAGGGATGCAGGCACTTACACAACATCACGCATAGCAGTGTGAACTCGTTAAGTCACACGTTTAAACGGCCATCTGCAACAGGCTCGCGAACGCATGCTGTTGTGAATGGCTGGCAGCCTACTTCGGCAGAGCTGCTGCAGGCGCCCAGCTAGCGCTGTATGATTACTACCTACAAAAACAGTACACTCACCGTTAACAGTTTCACGTTGTCCGCGTCCGCCGCTCCATGAATATTCTTTAATACGAACGTCACTTCGAACACGGTTTCATGCATGACCACCATTGAAGATGCGCCTGTTCGCTAGAACTCACACAGCGACGAAGACCCCAGACCAACGCAACGCATTTGAAAGATGGATGAGATAGAATGAGCAACGTTGCGAGAGAGGATGAGGCACTGGCGGCGGCTCCGCAGCTGTCGACGCAGGTGTTCGGTGACGCAACTATTCGCTTATCTACACCGCCGTTGTGGGGGGGGAGGGGCAACGCTGGCCGGGGTGAGCGGGGTGAGCGGGAAACCCGCCAAGACGGCGCCGAAAGGCAAACGCTATGGTGCATTAGCGGCCGGCGGTTCGACGCGGAATGCAATCGAATTGCGCACTCTCCTTTTACCCAGCCGCACAGCGGCGCAAGTTAATTACTAGCCTTGGGTTCTTTGAGTATTTTGACGGAATGCGACAGCAGTGGGCTAAAAATAGTGAAGCAAAACTTGCGGAAAACAAAGTGCACCCTGGAATGGCCAGAAACAATAATTATTTCATCCTCGACGGCATTAGCGGGAGAGCATCGCTACACCTTTTTTCAGAGGAATTTCTTTTTCGCATTTTCCGTGTCTGGCAATTCCACGTATGGGGCCGCAAACACTGAATGTGTAGTCGAAGCTGAAACAAATTAATCCACAGTCACGGATGTTTAGAAGGCTTGTCACGCACCACGAAACGCGCCGAGGTTGTTATAACAAACTTTTTGCTGACCACATGATCAGCACACAATTCCATATGGTTGCCCAATGAGCTAGCTAAGCACCTGTAGCAAAGGCAGGGCACGTTCTTGTTAAACGTTGTTAATATAAACGATGGTTGTGCATAAGTGCAGGGACAGGATTTCGTGTTAAGTGGTCATAACCCACGTTTTCGAGCGTAGAAGCGCCTGAGTGGATCTAATCAGCTACCACAGCAAGTTTGTAAGCAACGATGAGGTACAAGAATGTGCAGCTGTTTTACATGTACTGAATAGTCCGTGTGCAGCGCATTGACTACCGCCATTTCTTAAGCCACCTCCCATATAGACTCCCAGTCTGAACAGGTGTGGGACCTTAAACACTAAGAAGCAGTGCCCCCCGCACGCACACACACACGAAATTCGAGGGCGCACGGGCTGATACACACACATACTTATTCACAGGCGCACACACATACACGTATACACGTATACACACATACGGCCACACACACACGCGACCGTAAACTGCAAGCATGCATGGGCGTACACATGTGCAGCGGCACACTTAACACAAGCACGGACTCGCACATACACGCGCACGGACACATGCACAGGTGTACACACAATCGCGCTTACACCCGAACACATGCGCAGGCTCACGCACACACACCCATACTCGGGCGAACATTATGTTCCTGTATATGATCCATAGCAAACATGTAGCTTATAACCAACACTAAGGTGAGCTTTCGTAAGGTAGATTGCAGTTAATTGCCATTATAGATGAAACGCAATTTGCTTCTGCTGGCATTCTGTTGTATTCGGAGAGCACCTTCACACATTCTAAGTCTAGGCCGTAATTTAACGCAACGTCCACATATTCGTGCAGTAGCTACGCTGCTCGGCCGCCAATCCGAAGGTCGCGGGTTTGATGCCGGCCGTTGCAGTCGAATCAAGACAAAGAAGGTAGAAGCATGTGCACTGTGCGATATCAGCACTCATTAAGGAACACCAAATGGTCAAAATCTCTCGAGCTTTCCACTACGACGACCCTCATAATCATATCGAGGTTTTTGAGACGTAAAAGCCAAAATATTATAATTAGGTGTTCTTCTTATGCTGCAAATTCCATATGATGAATCGTCACCTACACCCTTCTCAGGCACAAAAGCATCCTTAGAGCCTATTCTAGGGTGCTATTGAGGCAAGCACCCAACCAAATCGGTGCTTTTTTTTCAATCGACCATTTAAAGGTTTAAAGGGTGTTGCAAAAAGTACTTTCTCGTAAAAGCACCCTTTGGACACCCTTTTGGGCGTAAATGTTTTTACTGGGCAGTATCAAGTTATTTTGAGCTAACTGGCCGCTCCTTTTTATCGCTTATGGTTTTTAGTATAAACAATCGAACCCTTTTACGAGAGACACTGACTTAAGAAACAATGGGTATAAGAGACACCAGTGTGCCTACTGTAAAACACGAGTTGACAAGAAAATGCATACGAGGTATATTGCTTATTAGAGACATCTCATATAAAAGACGAGAACTGCTGCCTAGAGCATGCCTCTTATAAAGGTTCCCACTGTACCTTGAATATAGACTTTTTGTGAGGAAGGAACTATGAAGTTTCTTATTTTGAAGTACTTAGCCCACATCCCTGGTTGAAGGGATCCCTTACGTCTGTTATTTTTCTTTAAGGAGTGTTCGAATAATCTAGGTAGTTGCGACTCAAGTAGCACTAACCTAACTCGTTGCAAAAACTTTAACTCATTTTGAAGACTCGACAAGAGCCGCGTGGATTCGAGAGAACTGGAACTTCCGTTCGAAGTTGTAAATCGTGTGATGACCCTTCCTGTTTTCATAGATATGACAAAGTCGAAGACAGCACGCATGTGCACGTCCCTACCATGCATTAGGCATGAAATTAAAGGGAATATCTTTGTTGATGTCTTGCAAGATTGGCGCGATTAAGTTTCGGGCAAGAAGCATCTCTTTTTTTATTGTGATGGCAACAAATGTACTTTTAAGAAAGATAAGTGCTCTTTAAGTAAGGTGACAGTTTTTTACTTTCCCGTTATACTACCATAAAAATGCTGAAATGATGTAAAACCACAAAATGTCGGGCGACATTTCAGAATGCAGCTGGAGAACGAAGTTAAATAATGCCTGAAAATTTGAGCTTAATAGCGCGAATGGAGAAGCTTCCGAGAAAAAGCTGCTTGGTGGGAGCAATCAAATAAAGCAGTCGATATTTGGGAGAGAAAAAAGCCAATTGCCAATTGTTATGGAGCTGATTAAAACAGCATCCATATACAGGGCAGAAAAGAGCATCCTATACAGAGAGTCCGTTCGGTGAAAATTATAGAAAACGTGTAAAACATAAGGGATAGTATACCCAGGTGCGAAATATTTCAGTTCTTGAAGGCTCGAAAACTTTTCTCACTCACATTGAGATGCTATGGCAACAATTTGACGCTTCGCGTGCTGCATAGGGAGGGCATCTGAGCGTTTCCGTCTTGTGTATGTTCTTGTATCTCAAGTTATTTAGTGCGAAGGCGCTTGCTAATTCTCCTCCATCTTTATTATTTTACATTCAATGCCTTTCCCTATAAACTAGGGGCCGCGCTCCGAAGGTCCAGACATAGGAACCCATTTGTGCTGCCTACGCGCTTGCTGAGTGGTCCTCGCTATCATTCTTTGTTTGTTCAATGATTTGTTTTTTTACTTCGAATACTATTTTACGTTCCCTATTTTTCCTCGCTGACGCACGAACTGCATTTGGATGAAACTGGAGGGAACACCCAATGGCATTTCGCTTTTGCACGAACAACGCATAAATGAGTTCGCATTTGGCGACTTCGACGAGAAATCTTTTGTTGCTCAGTGCACTTGCTTCAGCCCTATTTGTCACTTTGAAGTGTTCAGTCTGGACTTCTACGTGTACTGACACTTTCCAGAAGTGTTCACATTGAGGACTATAGTGCGTTCTCAGTTACACCAGCACACACGTACACAGTAAAAAATTTTACATCCAAAAGGGTGTAAAAAGGGTGCTTTTACGAGAAAGCACTCTTTGCAACACCCTTTAAGACCCATCAATGCACTATAAAAAGAGCAAGTAAAAAGGGTGTCTTTTTGTCCCACAACAATAATCCTCATCTTTATTGCGTTCCATCCTTGCGCTATCACCCCACGCCCGGTACATTCCAGTCACGGTCGACATGCCCATTATCAGGGTTACATTGCATTCTCGATAGGAATGTAGCCAGAGCCAAGTTTTCAAGAAAAAAAGCGCACGCAAGCCTGATGACGGTTATTGTTGTGGGACAAAAATACATCCTTTTTACTCGATATTTTTTAGTGTGTGGTCGATTGAAAAAAAGCACCCCTTTTTTTACTTTGAGACTACAGGTCAATATTTTGAGACTACAGGTCAACAAACTATGCTGATGTTGCCATTCGAATGTTGACGTGTGCAGCGTCTATATAAGATGTAAGGTTCACAGTTTCTGTATGTAATTAGGCCAATTACATCTACTAACATTAACATTGATATCCAAGACGATAGAATATGTATGTTGTTTGGTTTCTCAGGCACGTTATTTTATTATATAAATCACTGGCACTAAATGATTATAATACTAGAAAACTTAATAATGTTTCTAAAATAAAATTTAAAACGCGCAAAATAACAGAATTTCAAATAATATTGGCCAAGTAGCACGAAAAACAAGAACATAAGAATAAGCATTGCTTGAATTCCCAAAAACTGATTCGGCAAAATTTCAATTCTTTATGAATTACAAATTTTGCGTGTCAAGGGTCACCCATAAACAAATGCTGCCCTGCGTACTACATGAGCCCAGTTCAAATATAAATTCTTGAATTAGGCGCTAGCATAACGAGAGTGAAAAGTAAAAAAAAGAAAAAAACAATCGATGTACATATGCTGCACGCGTGACGTTCCGCCATTACGCCACGTGCGCGTGTGTTTCATTTCCTTTTTTCTGCCACACCTCCGTCTATCGATCTGCCGCGTAATATTATCACGGTATTGGCGTATGAAGGAGAAGAGGAGTCACCGCCGTTAAACGAATTCCGTGCGCTCTCCCTGCAAGCCTGCTGTAGCCTGGTTATTGGGGGGAGTTAGGGGTGTCTACCGCGCAAAGCGATTGACTCTCTTTCTCGTTCATTTCGTCAATCCTGCGTTTACAAGTTTGATCAATCCACGTGACTTGGTTGTAATCGGTGCCCTCTCTTCCCGTTGACATTGTATTGAGTCTTCGTGATATGGACCTGATTCGTGCTTGTGACTGAGTGCGAGAAACAGTGAAACAAAAATCACAAAAGGAGCCCTAAAGGGTGCTCCCGGCGTCGTTATGTGCGTCCGTTGGAGGTAGTTTCAACGAGTGGAGCCTTCGAAGTCATTTTCGTGTTGCTCGGATGGTCCATACTGACTCCATCAGTATACAGCTTGGACATGTTCAAACGGCAGATAACCGCCTCGTGCATGCGAAGTTATCTCTGCTTCAGAGGTCACAGCGCCAGTCTTTGTGTCTCACTCGGTTTGTTTTCGATCTTGCGCTGTTTGTTGAAGATCGATTACACACTATCCCCAGTCTCAAATCATGCTTCGGAAGTTACGAAGGACGTTTGTGGTTATTTGCGGAAGCAACGCTTCGCACTTCTATTTTATATTTCGCGAGAATGTTTAAACTTAGCGATGAGCGAGAATACTCAGCGGAATGGTGTGGCTTGATATTACGAATCGCTATAGCATACGCAATCACGAGGCACCACGGATGCAAGCCAGAATGTGTAGCGGGAAATAAGTTTTTAATGATAGGGGTACTTTTACAGCGCAAACACGACACACCACAAAGAAAGAGACGACACACACAAGCGCTGACTATCAACTGAATTTATTTCGGGAAAAGTCAATGCATATATACCTCCAAGGCAACCATACCGCACATGCGCCACGCAATCGACAAAAAAGGTACACAGAAAAGTGTAATCTGAGTTGAAAAAAGATGCAGCATATTACATACGCGATGAAATGAAATCAAACTCGGATGGGTGCAGGGTCAGAGACGTGTCACTTATGCAAAGATGAGCACTTTTTCTGATATGATAGGCTTCCAAAGCCAGCAGCGCATGCTCATTGCTGCTCCTGCCAAGAATCGACGTCCCTTCAAATCGTGCCTCACAATTGCAGCAAGCGTTAATATGAGCCACAAGATGGGCTCCTTTATCCACATTCTTGTTAATCTTTTGTGAGTGTTCCCTGAGCCGCTCGTTGATGCATCTTCCAGTTTTCCCGACGTAGAACTTACCACACGAGAGCGGGATGGCATAAACCACGCCGACGGCACACGGGACGTAGGTCACACCGTGTCGTATTTTGCACCCTCCTCTGCTCATACCGCAGGTGCGGGAGCACAGCTTGGAAAGCTTGTTCGGGGCAGACAGCGCCAAAGGGACACCATGTCTGCCTGCCACTTTCTTGAGCTGATGGGAGATACGATGCATATAGGGGACCACCACAGGCCTCACTTTGTCCTGTACGGCGTCCGCCCGCTTGGTGGATTTCTTTTTTCTGGACGAGCGTTTCCGCCACTGCAGTCAAGAGCGACTTGGGGAACCCAGCAGCCAAAAGTCGGCTGATCTGATTTGTGAAGCTATCTTGCATCTTGTGGGTGCATGATTTTCTAAGAGCCGCTTCCATGGCCGACATCGCAATTCCTCTTTTTACAATTTTCGAATGTGCAGACTTAAAAGGTAACAAGTCCTTATTTGCCCGTGGATGGTAGGACCAACACACGTGACGTTCACAAAACTCGAGCCTTAATTCTAAAAACTGTAAAACACCTTTCTGCGGGAGCTCAATAGTAAAAACAAGACCTCGTCCGTGTCGGCTAAAATCGTCTAAAATCTTAGTCACCG